>CP135573.1:4843573-5238841 GCA_032401905.1 Swietenia macrophylla
GGGGGGGGGGGTGTGGGGAGGTGGGCTTGCTTGCATCTTGTCAAGTTGGATTGAGTGTCATGATTCTTACTAAGCCTATATAGAAAATTCATAATTTGACGAGCGTAACACAATAATTGCACAGTTATGTAACAAAAGATTAACAACTGTTTTTATTTGAGGAAATTGTTTAACTAGTACAGCTGCCTTCGCGGATCAATCAAGAAAGTCCCTAATACCAATTCGTAAAGCAGTCTGCCTGCCAACAAATTTCCCTCAGTCTCAACGATTCTAATCTCTATCTTTTTCTTCTTTTTCTTATTTTCATATTTCAAGCGCAAGGGAGTGGGATTGTGGAGGCTATATTTGGACCAAAGTACTTCCGAAGATAACAACCTTACAAAAAATAAATAAATAAAGGAAGGAAAAAGAAAGCAAATCATAGCAGCATATTTATTGTCCCCAAATAAGATTACTTTCAATTATTCAGAGGATAGAACTACTATGTCATAAACTTTTACTACATTCAGAACTAAAAATTAGTACAACATTCCTGAAAAAAAAAAGTGCTTGTCCAGAAAGCTATAAATTTGGCACAGATAAGTAGAAAATTCAATAGTTTAATGAAGAGATGAATGATTTAAAATTGTTTATATAATACCTACACCATGATGACAGTCTCAACCCAAGGATGTACAGTTTCACCCTCTAAACAAAGAGAGACCTTGAAACAAGTATTTGCCAAATCGGATGGCATCTGAAAATCATAAGCAAAGCAAGAATTTAACCACAACAAGCTAATTAATTACACCTCTATACAACTGAAGAATTCCACAACCGCCTCTTTGAGTACCTGCACCAGGATCACCTTAGTGACTGTTAATATTTCTAAAGTTATCGCTGAAAACAAAGCAAGCTTTTCCAATAAATTTTACTCTTGTTTTGTTGGGAGCTTGTGACCATCTATCAGAACTAGTTTAAGACTTCCAAACAGACCATAATATGATATATCAATCTGCTCAATGTTTCATCAGGAGAGGGGAAAAATGTCTGTTATATGGGTTGGTTAAACATCATTCATTTTATAAATCTGTACCACTTTAAAGCAGCAAAAACCAAGAGAAACTTAAGATATATCATACATGTGCAAATTTATGATCCACCTGCTATCATTACATTTAAGATAGTTCTAGCATGCACAGGGCACAGCCAGATGGCTAGTTTTCAGAAAGATAACAACATTGCTACATATCCCCCATTTATTTTTTCGAATATGCCCCTCTCCAGAATAATGTTCAATCCTTATACTGCATAGAAGGGATGTCCATAAAAATAAGTGGCTGCAATTAGCATCACTTAATGAATTTCATGAATAAACAATTCCTATTTGACACCTAACCAGCTTGTGTGGGCATTAGCTTCACTTGGTCCGGTATAAAAATTTCCACATATGCTTTTTACCATTTAGGAACAGCCATCATAGGAGGAGAGAGCTCGTATCCAGCCACTAAACTTAGCAGCACCAACTTGCACAACTAAATGATCCCATTATTTCTCAAAATTTTCAGTAATACGTGCCATACTCTTCAAATCAATTACAAAAATTTCTATATAAAGCCATAACTTCTTGAAGTAATAACTTCTTTACTTGATGATTAATAATTACCGTTGTTTTTTAGGTGCCACAAGGAGTCATTCTGCAGACATTGTGATTTATGTGAAGTTGGAGTGTTTTTCCAGCTTTCAAAGAGAGGGTTTGTGCGGAATTCTAACAGAGAAAGAGAGAGGGTTTCTGCACTTTCTTGCATAGAAGAATCGACAGCCTAAAGGCATCAATCACGGCAAATACTTCATTGTGTTATCAATCTAAGTAATATACCATATCTTGCTCTCAACACTATTACTTAAGAGAGGTTTAACTACAACCTAACACCGAATGAATGTTTTATCTCTCACAAAGAAAATCAGAAGTTTAGCAGCAGATTATGTCTTTCTAACTATGTTATTAACAGTCCCGAGTCACATTGTGGCATGAGTCACTATTGAATGTAGATCACCTTAAGATTAAGAATTTCCCCATCAAAATAGGAAAAACCTCATCTACAAACACTAACGATTATTGATCTATTTGGCATGAATCCAGTAACCATTTAAGCTCAACATGGGTATTTAGAGCTTCTCTCTTCGTACTGATGATAATATGCACATTGTGTAACACCCCGAATATAAGTTACGATTATTTTATAATTTTAAGATATAAAATATTAAAAATTGATTTAAGATTATCATCCCAAATTTATTTTTAGTATTAAATATGAGATGTCTGATATTTATGGAAGAAATAATTGTGAGATATATTATTGGATTATCAAATCTTCCATTATCTATAGTACAAAATATATAAGTACTATAATGCTAATCTCCAAATCATGTTATCGCACTCAGTACTCTAAGCAATTTATTTTTTAAAAGTTAAATGATGAGGAGTAAGTCATTAACATAGTAAGTAATATCATTCATAACATAAATATAAATTTCTTTATTTTTAGATGTATAAAAAGATTTGCAAGCTTTTTATTTAAATATCAATAAGAAATACAGTATTAAGCAATTTCTCAAAATAATTAGAGATTTAAGTTCATAAATTTTTACAAGAAAACATATCAAAATTATATTTCATAAAATATAAATACGAAAAAATATAAAACTTTCATTGTAGAAAACATATTTTATTTGCTTATGTTACATAATTTTCCCTGTATTTTGGGTAACCTAGCCAATAATAGAATAAAATAGTATACACATTCATAACAAAATACTAGTAAATTTAAGTTAAAAGATATGTTGACTATGATCTAAGAGAATCAAAATTAAAATACAAAGCATTTAACACATTTTATAATTAAATATTTATTTTTGTAAAATAATTAGTATAATATTTTATAAATAATTTTTGTAGCATATAATTTAAAAAAATCTTTTGCTTATAACTCACTTTGAAAATATTCAAGTTGTAAGAGTTCATAACAAAAATTTATTCATTAAGCAATAAATTATTTTTCAAGTGTTTGAGTCAATAAATTTATGGCATAAAATATTTTCATAATACAAAAACAATCTAATATATCACGAATGAAATTACTTATATCTTGGTAATTACAACAAAATTAATTTAAACAATTTGACTAATCAAATATTAACATTTATAAGTTTCGCATACACAGTCAAAAAATATATCATAACTTATTAGGTTATAGTGGTACTGCTTATATTATTATATCTATTTAGATAATTCAATATTTCTAAACTTATCAAATCTATCTTTATAATGTTTAACAATTTTTCTTACATATCAAGAACATTCTTTTCTCATGAAATATAAAACTAGTCTTTAAGAATTATAATATAGGATCACATAAAAATATTGACACCTAACTACTCATAAAATTATTTATTATTATATTTTAAATTTATTTATTTATTCTAAAATTATTAAAAATATATGTATTGAGTAGCTCCAAACATTCAGTTGTTAGAAAACATGATATATATCTAAATATCCTATAACTTTTTAGAGATGATATAAATATATACAAACCATAGCAGTAAAAGTTTTGAGACTAAAATCTTATCAAACAGAATTTGACAATAAGCTATAATTATTTAAAAATTCATAACAATTTTAAATATAGAATTTAATCCTAAAATTTAGTATGCTATAATAGATATATACATAAATTAGTGTCAAAAATTTCACAATTTTTTTGAGATTGTTTGATTAATCAAAATAATTTTATCATTTAAACATTCTACAAAAATGTGTAGTTTTTAGTATTTTAAGATCATATTTAAAATATTATTAAAAAAATTAAAATCTTAACATTTTTTTAATGAAAACAATCCATCATGAAACTACAGATGTCTAGTTTTATCACATGAGTTATTTTTGCCTAATGCATGACATATGATTTTACAAAATTTGTAGACCAATCGACCATCATACATTTATGCAAAATCTCTTTTTCTTCCATTCATTCTTCACAAATAATAATCATTGATCCATTATTACTAAAAATTAATGCATAATCATCTCAAATCATGTTATAGGCCCTTCTAATTATCATGACTAGAATAAAAATAAAAAAAAATTAAATTTACATTTAGTATCCAAATCTCCTTATTAATCTTCCTTAAAATAAGCATATATTTTTCGAGAGCAACCTTTCTCATAATAAAAAATACAACCTATTTATACTTTGAGATTTTTTTGTGGTTTAGGAAAATTTAATATTGAACAAAACTTTTTTTAAGTATTCTTAAGTTTTCCATATTTTAATTAGTAATAAAACCGTATTATAAGATTTTATTATTAAGTCATTCTATCTCAATAATCCATAAAATAGGCTCATAATAAAAATCACTGAATTAATTCAATAATATATCTCACATTTATTTCTTTGACAAATATAAAAAATTTCACATTTAATATTAAAAATAAAGTCGGAATAATAATCTATTAAAATCATAAAATAACTATAACTATTATTCGAGGTGTTACACATTGCATAACAATTCATTTTCTTGTGTTAGATTTGAGTAGAAGTTAGATTTGAGTAGAAGGCATACATGATGGTTGAAGCAAGAGATCCAACAGCTGCCTACGATCCACGACATTCTCCTCATAATTGATTCAAATATGGGTCACAATTTAAAAAGGCAAAAGGCAAGACTAAAAGACTATATCATACATACTCTTCGCATTCCACTTTATCTTAACTTTTTTTTTTTTAGTTGAACTTATATAAAGTGTTTTGCTTTATCATAGTTTGAACTTCAAACAAACCCACTGAATTATGAAACTTGGAAAGACACTTGCTCAACTTCTGATACAATCATCACCAAAAATATCTTTTATCAGTATTAGAAACCCTGGCCAAAATCTAATAATTGCAATTGTCCGCCTAATAAATTTCTAATTCTGTGTTGACCACCCAATTACTTCAAGAAGTCAATAAGATATCATCCCGTTATAAATTTATTTTAGTTTATTGTCTCTCTTTTCAACAAACAATAGACGAACTAATTTAAATGTGATACTGGACAGCCGCCAAATCAATAGCTTTCAACTAGATTATCATGCAAGCGTCCTTGTAATTCCTAATCTCTCAAGCAAAAGATGAATGATAGCTGAAAGCTGCCCGTACTATAAGATGAGAGTGAAGCCCGGAAAGTAAACAGAACAATTAATAAATTAGTCAAAGTTGATTAAGAGATTACTAGACATTTGGCCCAAGTACAGCATGTAAGAATTTTCCAGGGACACCTGCACTGACGTCGTTCTTTCTGGCTTTGAGATATGAATTGAGCCCCGTTAATGCTTTCACATGATTCCGCTATTTCCATTTGGGGTGAAAACCCAATATAGAAAGAAGCAGCGGATTTAGAAGTGGAATCTTTGACAAGTTAGTTTTAATTCAAAGGCTATTTTTAAATATTTTTTTTTAAAATTTAACAAAATTATATATCAAAATATTATTTAAGAAATTAATAGATAATACTCTTAAACAATAAAATTATTAAATTTAACATCTAATTAACTGATTAAAATAATTATATATATAATTTTAAATTAGTAATATTTTTTACATATTTTTTTTTTAAATTTTAAAAAAATTAACATAAACTATTTTAAAAATTATTTTTTATATTTTAATATTTAATTTAATAAACAAGCATAAATTATGTACTAATTTTAATAGGATAATATCATAAATTATTTATTTGTGTAGAATTATAAATTATTTAAATTAATAAAAATATATAAAATTATGTATTATAAATATAAACAAATAAGTATTATAAATTATTTGCTTATATAGAATTATTTTAGTTATTGTGAAATATTTTTATGTTTAATTTTTTTATTCATATCATATAAATTTATTTATATCTTATCAAATAAAATTATTTATTATTCTATACAAATAAATAATTTATAGTTTTGTTCAATTAAAATTTGCACATAATATATATATATATATATTTATCAAATTAAATTAAATTAAATATTAAAATATAAAAAATAATTTTTAAAAATATTTTTAATTAATTTTTTAAACTTTAAAAAAAATATGTGAAAAATAATAATATATAAAATTTATATACATGTGATTATTTTAATTATTTTTTAATTTTAATTAGTCTATTAATTATTAAATTTATCAATTTTACTATTTTAAAGTACTCTATATTAATTTTTTAAAAAAATTATATTTATACATAATTTTATTAAATTTTAGAGGAAAAACCTAAAAATACCTTTGTTCTACCCATGCTATGTGCTTTTAGAAATGCGGTTCATCATCAAATTTAAAGTACCATACTGTTTAGATGCTGTAAAAGTTGTAGGACTTGACTCCTTCAATGAATTACTCAGATCACCCAAATCAAAACTAAATCTAACTGCTTACTTGGGAATGAACATGAAGTTGTATTGGCAATCTTCGATCAAGACCCATGAGAAGACCGCCCAAAAGTTTCCCGCATAATATCAGAGACTGAATCTTCTAATGGTGAATCCAAGGACTTCTCAGATACATCTAAATTAAGTTTCTTGTGTCCTGTAAAACTAATGTCTGATGTGGAATAAGAAATCTTGCCACTGTTAACACTCCCTTGAAAGGCAGAACTACGAGATTGATTTCTTAATGTGTAATGACCTCTTAGTAGGCCATCAAAGTGTGGATTCTCCCTGTCACGAACATATTTTTCCTGCAAACCAAAGTATGAACAATTACACTAACCCAAAACCCATTGCTTAAACCTTGTATAAGATTAACTTGCAATGTTTAATGATTCGTTGAATTGAGCAATAGCTCAGTAACAGAAGTTCAAATTTTGATCCTCAGCCAACAATCTCTACAATCACCATATTCAACACTCAACATTACCATCTCAAAGCATATATGATTCCATAAAAGAAATTAAGAGGAAAAATGATAAGATCAACTCCTATGAGAACTACAAGGAAGGATACAGAATTATGGAAACAATCAAAACCTGTGCGACTACTCTGTGAGAGAATTCATGTTTGTTACGGGAATGAAGAGATGATTGAAGCAGCAAGTAGTAGTGATGGTGGTAGTAGTAGCTTCTTTCAGGAAGACATTGGGCGGCAGATTTGAAGAGAAAAACAGAAGAGAGAAGTCGACAGCGTAAGAATCTTAGCAGGCTCCGTCATTGCAGCTCTCCTCCGTCTCCGTAGAAATTATCACTTGTACTGCTGCCAAACAAACAAATAAACAAACACAAATTTTGTTTCGTTTCCAACGAGTTTATTCTATGAAATATGAAATCAACGAAAAAATTCATTACTCAGATTTTAATCTCGTTGCTGTCTTGCCATGCAAACGTAAGAAGAATACTACATACTGACTGCACCCATACTGTGTTTGACCATACAAGTGCATTACTAAGTACACCTCAATTAGTGGGCAGACAATGTAAGTGGTGTATATAGACACCCACTTTTTTTCCATCAACAGATGATAACGAGAAAGCATATTTAATAGGCTTAATCCAGTTGAAGCAGGGTGAAACCTTAGATCCCAATACCCACCACTCAAAAAAGACCCAAAAATATCATTTATACAAGATGGTTGAGAATGAATGGTCGATTGTGTCAAATTCTAGATACTGCAAGATTGTATCAAAATGATCTACAATTACTTGGAAATATAATAGCACTAAAACTACTCTAAACTTGGTTGACTTGATTCATTGCAAGAACAAGGGAAAATTTGGTAATTTTCTTACTTTTAATATAATTTCACAGTAATCTACACATTTTCATGTTCTCTTTTTTCATCCTTATATTTATTTTATTGATTTAAATTTATTTTTATGTTATAAATTGGGTTACTTTAACTTATCTCTCTATTTATAAACATCAAACAATTTTCTAATTGTTTTTTGGTAGATCCTCTTTACACTTCGGTCTGTTACTTTAAATTCAACATTTGCCTAAAATTAACCAATAAAAGTTTATTATTGATTTCAATTGTATTTGTCTTCTCTAGTTATATTTCAACTTTCATCTCAAGTGATAATGTGAATTTCATCAATTAAATAATAAAATAGGATAATTTAGTTATTTTATAATTGTAATTACATCATCGATAAAATATACATCACTATTTGGAATACAATTCAAGACAGTTGCTTGGGATGCTTAATATAATTTTATTGATCTTGATGTTACCATACAATAAGTATGAAAAGATCATACTAAAAATGACAGAAGGGTAAGATCAGAAGATAAGAGCTTGCCATGGGCCTAAGTTGCCCAATTGCTTATATGAATTGGGCTAAGCTCATGAGCCTACTTGATTTATTTAGCCAATTTATAAATATACTAAATAAATAATTTTAAATTAATTTTAAATAGTTAAGGCCCATGAGCTAGCCCAAGCACAAATCTAACATTTTTCTCGTGGGCTGGTGTAATATCTCAGGTCCAATAACCATACAAAAATTATTTATTTTGGATATACAATCTATCACAAATTTAGTTTTAAATTTTTTAACTTAAAACATATTTATTTAGTTAAAAAAATCCAAACTATATAAATTATAACCCAGATTCACTTTATTAATAATGTGGAATGTGTCATTCTTTCTTCTTTTAAACTTCAAGACATTATGAGGGGTCATAACAGATATTTCACATACTAAAAAATATATCACATACTAGAATATCTACATATTGGGTCACAACCTAACTCTAATACTGTCATAATAGACATTTCATATACTAAAAAATATATCATATACTAGAATATCCACATATTAAATCACAACTTATCTCTAATACCATATGTAATAGTTTAAATTTAACAACTAAGTAAATATTTTTCACTTTAGACACAGTACATTACGGGTTTGCTCTTAAAATTCACAATGTAAAATGCATTATTTAGTTAGGAGAACCTAAGTTATATAAGTTATAATACATCCTCACCTGTTGATGATATAAGATATGACAATTAAGCTTAAAAATAGTTAGTGTTTAATTTTATTTTTTATATGGACCTGGTCTAACCCACGAATCCATATGAGGCCTATAAAAAAATGCTAAATTAACCCAAATTAGCCCATTTGCTACCTCTAGACAAAAATTTACCTAAAATTATCATTTTTTTTAAAAAAAATTCTCTCTCTTTTCTTTTTCATTTTTCTACAACTTTTTCATAAAATAAAATTGAATCACTAACCAAGATTAGTTTAATAACATAAATTAAGGTATTCAAATTAAATAGCAAAGAAATTAACTACAATAATACTCCATCCATGACATCTTCATCAAATGAAAAGTTAGTGAGAGATTGTAAATTTTCTCTTTACAATTTTCCTTCCTTTGAGTAGACATCAATACTGAAAGTTTCCTCCAACAACATAATTTTGTTCAAACAAAGAAATTCACTAAAATTAAACTAAGGGTATTTTCATATACCTTCCATAAGGTTTGGTTAAATCATGTATAAATACAAATTTTTTTAAGCCAACATTTAGTATTCCTCAACAGTATATTGTTATGTTCGATATAAATTGATTAATTAAAATAATAAAATAACTAAAATAAAGTTGTGTATATGAATTTAATATAGTAGTACTTTCGTATACCTCCCTCAAAATTTTAAAAAATTAACAGAAAATACTCTAAATTTTTTTGTTTAGATTTTAATATCTAGTTTAATTTAATTTGATTAATATATATATATATATATATATAAATTATGTGCTAATTTTGATAAGTTAAGACCATAACTTGTTTGTTTATATAGAATTATAAATCATTTTAGTTGTTAAGTACATACAAACTTATATGATATAAATATATACAAATTGATATTATAAATTATTTATTTTTGTATAAATTATTTTAGTTCTTATAAAATATTTTCATAATTATTGAAATTAGTTTCCTTCATAAATTTTTATTCAATATTTTTCAATAAATAAAATAATTTATACACAAGCATACAATTTATAATACTTATTTATAGATATTTATATTATATAGATTTATATACATTGATCAAATTAAATAGTTTGTAATTTTATACAAGTAATTTACAGTATTATCATATCAAAATTAGTATTTAATTTATATATATTTATCAAATTAAATTATTTTTAGCATATTTTTTGTTAATTTTTTAAAACTCAAGAGAAGTATATGAAAAATATTAATAAATAAAATTTATACATACAAGATTATTTTAACTATTTTATTATTTTTGTTAGTTAACCAAAAGTCAAATATAACAAAATTACTGTTAACAGATATTGTAAATTAGTTTTTTTAAAAAAATTATATTTGCATGTAATTTTATCAAATCTCAAGGAAAGCATGCAAAAAAATCCCATTAAACTATAATGGTGTTTTTGAATTTTTGATTAAGTCTTGATCATTTCGTTAAAAAGTTAAATGTCTTTTGAATTTTTCTTTTGACCAAAAATGAAGTAGCACAAATTTGCTTTTTCCTATGATTCTTTAACTCTGATTCATGTTGTCAAACTATCTCCTCTGCCTACACTTGCATTCACTTTATTAATTTTCAGGCTCGTGCTAATCATAATGTTGGTGAAATGATTATTTTGTTGAACCAATATGCATGCATCAGAAATTATAACACCCCTTTACTATTTTTTTTGGCTTTGTTCAATGAATTATCTAGGAAAGTTGCTAACTTTCTGCCTGTAACGTTTAATCACCTTGGTAGCCAAAAAAATAAAAAAAATAAAAATTAAATAGTGTATGTACTTGTTTGACTACAAACCTACATATGAGACTTATGATTTTTTTAAGAAAATTACAAATATAAAATATAAAACTAAATAAAGCAACCTTGAGTATTAAGATAACCTATTTTGTTGTATTAATAAGTTATATAAGAATTAATTTAATTAAGGGATAAAGATTAAATCATAACATGGTGGTAGTCAAAGCAATCTTTTCAATTGGAAGAGACATTTCTTTTAAATTTGTAAAAGATAATTATTATTGTTATTGTAAAAAAGTAAAAGGGATATTAATTAGTTCTTTTGTCACGCGTGAGAAAAAAGTAAAAATAAATCATAAAAATAAAATATAAGATAAGAATGAACTTAAGTTTAATGATTATAAGTATTTTAAAGGAGTTGTAATTTTTTAATATTTTTATTATTTTTTTAATTAAATTTTTATGAGTAAAACATGTGTTAAAGTTTATAAAAAAAAATTGATAATTACAACAAATAGTGGTTAGAAGATTTAGAAATAATGATATGTTTTTCCAACCACAGCTCTTATGAGCGATATCTTGTGCACAACATGGAATAAAATTTTTGGTTTGATCATCAACTCATGTAATCACCTCATTGAATAGATATATGTCTTTCTTCACAATACATCTAGCTAACTTCTATAAGCATTATTTTTGTAATCAATATTCTCTCAAGCAATCCTTTAGACTTTACATACTCTATTTTTAGTACATTTGATGTATCTCTATTTAGAAAAACATCCGTTACTAGTCCAATTATCTACATGCCTCTTACTCTTTGAAAAATATATCTATTACTCTTTGTAATTAAAATCAAATGAAGAAAATGAATAAAAATTAAAACAACACCAAATTTACATGAAAATTTTCTGAAAATTATAGAGAAAAAGCTGATTTCACTATAAAAATAAAAATGACAAACTGTTACAATTTGCCCAAAGCACCAAAACATATATTAAAACTTTAATAGGCTTTGGTCTTGCCTACCTAGCAACAAATACAAATCCATACAATATATACTCATATCAAAAATAATTGGGAACATTATCTCTCATCATATCTCAAATTAGATAGAAAATAAATTGATCTTATATCTATAAGAGCGAGTAGATTACATCACTTAACATGCAAATTTTTTTGATCAATAATAAGTACTCGACCCATAACAAATGGTATCAAAATATAACTAAATTCTAATTCATATGTAAACTTTCAAACACCTACACCTGGTACTTTAACAAAATTGTCACATAGGACGTAGATTCACAAAAGTTGTGAAGATAGATAATACTAGTTAAATAGGTCTATTATGAAAAAATATGATTATAACAAAGATATTACGTTATTGAACAGGCAAAAATATTATATCTTATATCTTAGAAAATATGAATTGATTTTAAATTTATAAGGCAAATAGGTGTCACTAACTAACAAATGAATCTTTTGCATTGATGGTAAGCATTCAGCCCACGATACTCTATGCCTCGGCAAGACGTGTCACCCCCTTGTACACTTTTGGGAGAAGCTCAACCTTTGGTTACTTTTGCATACTGATATGCTGTGTTGGTTACCAAACATGGACTAAAAACTCAGCACCCTTTGATTGAATTTTTTTTCCTTAATTATGTTCTTGAATTAAATAAGACCGAACCATGGGCTCAAACCGATTCAGAAATTACAACCAACAAAATTAGAGATCCGCGCCATACAACCTTGTACATCTTTAACTAGATCTGCATAACTTTGGAAGCTTGATTTATTAATGAATTGATTTTCTTTTGTATGTGAGGAAAGTTGTCAACATCATCGTCAATCAAAAATCAAAAACCTAAATGAAAACAAGAAGAAGATCATCGGCGTAAATGAAGCAGAAGATGATCAAGTAAACAGACCGACCAAATGTGAAATGGGTCCTACAAGAAGATTTTCCATGTCCAGAAAAAGTAGGGAAGTTGATCAATTAATGCATGTGTTAAGCAACAAAGTGAAAGATAATCATGGAAACTGTGTTTGATATTTGACCTAGAAAACAAGAGAAGAGAATTTGTAAAAGGAAAAAGTTGTATAAGTTGCATGCATTGCCTGCCGGCCATGTGATTGTCTTGCTCCTTTGATTGACATTTCTCTAAAAAAACACAACATTAATGTTGGAGAATTCTGCCCAAAGATTTAAAATAACTTTTAATATAAAATTTAAAATATAAAATTTTAAATTTAAAATAATTAACGTAAAATTTAAAATAAATGATATAAAATTCTTAGAATATAAAATGTAGAAATTGAAAAAATTATCATAAAATTTGAACATAGAACATAAAATTTAAAATAATGAAGTGTAAAAATTAAAAAAAATTAATTATATCTTACATTCAGTTCAATCTATTTTAGTTATAACCACAACTCAATTGTTAACGTCATATAACAATGTGTGTGTGTGTACACACACATCAATTTGCATGTGCATAGGATAAAAAACAGATTTAAAATGCTCTATGTATTTGTTATATAACTTGTAAATTCAAAATTTGTGAATTTGATGAGCCTTAAAAAAAATTTTATTTATTTAAAAAAATGTTTTAGGATATGAAATAAAAATATAAATAAGGTTATAGAGATAGAATGAATTTTAAACCTAACTAATGCAGAAAAGTGGATGCTAATTATATATCTATTAAATTGATAAAATCTTATAACGTGGTACAAGATATATGATATATAAATGATAATCATGGAAGATATCGAGGCAAATCTTTAAAAGCAAAGTTCTAATTTTAGAGAACAAATTTTCAATATTATTGTAACTCAAGATAATGCAAATTAAGGTTCACTGAAGCTTTAAAAAAAAAAAATTGGAGAAATCTAAAATTTGAAGGGAAAAAAAATTGTGTTTGTGACAATTGACAATAATGTCATATTAATTAATCATTTAAGTTAAAAATTTTAGTTATATTTGGATAAGATCAAACTATATGGTTTAAAGGGAGGCCAAGTGTCCGATATTAATTCAACAAAGACCGAAAATGGAAGTCATAATCATGTCCAATGTTGTGATTATTCTATATAACAATATTGATTAAGAAATTAATGTAGATAGGAGATAGCTAGGGCAAGAGACAAGTGAAGAAAGAAAGACAAATTAAACAGTAAGGAAAAGTGGGCAACAAGAAAAGGGCATGCAAATTGGTGCAGGCGGCAGGTTTTGTATGAAAGTCGTAATACAGGGAGTAAAACTGCTTTGGGTTTGGGTTTGGCTTTGGCTAGCAAAAAGAATCCAGAGATGTGATCAAATTCTTTCAAAGCAAACGCACCGCGACAAACCTGGTTTCAAAAGGCAAAAAAGCACTTTCCTTTTGGTTAATAAATTTTCAAAGTGAAATATATGCAATGCCCCGATGCATATTCAAACCTGCCTGCTTTGCTTGCTTTCTGTAGCTTTTTTGTCTGCAAAGAGAAATATACGAATGGAGAGAAAATAAAAGGGGGCCCTAGTTTTCTTCTTTTAGGTTACTATATCTATCTGGAATCTCCTCCCAAATATAGGAGAAATTACAGCAAAATCCTCGATAAAAGGAATTAAACATATAAATTTAAGGAGCCTTGCGTGACTGGTGGGATTAGAGCCCCCTTTCTCTGAATTGAGTAAAACTAGAGTTAAGCCTCCATGATATTACACTTTAATTTTTTTTATTGTTATTAATGTCTTATACGAGAGTTTGTCAATATTATGTGCATGCGAAACATTGCTTTATAAATATAATACGAAAAAGCAAACAAATGACTGTAAAAAGCTGATATGGTGGTGGTTGGTGGTGTGGGATATGGGGTGGTGGTGGCTATAGTGGGATTACATCATTTTGAATTTAAATCTCTTTTTGAAAACAATTGTTCTTTTAGGAAAGTGCATAATTGAGATTCTTTTTATATGGTAAGAAAATCTTCTCCTAATTCCCCCTAAGTTCTATATATAGGACTCTCCATACTCACTTCAACCAGTGATCTCTCTCCCAATCTCTCTCTATTTCTCTTTCTCTCTCTGCTGCAGATAGCAAGTGAAGTGAATGAGAAGAAGATGAGGATAAATATTTCTCCTTGACGAAAGGTGGAACGGGTTATGCCTGGCTCCCTGTAGGCCACAGGTGAGGACAAAGGTGAAATGGGTTATGCCTGGCTCCCTGTATGCCACAAGTGAGGACAATCTCTCCGAGATTGACCGTCGCCGGTGGCGTACGAGGAGCCAAGCATACCATCCTTCTCTCCATTTCTTAAGGTAATACTACTTATACAAACTATATATAGAGAGAGGATCGTGTATATATTGACCATATATCATATTGATTACTTCCATTTTCTTCCAGCATCTATATTTTTGTTCTTCACAGCTTTGGTTAAGTCCCTGTGAATCGTCAATGTAATTGTCCTAGTGAAATCAGAAACAACTGTTTACTTTTTGAATTCTAAAGAAGAAAATAAAAGCTTTTCAGTCAGTCTATCAAACCCTAAATCACGGAAACCTATCAAAAACAAAAAAGTTGTCACTTGCTTTGAATTTCAAAACATCTTTCCTTTTTCTCAGTATATAGCATTTTGAGAATCATATTTGTTAATTTTCCATATAGCTGTTGCTTGTTGACGGTAAATCGATGACTAAAAAATATTCTTTTGAAAATTTGTGTCGTTGAACTACTGTTTTCAAGTCTTCGAAACAAAGAATATTTCACTATATTCGTTCTGCTTTCTTGCTTAAAATGATTCAGTATAATATACAGCATAGATACTGTACTCGTACCAGCTAGTACTGCTTCATGTCTGAATTTTGATACCCAAAACCCTACATTTCTTTACGTACCCATTTAAATTAAACCCCAAACTGTACTTTGTTCTATGCAAAATCACAAAATAAAATAAAATAAACTATCTTCCTGAACTTCTGATATTGATTTCAAATTTTTTATTAATTTTTGTATCGATATATGTATACATAGTAGTCAACTTTGGATTTTTTTTTTTTTGAGAATAATGTAAATAATAGCTAGGGTTCTAGGGTTTTCTTTTTTGTTTATTATTGCAGCTTTATTCGCATCAAAGGAGAATCGATGCCTCTTCAATGAAAATTTTCGACCAAAGAAGAAAACACCTGGTACGAATTTTCTAGTGGAAAACTGATAGGAAGGAAAATTCTTCGGAGGAAAAAATGAGTGAAAATAGAATGATGATCAGCACCATTGCTGCAAATTTCTTTGATTTATTAATTTATTGCCCTTCAGTAGTTTATTCAATTTCTTTTCTTTTCTTTTCAATTTAATTAACTCTTGTAATCAATGATTTCATGGCGATTGTTATCGCAATTATTTCTCGTACTTAATTTGTCCATGTTTGTTCTCAATCTTAGAGTGATTATAACTTTCATTGAAATATAACGATTCATTTTTTTTAATTTAAAATTACATTGTAATTAAGGATCTATATAAAGTTTAGATGCATACTAGTGTGGTTTTATTCTGAAATATATTTTTAAATTGATCAATTTTCACTTTGAAGTTCAATCTGAATACAAATTTTCGAACAGCATCGTACTGGTATGCATGTACGATAGACTCCGTAGTTGTTAACTTGGAAACCTAATTGGATAACTTATATAATTTACCGAATTGTCTTAAAAATAATTGTACAAGAAGTTAAAATTTACATGGGTTTCCTATAACCCTGCAAGTTAATTGCACAAATATATGTTTCCAAGATCACTAGTCCGACAATTGTAAAGATCAGTACAGCTGAATTTTGATTTTCTTGTTATATTTCTTATTTATTTAACTGAACTCCATTATATCCATTGATCTAAAAAGATATTCATCTATAAGAATACTTCCACGTATTTGTTTAACATTTACTTGTTAACTTCAAAAAAATCATAATATAAACTAAAAAAGAAATTATGAATTTAAATAATTTATGTTATAAGTTCAATGTATTAGATTTTATTATTATATATTTTAGAGTAATGTTATAAACACAAACTCGTTCATGTAAGAAAATATATAAACTTATTCATACAACTAATGAAAAGATGTTTTATTATTACCCCCTTCTGTATTTTTATGGGAATAAATGACAATTCACATGGTTAAAATAAAAATAAAATTTATATAAAAAATTGAGATAATATAAAATTTACCGCATAAGTATGTATAAAATTAATTTATATCAAAATTTGAATCCCTAATATTATTATATTTCTTTTGCATTTTATCTATCTCTGGCATGTTAGTTGATCTAAACAATTAATTGTTCATAATACGTTGATGTATTTATTTAACATTTAATCAGTAAGTTAAAAAATTATAAATATAAACTAAACTAAACAAAAAATACTAATTTATATAATAAAATTAAAGTATTGAATTAAAATCTAATACATATATTAATATTCATTTAACAAGAGTATTTGGGCAGAAATCTATAGCCCCAACGTAACTCGAATTTAACAATATAATATCATTGTAATCCTTATAGATTTGGCAAATATCATGCAAGTTTTTTAGTTCCTTTATTAATTATAAATATCTCCATTACTTTTTATATTTATTATAGAGTTTTATCATATATTTTCTTTGAAATTTATAAAAATTTTATTTTATTGTAAAGTTTGTGGAAGAACAGATTTAACTCCTCTTTTATCTAACTGAAAAATAAATATATTGTTAATTTGTCTATTTTTTATAAATAAAATCTTAATTTATTCATCATTATATAATTTTTAGAGTTTTTAAAATATATCTATATTAGGTACTAATTTATATTCTAATATTTCGATAATATAAAATTTTAATTAACTTAAAAAATAATTTATATTCAACTTTTTAAGATTTTATAATACAATTATTTTGATTTAAAAATATTCTAAATAATAAAAATTAAAATATTTTATTATTATTATTATTATTTAACACTATTTAAATATTTATATAATATAATTATTATTTAAAATATAAATTATGAATCTTATATGAAATAATAAATAATTCTAAATTAATTTGTTAGATAATTAATTTGTATATATGTGTATCTATATATACTCAAGATTTTTTTTATAAGTATTATTTTATTTATTTTAGAAAGTATATATAATAAATTTTAAAAATTAAATAAGAATGAGTAAATTAGTATTTTATTTATAAATAATAAATAAATTAAAAGTATATTTATTTTTTAGTTAAGTAAGAGAAATGATAAAAGTATTTTTTCGTAAACTTTATTACAAAGTAAAATTTTTATAAACCTTAAAAAAAGGTATACCATAAAACCCCTATTTATCATTTCAAACCAAAAGTTTTTAGCCAATTTTACTTTCATCTTTGCTCAAAACTGTTAGGTCCCAAGTCAAAAGCTCGTCACAAACTGAAGGAATAATATATATATTTATACACACACACATACACACATACATACATACACATATATATTACTAAATATATATATATATATATATTACTAAAAAACAGTAATTTCCTTGAGGGCGAGGATTAACCCGCAAAAGTGATTGGATAATATCTTTTTTTCTTCTTTTCTTATTCCATCCAGAACTCGACTCAAATAACGTTAACAATAGCAATTCTTCCTACAAATGAGATAGCAACCCAACAACTCCCTATTCTGACGACTCCGACGTAAACCAAATGCTAAGGACTCATGCAACATCTTACACTGCTCCTGCGTGATCCATAATTTGCTGAAACTTTGACCAAGTCTTCTGCATTTTCTTCTCTCCACTTCCATCACTTGCATGCGTCTGCAATGCTGGAGCTCACCCCACGTAGAGGGCATTCATCTTACAGGCTCGAGAGGATCTACGGATCCTATCAAAAACTTAGTATATTTTTCCCATTACGTTAAGAGGATGACTTCACCCTCCAATACCTTCTATGAAAGTAAAATGGCTCTTAATTTTTAGTAAAAAGTATTTATTTTATTTATTCACTAAATTACCAATCCTCAGTTTTACTACATTTATTACACCCTTAATTATTACAGTAATTATATAATTAGTTCTATAAAAAAAATGTAAGGAAAAATTTTACTTTGTTCCCTTTATCTACTTTCTTTTGTTGAAATTAACTTGTATAATTAATTGACCAAATAAAGAGAAATGAGATTGAAAAGAGTAAGATGATGGAAAAAAAAAAAAAGAGATAATAAAAAATTTACATTATTATTAATTTTAAAATATCTCATTTTTGTATACTAGTAAGGGTACTTTTGTTTTCTTACAATAATCTTCAATAAAATAGGATTGACTTAATTTATAAAAAGAAATATTAAGAGTAAAAAATTAAGAAAATTAAATTAAAAATTTTTTTTAAATTGTCACTAAAAATTTAGAATAAATAAATTACCTTAATTTTATAGTTATTTATCATAGACAAGTAACATAATTTTGCTCAAAAGATAAAAGTAAAATTGAGTCAATTAACTAAAATCATTCCGACTAAAGTGTTAAATAATATAAAAAATATCATAAATATTTTTATTTAAATAACAAAAATTTTAATTGAAGTGATATTTACTAATACTATAAAGAATAAAATAAAATTATCGTATTAACTTTTGATCTTATATTTTAAAAGTATAAAATTAATAATATTTGCATCGACACGTCATAATCATTTTGACATGTACAACACTCACTATAATTCCAAGTAAAAGGGAAAGCAGATTACGAATTCGCCGTGAAAGTGATTTTGAATTTTAATGGCTTCCCATGGGTGTTGGTCTGGATTTTCAAACCTTTTATTTTATTTGCTTTCAGCTTTTGCTTTTGCTTTAGTTTTCTTTTTCTTATGTTATCATTTCATTTTTCTTTATTATATCCAATCATTTTCTGTTCATTTTTAATATAATAATTCACTATCATGTTTAAAATTAATGAAATGATTATTAATGATGTTTACCGTGTTAATTTTTAATTAATTACATGTTAACGTCCTAACAAAGATTGTCAAAAAGGAAATCCTAATCCAAAATCTCGCTTCATCGGCAACACCAAAATGCCTTTCATCTTTTGTATTAAAAAATTAGTTAATCAATAAAAAAATAAGATAATATTAACATTTTTTGATCCTCTAATCGAGTAATTGGTGTCGTTTAGTATGATTTTCTTGTTGATTAAAAAATTTAATAAGCAAAAATTACTCTTTATTATGTCCTTCAACCGTTGGATTGCAATTAAAAGACTTTATCGAGAATCAAAAAGAATATTTTACATTTATTAGGGGGACTTTTTTTAAAAGTTGTTTTTCCAAAAATACATGGTCTAGAATGCCCCTATTATTTTAAAATATTTATATTTTTGATATTATAATCATAAAATATTATTTATTAAGGTCATTTATATAAATTTTTGTTCAATTTTATGATTTATACCCAGGCAACTAATAACTTTTTCAAATGTCAAAAGTATAATAGACAGATTTTTAAAGTATTTTTTTATTATTTATGTAGAAAAATAAGATGAACAAGTTATTTGTTTAGGTTTGTGAAAAGTGAATAATGTTTTGTACACAAATTTAGGTAGCATAGTCTATTATTATCGTATATTTTATATTTTATTATAATAAAAATAAAATAAAATATATAAAATACGTAAAAATAATATATTTTGTTTACGAAATTTATATCCTTAGTATTATTGATTAAAATTATGTCTAAAATTTGATAGTGCTGACATAAATGTTATGTTCTTGGAGAGGGAAATTTTTGAAATACTAACTGGTTTTGGGCCTAACAACCCCATTTGGTTTTAAGTAAAAGTTATCTACAAATGACAACTTAATGAATTTATAAGCCCATGCCAAATTCCTCAAACTCTAACAAAAGCAACGTTTTAAGCACAGGCACATGCACAATATTGATTTAGGTTTACAAAAAAATAAAATAAAATAATCAATTAATTTCAAATAGCTGAAATTAAGTATTACAAAAAAAAAAAAAAAGAAAAGAAATTGCCTGTCACGAAAAAAATGAGTCAAATGCATAAAATTAGAATCATCAAATAATTACAACCAATATGTAGTATAATGTTATCAATTAATATTCATATTAGAAAAATCATAAGAATCTTATCATAACTAGACCTAAAATTACATAAAAAAAAAATACTTCTCAACTGATGTTAGATGAATAGCATTGGTATGATATATAGATCAGATAATTCAATATAAACAACTTGAAAAGTTCCTAAGTTATTTTATTTTATTTTTTAAAGTTGACTAATCATATATAAATTCAATTGAATATTTAACTTAATCTTGTAACACGAAGTAAGCAATTTAGCAAAATATTAATAAATATTAATAGTATTGTTGTAATACGAAATAAGCAACTTAGTAAAATGTTAATGGTAATTTTTTTTAACTGCTTAAATCTTAATCAAATATTAACTAAAACTAAAATTATATTTTGTAATACGAAATAAGCAATTTAGCAAAATCCTAATGATATTTTTTTTTAGTGCTTACACTTCTATCAAATATCAATTAAAATTGTTTGAGATTAAGTTCGATTAATCCCTAATAATGATCCAATAATTTACTCCTACATATGTTGTAGTATTCAATTATAAATATTTGAAAATTATTTCCTGCAAACACTAAAAAAAATTCAGCTTAATTTAAATTTTTTCCTCTTTTTTTTCTTTTTTTTTTTACTTTTAATAAATAAAGCAAATCAATAAGAAAGCTTGAAGAATAGTATGCTTGTTTACTAAAAAAGTGAAAGAAAAATGCATTACAAATTTTTTAGGGAGAGTTTTATTGAATTTGTTTTTTGTTAAATTTTCAATACAACGAAGCTTGTTATTTATATATAGAAACCTACTGGATTCTTTTATAATAAACAATCATTAACAAAAATTAGTTACTTAATTATACTCTTTTCTAACTAATCTAATTGGCATGTTAATGACTTCAAATCAACTCAACTTCTTCAATTAAATTACTAAAATTCAATCCCATGCTACTGCATGCATTACTTCTTAGCTCAAGTGATTTGTTCTGCCATCTAATGAAACTTATAGTGCATGATGATTAGCTTGATTGTTGTATACTTAGATTCTTTGATGAACCATTTGAACTGCTCAATGAATCAACTTATTGACTTGTTTTCACATCCCCCCTCAAGCTCAAGGTCAAGGTCAAGGTCAAGGTCAAGGAACAACTTTAAACTTATTTCAAAAAAAAGAAAATTAAGTATAAGATAATGGCTTGCAAGAACATCTACCGCTCGATCGTCGCGAAGAACATAACAAATTTTTAATGACTTATTAAGAACTTTGTCACGAACATAATGCACATCAAACTCAATGTGCTTTGATCAAACATGAAACACAGGGTTCTGAGCAAGTGCTGCGACACTCTGATTATCAGTCCACAAAATAATAAGAGAAGAAAGTGAAAAGGAGTAAAGATTAAATCCAAGAAACGTCAGCAAAAGCAGATGCTCAATACTCACTTTCAGTAGTTGATATAGAAATGACCTCTTTTTTTCTTGGATGCCCAGCTAACTAGATTATTGCCAAAATAGATAGCATATGCACCAATTAACTTGCAATCATTAAAATCATAATCCAAGTCTATATTAGCATAAGCTTAAATAAAATAATCACTACTAGCAGTAAATTATAATCCATAAGAAGTAGTAGATTGAAGATACTAAAATATTCTCTTATAAGCTTGCCAATGAGTAATAGTAAGAGAAGAAAAAAACTGACTTGGCTTGTTAATCAAGAAAGCAAGATTAGGTAGAGTAAGTGTGATATATTGAAACCCTCTGATAATACTTTTCTAAAAAGTAACATTAGTAAAATGTTCACCTATTCAAGAGAGCTTTGAACTTGTGATTATAGGTGTATCACTACCTTTACATGTAGATATATTTGCCTTAGCAAGTACATTATGGATATACTTGGTCTAAGGAGGATGAATACCATTAGTAAAGGAGATAACTTCAATGCCCAAAAATAGCCCAAAACTACCAAGATCTTTTACAGCAAACATATTCCCGAACTTATTAATAAATGAATTAGCTAAAGCAATATCAAAACTAATGATTAATATGTTATCAATGTATATGAGCATTAAAAGCATAGAAGTATTCGTATGCTAAAAGGACAAAGAGATATCAACTTTGAAATTTTAAAAGCCTTATTGAACTAAAGTAGTCTTAACGTAATAATACCATGCTCAAAGAGCCTAACAAAGACCAATAAAGCCTTATTCAATTTGCATAAATGATGTGGATGAGCAGCATTAACAAACCTCTTCTAGTTGAAGCATGAATACAGCTTTAAATCATTGACCATTAAGAAATGCATTTTTAGTGTCAACTTGTCAAATTGCCCATTTATTAAGTACAACAAGACTCAAAATAACCCGAATTGTTGATGCCTTGAAGACTAGACTAAAGGTGTTAAAAAAATCAACACTTAGGGTTTGTAAAAGTCTTTTGGCAACCAATTGTGCCTTATACATTGCTACAGAACTATTTGAAAGAAATTTAGTCTTAAACACCCATTTTTGAGCTATCATCTTATACATAGAAGAAAAAAGAACTAATTCCAAGCATGATTTTGACAAAAAGCATTATATTCTTCCTATATAACTGCCCTCCATTCAGAAACTTGTAAAGCTTACTTAGCTATTTTAGGTTTAGGAATTGAATAAGAAGAATCGGTTAAAAAGACTTTGGTTTTATAGATTTTATGTTTTGATCGAGTAATCATAGAATGAATATTAAATGAAGCTAGAATAGGTAAAGAAGAGAGAGAACTAAATAAAGTTACCTATACTTGTTGAGGTAGAGATTAAAATATACTGTGAAAGTGTAAGTCTTAAGCAAAAGAATGAGATGGAATTGCAGAGATAGAACTGTAAGTAGAGATAATAGGAATTGATGATAAGTTAATAGAAAAAGAATTAAGAATAGGTTTAGAAAGCAAAAAGATCAGAAGCAAAAGAAAAATAAATCTCATTAAACACATGTCAAGCAATAAAAACTCTATCTTATGAATGGAAGCATTTATAGCCCTTGTGAATTGGACTATAACCTAGGAATACACATTTAGAAGAATGAAAACTAAATTTATGTGAAGCATAGCATATGAGATATGGAAAGCATGAACTACCAAAATCTCTCATGAAGTTATGGTCAAGTAGAAAGTGCAAAGTTTTTGTAAAAGAGAAATACTATTGAGCACCTAAGATAAAAGTCAATTTATAAGGAACACTATTATATGGAATGCTTCCCACTAATATTGAAAAGGTATAGATGCCTGAGCTAGTAATGTGAAGCCTAAATCACAAATATTTTTATGTTTTCTTTCAATAAGGCCATTTTAGTTATGTGTATGTAGATAAGAATGCTTGAATGCAATTCCTTGAGTTTGAAGAAAATTAAAAAAATAACTATAAATTCACCCCTAAAATCTAGTTGTAAGGTTTTTATTAGAAGATCAAGTTACTTTTCTATAAACTTTTTGAAATGGATAAAGGTTTGAAAAGCATTATATTTGAGTTTTAATGGAAACACCCAATAATACCTACTATAATCATCAACAAATTTAAATAGTATCTAAAACCACAAAATAGCAAATGGTTTAGTAGTCTTAATGCATGATCTCTGAAAATGAAGCTTATGGTTTTCCCTAATTAACAAGCATTACAGAACTAAATAAAAGAAATTTTATTGATTTCTTTGAAAAGCTTATAAGATTTCAATGCATTTTTCATTGTTCTGGGATTTGGATGACCAAATCAATTATAATACATACTATAGAAGGTGCAACTGGAATACTTGAAACTTATAATAACAAATAATTAGAAATATGTAAGCAATCCAATATATAAATATATAGTAGAATTACATAACTAAATAATTTCTTTTTCAAGATCTATACAATAAATTATAGTATTATCATATATATATATATATATATATATATATATATATATTCAATGTCATAAATAAGTACATACCTATAATTAGACAGTTTTTATCAAACTACAAATATACATCAATTACCTATGCGTTTTTATAGTATCCACACGATCGGGAATCTAATTAAAGTGCTAATTCTTATGATTTGAATGCGTGATATTTTGTGCGTTCTTCTCTTCTTAAAATTAAAGATGCAATAACAAATTTTAAGTATACCTCTTTAAAAAAAACGTAAATATCACATATTAATATATTACTACTTTAAGTTTTCAATTTTAATTTAAACTGTTTAGTTGTGTTTTTTTATAAAATTTAATTTATTGAATAAAGTAGGCACTTATAAATTTAGTCTAATTTTTATATAATATGCTTAATTAAATTAATACTCATATAGCCCAAAAAATTTTAAACCTATTTAGGATTTTTATTTTGTGTGTGTGTATCTTAATACTAGCAGTAATACTAAAATCTAATTTTAGTGTTACAAGTAATAAACGGTATTTAGTAATATATCATAACTATTTAAATGACAAAAATATCAGTGATTTGATATCATTCTATCCATGATCAATATTACCGTGTAATTCAATTTTTTTATCTTAAATATCTTAATTAAATACAAGATATAAACTGTGTCATTTTCGTATGATTTAATTATATTTTTTTAATATTTTGAATAGACTTGTTCTATCAAATAAAGTCAATATCACATATTAACCTATTTGAGTATGGTCATACATTTTTCAAAATTTTATTCAATCAAATAGTTTCAAAATTTTATTCAATCAAATAACTCAAGATATTACTCTCATTATTAAGAGGAACAAATTCTATTTTGATCACATACATCTCTCCATACAAGTTATGACATATTTAATTATTTTTTTATAGTCTATCTTATTACAAATAACTTTTAAAAATATCAAAATATATAATTCTCTATATTATGAATCATGATGATTTCAAGTTCAAGGATTACATATACTATTATCACTATGAAAATTGTTTATGACATTAATATAATAATTCACATAACATTCTCATTATGAGTCGGTACAGTACAATAGTTTACTAATTTATACTCATGTATTGACTTCATATCTCATATCATAACACACGTATTGTTGTCAGTCATTAAAATTATTCACAATAATACTTAATTAGGAACATTTAAAAATAGTGTCCAGCTAATTGAATTTACTATTTTAAGGGTATTATTATATTTATTAAATATACAGATATGTAATAATAAAATAATTAAATAATATATATAAGTCAAAATGTCATGATATAAATGTGTCAAATATCTAAAATACTATTAAATTTAGGGTATATACCAATAAAATATTGAAAAAAAATAGAAGACACAAGGAACAATTTGATGAAAAGACATTTAAACTTTCCCAAGCATTAAAACAATCTTTATTACATTGAAAGATATTAGTATGACAAAAACCTACAAAAAATACCATAGAAGTTATAAAGACATGAGTAATTATTCTAAATTTAAGAAATTGATAAGCATAATTGCAGTTTATGCAACCCTTTCATAGCCACACCTCCCAACAGCACATTCTTTGTCTTCTTATTCTTAATTATACAATAAGCATCAAAAAATTCAATGGTTATGTCATTTTCATGTGTTAGTTAAGAAATGATTATCAAATTTTTGGTTATTTTGGGCACACGTAACACATTATTTAAGTAAAGAATAGGCTTAGATGTAAGGTTCAAATTATTCTCTTGTAATGTATAACAGTAGAACCAATGTAAGATATATTTAATCCATCACCATTGCTAACTATAAGTTTTTAAATATCAAAAAATTTAACTTGAATTTGTAAGTTGTTGAGATTATTAGTTACATGGTGAGTTGCTCCACTATTTAAATGCTACCTTTTATCAGCAACATTACCTTCTTCTTGAGTACTTGCCACAAATGCTACTTTGACATTATGATTAGATGCATGATTATATCCTTGATTCTGCCCCTAAGCTTTTGGCATTTTATTTTACTGATAAGAATATGTAAGCTGTTGTGGAATGTAATCCTTGTTAAACCTGTAGTAACAAATGTTTGTTGTATGCCCTAGCTTATTATAGATCTAGCACAATGGCTTCGAGTTTGTTCTTCTTCTAGACTAATTTCTGCCAAGTTAAGGAGCTTTTCTTGCTGCAATGCCTCTACCTCTTTCAATTACAAGTAATGGAACAAATCCTACTTAATAACCACCGCTTTTCTTATAAGCATTCTTTGTCTGAGCATAACTTATTGAGAAAACTCCTTGATTTATATTTCTCTACTCATTTTCTACTGTTGAATTCTACTTTCATGAGTGAGCAATATTGAGTACAATTCTTGAATGCCTATGTCTTCATTTCTATCGGTTAATAGAACAACTACTGAATTGTATTCAGATCCCAGATCATCAACTAAGTATAGTATGAAATCATCATCAAACATTACGAAACCAGCAGCAACTAAGTTATCTGATATGTTCTTTATCCTTAAGAAATACTCACTCATTGACATCCCTTTCTTCTTAGTTATTTGAAGTTGATACTTAATTGAAGTACCTTCGCTTTAGATTGTGAACTAAATTGGTTTACAAAAGCAATCCAAACCTCATAAGATGTCTTATAACCAATGACCAAATTTACAATTGACTTATTCATCGAGGATCATAACCAGCCTAAAAGTAATTGATGCTGTCATTTCTATAGAGCAAACTATTGATCTTTAGCTAAAACTTTACCAACATCTTTAGACCTGATCCTTGTAAAGCAGATCTAATCTTCAATTATGAAACTTTCAAGACTATTGCCCTTGATCGAAGGAAGAACTTGCCATTTCCATGTCAAATAATTCATTGCATCCAATTTGACAGGCACTATGAATGAGAAAGAGGTGTTTGACATTGATAAGTTGGCATGTGCCATTATCGACTCTGATACCAAGTGAGAAAGCTTAAAGACTAGTGTGTTTGTTTAATGAGAAAATGGAAAAAAAAATGCACTACGAATTTTTCAAAGAAGTTTTTATTGAATTTGTTTTTTGTTAAGTTTTCAATACCATGAAGCTTAGTATTTATATGCAAGGACCTACCAAATTCTTCTATAACTAACAATCATTAATAATAATTAGTTACTTAATTACACTCTTTTTTAACTAATCCATCTAGTATGTTATTGACTTCAAATCAGCTCAACTTCCTCAACTATATCACTGAAATTCAATCCCATGCTATTGTAGTGCACTAATTCTTAGGTCAAGTGATCGGATCTACCATATGATGAAACTTATAGTGCATGATGATCAGCTTAATTGTTCTGTACTTAGCTTTCTTGATGAACCATCTGAACTGCTCAATGAATCAACTTATTGACTTGCTCTTACAAAATCTACTATTATAAATATGCTAAAAGAATTGAACAGAACTTAAAGAATTGAAGTAAGAAAATGAGAATCCTAAAATTTTATGTTTTGTAACTTTTCATATTACTATTAATTTTTATATTTTATGTTTTTTATTATAAATTTTAGGCTTTAAATTACAAATTTTATGTTTAAATAATGAAAATATCGATCTATTAGCCTATTACAAATATCTCACACGTACAATAACAAAATCGTCAAATTCATAATTAAAAATAAAAAGAAAGAAAATCAAATACAAGAAATCCATGCTGCGGAACCACACTAATCTGACGGCTAATAATCACAGATCTTCTCGTAGCACTGTCGGCTACAAACAACGAACCACCCGATACTATTGTCCGGGTGGTGGCCCTCAAATTTTGTCCCCAAAAAAAAAAAAATTCAATAATTTATTCTGCAGTCTTTCTATTTCAAAATTGACGTTCAGTCCTTTTTCTCACACGTGTAACATTTTAACTTACTGACACCACACCTCACACATGAATGTAATTAAATAACCAAAACTTTAGCTTTAAGATTATTCCTCTTTATCCACAATTCCAGACAGACTAAGAAATTTTATTAAATTTCCAAAAAAATAAACATGAAAAATATAATTTATTTAAAAAATTGTGTAATCATTATTTAACTAACTAAATGATTAAAGCGGTAACGACATGATTATTAATAAACCCATCCGATTGTCGGACGAATCGAGTGGATTAAAACGTTTTAATTATAATAGAATTAAAACAAATAATTTTTACGTCAGTTACAGTTTTTTAATTGTCCGTGGTCCGACAGCAATGCGTGGGTGACAACGTTTTTGTTTTTATTTATATATATATATATATATATATATGTATGTATATATTTTTAACTTTAATCATCACCTAACGCTTGAATTTGGCAGTGTCCCCGCTCGGCCCGGCACGATCAGCTGACAAATATCGGCTGGTGATCCGCTGTTATCATTTTTATAAAATGATGTCGTTTTCCGAAGCACGCACTAAAAACCGTCGGTGATCTGCGGGGAGGAAAGTGCACGGGTTTTAAATTAAAATATTGGCGAGGAATTGGAACGAGGGGACCGCTCTTTCGGGGGCCCATTGGCGGGGAAACCCGTGCGGGTTACGATGGACCGGAGAAAAGTGCGACCGGTCAAATGCAATGTGGTCAACAAATCCCCTTTTCATTAACTGGAATTGACAAGTGGAAAGAAGAAAGCCAGAGCTTATTTTATTTTAAATTTTAAAGAAAATTGTGAAAATAAAACAGCTGCATATTACAATCCAACCCATCATATTTTTAATTTAGTTTTTTTTGAATTTTTAAAAATTAAAAAATATAGTACAAAAAAAATGTAACAAAATGCTTGAAAAATATCATTAAATATTTTACAAATTTACACGTACACACACACAACAATTGTTATATTTTTCAAGTGGTAAGTTAAAATTTTTAAATTTATTTTTTTTTACTCGAAAAGTTAAATTTTTCAAATTCTTTTTTTTTAACTTTCAAAATTTCTTGAGAATTAAAATATTATACACATAATAATGTTACAATACAAATTAAATTAGGATCAAAATGTATATCTAAAATAATATAATGAGTTAATAACTAATTTAATACAATAGTTATCACATGTCTCTTATAATTTATTTACCTTCTTTTTTTAAAAAAAAACTTTTGTGAATTTTTATTTATTATGCGAAAATAGAGGACAAGTGATAATAATACAAAACTATCATATTAATTTGTATAAATGAGTTTGTATAAGAATTTATACTTGTAATATTATTATTATTATTATTATATAATACCCATTATCTATAATTACTGAAAAATAATATCATTAATTCAAGCATAACATTACAAGTACATGAGTTAAGGATAAACATAATATCTATTAGAGACATTGATTATTGACAATTACAACGTAACATGAACCAATCAAATCAAATCAAACTAAAGCTACCAAGGGCTTGCAAAACCGTTCATATTGAACCAATTCTCACCCACCCATAAAATTGCAATTAGATAGGGAAGATATCGTATGGGACTGGGTACCAGAAAGTGAGGCAAGTAGGGAAATGGAAACAGATTGGCAAATAATTGATTGGTACTGAAACACCAGTCCACCAAAGGACAACTGTAATTGAAGAGTATGGTTTTGATTTCATTTATAAATGGGCTCCCACCTTACCCTGTTACGTAGATATATAAAATTTTAATTAGGTGTTCTGCAAACATCAAAAGAGATTCGGGCATTTATTCGGTTGTGATTCTGTACCTGATCTTATCCTTTCAGTACAAATCTTGATCGCAGAGATGGCATGGGAGAAGATTATAACTACAGTATATTTGGTCATGTCGGTACAACCGTACATGCTTGGCATCACGGACTCCCTTCACCCCTAAATATAAAATAATAAATAATTTTTTATTTTATAAAACTACATAAATAATTGATTATTATATAATAAGTATATAAATTTTGGCACTAATCCTAATTTGTTGCCTTGTACTGTTTTACATACTTTATTTTTTTTTTTTCAACTAGGATTGAATACATGGTTTTTAAAGTTTTAAATTGGTGAGTAAACTATTGCGTTAGGTTAGGGACGGTTTTCTCGATAGAAACTATTAAAATGAATAAATTATCTTTACTATTATTTGTTAATTAAACACTAATAGTATTTTAATTATATCATTCTGAGTTAAGAGTTTACGAATTTATTTGATACAAGTAAATAAATTATAATTTCATTTGACGTTATCGTAATTTTGTTGCATATTGAAAATAAATGTCAAAAAATATTTGATAATATTTATGTATAATGAAATTCATGTAATTTTATCTTATTATATAATATTTAATATTTTTCATCTCACCGTGGATGTCGTAACTAGTCACCACACTTAAATGCAATCTAAATTTATATCTTATTTATGTTAACAAATAGATTTTAATTTCTCCTTTTTTTTTAGATTTTTATATTTATATATATATTTTTGGGAATTAAGAAACAAGTAGGGGTTACAGTCTAATTTAAATTATCCATTTATCATAATTACTTTGAAAAATTTTATAATATATGGATAGAAATAAAAAAGTAAAGAAATAGTAGGAAGCGTGAACCACCGCATTTTTAAAAGGGCCTACAAGGATTTTGTATCTGACAAAATCACAGTCAAAGGCTTCATAAGGTACGATGATCAAGTTCTTATTTCATGTTTGTCGGAGCACACAAACTCACTCACTCCCATGAAAATGATTTTATGAAAAAGAAAGATTAGATTTTCTCTTTCTGTTTATTTATTTTAATCATTTTTCATGTGTGAAATTTTAATAAAAAAAATAATATTTCTCTTTATGAATATGATATAAAAATTTTTAAAGTGTAGTATTATTATATCTTATTTTTTTATTAAAAAAAAATTTATCCTTCGTTCAAAATTTGTTCTGAACAGAATTTTAAATTATAATGATAATTATTACGTAAAATATAAAAGAAATTAAATCTTTATTATATATTGTTAATACAACTACAACGAAATTTGTATTTAAAAATATTATTTTAAGCGATGTATCGTTCATCAATCGATAATTTTTAAATTTTATTTATTAAATTATGCGATCAATATAAATATTATATTTTTAAAATAAAATTTAAGATACTTAATATATATTACTCCAGGGACTTGGCTATTGAATATGTATGTATTGTTTGGAGTTAAAAAGCGAATTATGTGTTTAATATTTAAAATAATCTTTGTAAAATTTAAAATAAAAATATTAAAATATATAAATAAATAATAAATAATATTTAAAATATATAATAAAAATTAAAATATATTAAATAAAATTTAAAACATAATATTTAAAATATAAATAAAAAATTTAAAATAATTTTAAAAAATAAATTTACGGTAGTTTAACCCTTTTTATAGACATGGGAGACAAAATTCTGAAAAGTTGAAAGAGGTCAGATGATTGGTGGATGGTAAAAAGAATGAAGCATGCCCAGAGAATCTATTGATCATGATATTTAAGCAGTTTAATGATGCTGACCAACATGACAGGAGAGCAATAAATTTGGATTAAAGAAATATTACAAGTAAATGAATAAAAAGAAAAATAAAATAAATAAATAAATCCATTAAAAAAAAAACTCGGCCGATTAATCGCGCCAATCCGAAGAATGTTCCTTGATGTTTGCACTATTCATTAAAATAATTTTACGCACAAAAACTTGTATTTCTCTTTCATTTTCTCGCTATATAATCCTTGCGACTGTCTTCCCTTCTTCTTCATCCATCCATCAAATAAAAATCCACTCTCTGCTTTCATTACATAATTCTCCATTAACNAGTCCGATTTGGGATTCGGATCAAATCACAGTTTGTTGCCGTCAGCCTTCTTTAGGATCGCCGGTGACGGAGCTTCAGATATGGTATACTTTCTAAAAATAATTTCAGAAAACATTTTATTGTTTAAAATTTTAAAAAGTGCACGTGGCTATTCAATGGTGATGGGTCCAATAAGCTAATTAACTACATCAGGGTACTAGTTGTATGGTAGTTGGGGTGACCCTAATAAAAGTTTCACCTAACACTATTTATAATTATTAATTTTAAAAAAAAATTTTAAACTCTCGTCAATATTATTAATATATTAAAATTATTTTATTAATTAAATAAAAATATATTTATTAATAATAAATAAAAAAATTTATTACTTAATTGATATAATTAAAAAATTATAATATTTTCTGTTAATTTTTTTACTCATTATTAATAAATATATTTTTTTATCTTATTAATTAAATAATTTTTTTAAATTAATAATATTAATATGATAAAATCGTTTCACTTTACGACACGCTATTTAAATAGAGAATTAAAATCTTTAATTTTAATCTCTTTTTTTTTTCCAGGTTGTATTTGTAATTAGTTGTTAATTAACAAATTCTCTCTTATTTAATTAATAGGTTGATCAAACTGTTTCAATGGCGTTCGCTCAAAGTGGGAGAAGCAATTATGCTCGAATTCAGGTACTAAATCATATTTAATGTACATTTTCTTTTACATATAAGTCCCTGAATTGTAAGAAATAACAAATAAAGACATAGTTTGGCCTTTATAATAAATAAATCCCTGGCGATGTGGCTTTACAGTGACTAATGAATAAAAATGTTTTGCAGACAAATGGGATAATACCAAGGAAACAAGGAAACATACAGAAGGCAATGAAATCAAACAACAAGACACAAATATTGTGCGAAATAGAAGAAATGTTATCAGAGAAAACGTACAAATCAGTTCTGTTCGAAGGAAAGAAAATGGTGGAAAGCACAAATTTAGAGAGGCTAGAACTATTTTGTGGGGAATTAATCAAAGAAGAAGAAAGGAGAAAGACAAGCATTCTACCGACTGTCGTTCTGAAGCATGCAATTCCCACACCAAGAACATCTTCTGCTACAACTTCATCAACTTTATCTTCTTCCTGAGTACTTAATTAATTTTGTGATTAAATATATTTGTATTTGTTGCCGCTCGTGACCAATCAGAATCCGAGCTGAGCTGATCTTCCGATTATTTATTTAGTTTTCTAGTTTTTATTAATTTTGTGTATGTAATATATAAATATAGAGTGTTGTGTTGTGTTATGAGACATGTAAAAGTTTGTAATTTGTAAAGTTTTTTAATTTTTATTTTATCTGTTTGGGAATTGGGATTGGTTGTAGTTATCTTTTTCTTCTCTTCTCTTTATCGTTCATTCTTTACATTCATACGGAGGCTTTTACTGTATTTCTCAATCTATAAAATCATTCTAGTACAAATTATTGCATGGATTCCATAAAAAAAAATGATATTGTATTAAATTATCACTTAATTTTAAAATTTTTTAACTTAAAAATATAGATGCATACAATGTATTTAAATTTTCTATCATTTCACTCACATTCAAATTCGATTTTATTTGATAACTTTCATCGTACGAATATATATAATTATTTTACTTTTGGTAGTATTTAGATAGATCGAAACATGTTCTGATATTATAAAAAAAAACTAATAAATAATAAAATAAATATATTCTTATTCATATTACTCTAGATTTACAATGACATTACATATAATGAAAATAAAAAATAAAAATGTAAAATAAAAGTTGTTAGGTCCCTTGATTGTTTCTCACGAGCAAGATGAGTTCTATGTCATCAAAAACAATCTATGTTAGTGTATAATTGTCCCTAATCAAAACTCATCCTTAATTATATAAAGGCATCTCAAATCATTGTAATTATGGAAAGATCTAAGGATCGATGACAAGATCAAATGTCTTTTGATCAAGTAACGAGTTATATTCGTAAAGAAATCAAGATACATAAGGCATAATAAGTTGTATCATGTCATTTTTACTAAAAAAATTCTAATTCACTAAGAATTCTTAAGAATTCTAATACAACTTTTATTAAACTAAATTTTTCAGCAGACTAAAATTTTTATCGTATCTAAAAGGGGCAAGGAAGGTAAGATTCAGTAAAATTATAAGGGAGACAAATATTATGAATCCTATTAAAATGCAAACTTATTTGAGTCATACTCCATCTATAACAAGGAGGTATGAAATTTAAGTATAAAACAAATTAGAAATTCCATTTTGACTGCAAAAAGGACGAGTCAATAACATATAAATAAAGAAAAGACATATGCAAAGGCATTCAAAAATCCTTAGAAAAATTGGGTTGTCTTTTTTTCAAAAAGCATACATAATAAAGAGAAAATAGAAGAACCAAAGTCTTGATTATTTCTTTCATTTTGTTTAAAAATCCTAAGAAACAACTCTTTCTAATCAAAGTTTGCTGTCTTTCTAGGAAGGTAATTTGAGTTTGTTGCAAGTAAGATCTAACCCGTGGACAATTTTGTAATCGAGGATGTGTATTTCAGCAAATAATTTGTACCCACAAAAAAAAATTTGTGTTAAAATCTAGTGGGCAAAAATTAGGTATTAGTAAAATTAATCATAGTTTAATATTTCAAAATATAGAGAAAATAAGCAAATTGAGAAAATGAACTTTTTATATTTCAACTTATGTTCAATTTACAACATTGTAACATACATATACATGAATCATGAATCTTACAATGCATTGAAACATTAAAGAGGCAAAGCTAACAATTACATGTATAAAATTATAAAAATTTCTAATTGTAGCATGTCTTTCGCTAACTTTTCAAGATTGCATAGAGGAGACACCAAGTGTACTTGCTGGCCAAGGTGCTATACTTGACATAAGAGAGAAGCAGCTCAACTGTTTGTAATCCGGACGATCCTTACTACAAGTGGAGCTTAACTTATTCCATGTAGGAAAAAGTCCCGCCATAAGATTAGCTCTAGTGATTAGCTTTAGCAGAAGACTAGATTAAGGAAAAAAGAATGGTGTTAATGGCTCAATTTGTTAAGCCACTTTTATGTATAATAGAGAGAGTTCTTAAGACTGTTAATTAAATTTTGCCTCAGCATTTTCCTTTTAGTTTGACCATTATCATTTTTCATGTACAGGAGAGAAAGTTGTTAATTGAGTTGATGTTTCAACCAAAGTGGTTAATAAGACCATTATACATCTACTTAGAGGATACAATGCTTGGCACCTGGAAACTTAGGACGAGAGTATCCCTTTTTTGCAGTTCGTTATTAACCACACCATACACAACTCAATAATCAAGGCACCGTCAGAAATTTGCTTGGGCTTTCAACCTCAAAGTCTTTTTAACTTGGACTTCACTATTAAGTCCATACCACAGATAGTAAAAGGTGAAGGTAAAGATACAGGCACAAGAGCCTGTGGATCAAATTAGAAAGGCAAATCGACAAGTAGAGCAGGTAGAGCAACAGTTATAAAAAGTTCTACAAGAATATATAAAGTGTCGATGGCCAACACCAAGTATAAGATAATTTTTAGGAGTGAGACCTTGCCTGGGTACATTTGGGTAATAACTGATTGTAAGAGAAAGTAAAAAGTTAAAATCAATCCATTATGGATCCTACAAAATCATTCATAGAATTAGATACAATATATGTTAAATGGAGTTACTAATTTATATAGAGATGTACTCAGAAGTCAATATTAAGAAACTAAAGCTCTTTGAGTCATTCATACTTGACGAGGAGCCTAATAATATTTTACCTACAATAAAAGATTTAGTGAATGAGCAAGAAGCTATACTAGCTGAAAATATTATCAGAAAAACGAAGACAAATACAACTAAATGTGGCACAAATGAGTCTTCCTATATTGGACAAAAAGGTAACAACTTATTGCAACTAAATGTTTCTTACGAGATGTTAGGCGCACTCATCTCCTTCATCACCAATTCTAGAACCACCAAGAGTTACTCTTTCTAATTAGAGGAGCCCTGATCTGGGATGATCCTTGCTACATGTAGAGCATGATTTGTTCCATGTAGGATAAAGTCCCACCATGAGAGTAGCTTTAGTAGGAAACTAGCTGAAGGAAAAAGACTGGCATTAATAAGTCAGTTTGTTAAGTCACTTTCATGCACAGTAAAGAAAGGCTACAACTAGTATGCCTAATTTGTAAGAAAATGCCCACTGCATCAGTCTGGGAGCTTAGATATTGGTTTCTAGAAAGTATGAAAGGGGGGATCGGGATGTCATCCATATACACTAAGAGTATCACCATTCCTCAGTTCTTCGGATAACAGCAAGAATGAAGTGCCTGATTTTAAGTTCACAAATCTTTAAAGCAACATGTTTGTTTTCAACTTCTCATTTTAGGTCTTAAGTGTTTGTTTTAAACCATGTAAAGCCTTTTTAAATTTGTCATTGTGTCTAGGCTTCAATCTGTCTAAGAAACCATTTAGTTGTGGCATATATACTTCCTCTAGCAGGTTTCTATACAAGTATGCATTGTTAACATTTACTTGTTTCACATCTCAGCCTAAATACTTAAACACATTCAAAATTACACTAATTGTTGAGGATTTTACAACTGGACTAAATGTTTCCATGTAGTCCACACTAATTGTTTAACAGTATCATTTTATTAGCCAGCCTTACCTTGTTTTTGTAAGACACCAACTCCCAAGTATTGTTTTTTTATGAAAGCTATGCATTATAGTGTTATAGCATTCTCATATTCTAAATTGTCATTTGCTTCTTCTATTATGTTTAAAATCCTATCAGCTTCACTCAGAACTTTTTCAGATTGATATAGCTTAGGTTTGTAGACACTTGCTTTGGATCTTATAATCATAGAATAGATATTAACATCTGCTATAATTTCATCATAATGGCTTGTGTCATGCTATCTATTCTCAATTGGGTTAAGGCTAGTTATAAATGACATAAGAAAATGATACAAATCATGGTACGATTTCAAAAAATTCAATTTAAGTTTCAATTGGTCTAGTTATGAGAGCACAAGTAAAGAAATTCAAAAATGCACTTAACGAACTAATTCAAGAAGTTTGGACTTAAGTAAATTCGTGGAGACCTATTGAGCTTGGTCCACATATCCAGTAAAGATGGATCTGTATAATTTAAACTCTAGAAAAGTTAGGCCAAATCTAAACTTGATTTTTAACAAGTAAAATAGGAATGTTTAAAAGTGTTTAAGTTCAATTATAAGTCGAATGTTTAGGAGTGTCTGAGTTCATTTATAAATCTATTTAATTAGTCAACTTTTGTTATTTAATTTGAGCATATAGAGTCATTTAATTAGCTGATTATTTTCTTTCTGTCTTAGGTAAGTACAAGATACAATTTTGCCTATAAAAAGGTATATTTGAATAAGATGCAATCAGAATTCATTAGTTAGAAAAAAAATTGAAAGTTATTTTCTTTTTGATTTTTTAAAAAACTATTCGAACTTATCAAGAATTATTCTTGTGGCGTTCATCAATGACTTATCGAACAGACTTCCATCACCATTTATGACCTCTATATTATACTGAGGTTTTTATTGACTTGGGTTCAAACTTGTGTTTGAGTATTACGAATGTTTGCTAATACTAATTAATCACATTCAATAATGAATTATCAAATATAATTTGTGTATTAATTACAATTCAAAACATAAATGTACTTACTATTCATTTAAATAAAAAAAATCGCAAGAAACAAGATCATTTGCAAGTAAGAAAGAATGAATTCCCTATTCAAAACCAAACCAAAACATCCCAATAATCTGCACATAATCTTCTTGTCCATCATTTCATTTGTTTCAAAAGTTGCAAGCATCTATGTGCATACAATCAATCAACTGGGTGATGGCAAGTTTTTGGAATGGAAATTCTTATGAGTAGTAATTTTACAAGAATAGATTTCATTAAACTCTATTGCAATGTGCGGTGGATTCAGAAGGAGCAACTCAGTTGAAATGCGAAGCATATGATCAACAAAGAGAACTTTATAAAAGAGATTGTGATTGGTTGTTTTCCAAAGTTGGGGTTTTTACTTTGGTTGAAGGAAAATGGAGTTTTAAATATTCATGGCCATAGTCAGAGAAAATATGTGTAACGGAATATGACTTAGGAGATTTCTCCTCCCTGTTCATCTCCTTTGTTAATAAAATTAATAGAATTATGTTTGATTAATGGTTATGATATTGTATCATTGTATTTTTTATATCGGTGAAATGCGATGTCATGCTTAATTTATTTTTAAATAAGAAAAGGTATTACATATACAAATTTCTATATAAATATATTCATACAAATAAATGTGATAATTTTCTTTCATCACAATAGATTTCATATTTTCATGAGCACATAAAAATTTACAAGAATAAAAAAATAAATTATACCTAATAATAATATGACTTCAATTTGTACAAAGGAATATTATATGTGTATAATTTTATTCTAGTTAAAAAGAGTAAGGTCCCTTTATAGAGTACTAATTAGTTTTAAGTACTTAACAAAATATTATTAAATATTTAATAATAAAATTAATGATTAATTTTAAAATAAAAATTTGTAAAAACTAATAATAACTTTTGTAATATTTACGAGATTTAAAATGTTTTATGCTCGAAATATAGATGGTATGTCAAAAATTACTTTTGACTAGAGTATTCATGTTTGATCCTTTTGTGGAGTATTGACAAAATTCATTATTTAATTGATGAATGATACCTTATTTATCACATTAGAGGTAAATGTTAAGAGTTTTCAAAAAATTAATAGATGTTACATTAATAGAATCCTAAATATAAAATTAAATCAAAAGGTCAAGGCTTGTTAAGGGCATTGTCCTTAAAAAAATGATTTTGCCTCTATAAGACAATGTTGACTACAAATTATGCTCAATAACAGTCTAATTTCTAAGATTTAATAATTTTATATAGCAAGAATACGCTTCCAAAAATAAAATTCTGAAAAAATTATAAATTTTTTAATTTTTTGGCGCCAAAATAACGAACAACAATAGGTGGATTATTTCCATTATTTCACAGTACCGGTGCCCTCTATAAATTATTATTGCACTATTAAAAGACAAATTAATATTATCATAATATTGACCATTAAATTATAATTTATAAATATTGATTACGATTAATATATATACATAATGGTCAATTAATCATAATTTTGTCACTAACAAATAAATAATGGTATAAATAGTTTTAATAGTATAATGATAATTACTATGATATTGTGTATTTTGAAATACAAAAACACAAAATGTAATGCCTAGCCCAAAATATACTAAAACCCAATTCATGTATATTTTCTAAGCCTTAGAATTGTTAAGCTTATTAGTGAATTACAAGTCCTGCATTGCAAACATACATGGCCATAGTGGAGAAAATTTTCAGCTTGCATTTCACATGTGTCCTTGGTGAAGTTAGGTCTAACGCATGCAGCACCCCACGTATCACATATTTGCTCTACTTGTGAAAAGCAAAAGAAAACAAAATTTTATGATTCTCTTCATTCTTGCAAACGGAGTGAAGGAAAAAGAGAGGGATTTTTCAATAGTCTTCAATAGGAATTTGTAAGTTGATTTCTTATAACAAATTTTATGCATTAATTTTTTTTTGGAATGTATATATACTCTTATTATTAATTGTTGATGATGTTATGAATAAAATATTTTTTTACTTTTTTTCCTTAATTTTGTTCTAAATTTTATTGTAAATTGAAAAGGATATTTGCCCAAAAAAAAAATTTGTTATAACTTGCTTATAATAAGTTTTAATGTGTTAGTAAATTAAGTAATTTGGGGGAAATTTTTATTTAATATAATTGAAGTTTGAATGCGTGCATGTGTATGTTTAATAAAAAAAAAAAGAAGATGATAATTTTTTTTTGATTAATTTTCTTGTGATAGATGATTTGCTTGCTCTGTGTGTGTGTGTGTGTGTGTGTGTGTTTGTGAAGTTTTAATGTGTGCATATATATGTGTATGTGCGGCATAGGTCTATATTGGAGTTAGTGAAATTTTAAGTGATTATTATGATCTATTAAGTGGGGGCTTGTTTGCTAGATTAGTGTAAAGAATGTGAAAACGTGTAATTATTTAGGGCTCATTTACTCTTGAGCCAAAAAATAGGTTGAAATCATTATTTAGAAATAATTCAGGTTATAATTGCAAATATACTAAAGATCTGGGCATTTTGTAACTTATAAGAGGACAGAATCATTATTCAGTATTATATTAGACTATCTTTAAAATTCACTAAAGATTTGGACCATTGTGTAAGTTAGTAGTAATTTGGGATCTTACTGATAGTATCCAATTATAAACAGTAAACTTGTAATTTTGTTAATGCTTGCTGTTACTATAATTATTTTTATATATTACCTATTACGAGGATATAATGATTGATTAATAATTTTGGAGAAATTATTTTATTGATTTTAAGATTATACACAATTTTTAGATAGAAAAATTTTGTTAAGTGAAAATTTTTATTGTTATCATCGAGTAAATAAATATTATTGTTAATTTTATTTAAGAAATAATTTTAAAGAGGGAAATAAACCGGAGAAAGAATAAAGCGACCGATTATTTGAAGTTTGAGGTAGGTATTTATATTTAATTGAGGTAATTTTAATTTTTTTAAAAAAATTGAAAAGTACGATGTTAGAGTACATGCATATGTATTTTTTAAATTAACTCTATGTGTTGATTTAACAAATTATTTGCTAAATTAAAATTAATATTTTTTATTAGAATATTATTCATATAAATCTAGCTGTAAGAGTTCAATTCATGTGTTGTATTTTTATCTTACATGTTGAAAATGTTGTTTGGAATGGATAGAAATATTTTGTTATTAAATATTTTAATAAAATGTTTGAAATGCTATTATTTTGTTAAATTGATCAAATTGATAATTATAGATATGCAAGGACTTTGATTAATTAGGCATCGCTGATTTTAGATGTAATTTCTATCCTACAGTAAAAATTTATGAATAAAAAATCAAGTAGGGCGATGATCTTTGAAAATAATACTCTTAAAATATATGTGATTGTTTAAATGAGATTGTTTTGATTAGATGATGATTATTAATTGTTTATGAAACTTATTATATTTCATCTCGATTGAAAGTTAATTGTTTATAATTTTTTTACATTTTTCTTTGAGATGTTATTGGTAATTAGAAAATGAATTATATTTTTTAAGCTTTTAAAACTTTCATTATATATAAACACCTATTTTTCAAGTTCTAGTAAGGCTAGAGACAATAATTGAAACGAAATAAAAGTTTTCTAACTAAAAGATATGCGTGTTATATTTTGATATATTTTGTAAGTATAAATATGGATAATAACTGTATAATTTTGAGTAATACATAGATATTTAAGTGATACATGTTGATTGTTTTTGGATATTAAAAAATAATTGATGAAATGAAGAATATATTAGGAAGTGCTAAAATTTTATTTGCATGTTTTAATTATGAAAAAATATTCAATTTATAATAGAAAACTTTACCAAAATTTTTCGAAACTATTTAGGGACATTGTACAAAATATCCACCAATAAATTTTAGGATGTTTCATGTTTCTATTTTTTTAGTAATTTAATTTTTTTAATATGTTTACACTAATATAAACTAAATTTGTTTTTACTTTGAATTCAAGTCATAAATCTCTCCTAGAGATTTTATTAATTAAATCAAATACCAGCTCTTTTAGTAACTTGATCAATTATTTAATTAAATTTGGTATTACCTAATTTAATTAAATTTAATATAAACTCAAAACTTCTACAAAATAAACGTCAAGACATCAAATTCTAATACACATTTAGACAATATGTACCATTTCTTTCAATATCTATATTTAATGCCTTTTAAAGGTTAGATTTATTTGCAATTAATTGTATGGCTATATGTACATATGCTGTACCAATAAAGGATATCCTCTTTTTAACAATATTTAAACAGCATTTAATGGCTGCTTTTTGAAATGAATTGAATTGAAACTATTTTAGATGCTTTTCTTTCAAATATATAATCTTGAATTTGTTTGAGATTAAAATTGTTTTGAATTGAAAATTGTAATTTTAAAGTTAGAACTATTAAAAATTAAAATTACTAAATATCAAATATAATAATTTTCATTAAACTTCTAGTTGAGGTTTTAAAATTAAATAGAAATTTAGTAATACAAAAATTAAACTTCATCTTGAACAAACGTTTGCTTTTTATGTCTTGCAATTTGAAACAACTCTTATCAAAATTTGAAACAAAACCATATTCATTCAATTGGATTTTAAGTTGTTTATGTTCACTCGTTAAAATATGTTTTGAAATTAAAATGGTGTAATTTTTAATTTTCAGTTGGTATAAGATATAATCACTATCAAATATAAACATAAGAGTGAATATCGATATAAACTACTATATAAAAGTGAATATTTATCAAATATTTTGGTTGATTAGCTTTGAAAATTGAACTTTGACACAGCAGTTGTGTTATGTAATGAATGTTCTCGTGAACATTCGGGTTTAACAAATATATGAAACCCCGTACACTTTGTAGTTTAAAAACCAATTGTCAAATCAAATATAATCATCAAAGTTAGACTTAAACTCAAAGATAAATAATTAGTCATTCTTATTGTTTCGATAAGATTGTATTCAAAATAGTAACTGAAAATTCTAAGCTTTATCCAAGTCACAAGGTTCTTAGATCAGGAATCAAGCATCCCCGCTGAGAAACTTTTTAAGAGTTCGTGAACAAGACTAGAGATAGAACTTCAGAAATCGCTAGACCCAATATCTTTGCCCAACATGCCGTACAAGGGCAAGAAAAGAAAATGCTTCGGCATGATTGATTGAATGCCATTAACCATTAGGGCACAACAAAAGCAAAATTAGAGCTCTGAATTCCTTTTTTCCTCTTTCTAGAAATAAAATGGAAATGGGGCCATGTGCATTGCCTCGACTCCAACTCGTAAGAAAAACATAACCAGTAATCCCAAATGTGGAAACCATATACAAAGAAGTCAAATTGTCAAAAGAAATTCGATATTTTATCAACAATACTCTGTGTTTTAAGAATGGCTATCTTTGTGGTATTAAACTTACAGTGGAACTAACAGGGTTAGCTCTTGTAAATTTATTATGGCAGCAAAGTAGTAACTAGATCCTTTTTCACCTATAAACTCCATATGCCAAATGATCCCTCACAGTTGAGGAATATATAGTTATCGGGCTTATAAGAACTACTTGCAAAAATTTCAAAAGAGAAAGAGGGTGTCTGGAGATGAAAAGGAAAACAAATGAATGTTGTGGAAAGAAAGAAGTAGAAAAACTTCTAAAGAGTACACATGGGAGGATATTTTGTACCTTTGGAACAAGTATCAAGCCATCAATTGGACCTTTACTTAGGGATGGCAATTTGGTTGGATATTATGGATATCCAATAATATCCGACCGAAAAAGATATCTGATATCTAAAATTTATTAGATATTAGATAGGTTACGGATATAAAAATAGGTATCCAAAATTGACTTCGATCATATATAGTTTTGAGTATCCGATATCCGATCAAAAATAAATACTATTATTATTAAATTATAATAAGCTCACCCACACTTAATTTCTACTTATGCTATAAAAATTAAAAAAATTATCCTAATTTTTTGTTTAACATAAGAATATTATGTTATTATTTAATATATTTTTTGTTTCAATTCTTTATCGATAAATAATGAATTTATTAAACACTTGTACTTTTAAATTGAATATTATATTGTTGTTTAATCATTTTTAAATCTAAATTTTCATCATAAATGATAACATATATCGTTTGTGATGTTATCATTTGTGATGTGGATGATTTAGAAACTAAAGTATTATATTCATAAAATGGATTTTGGTGCAACTACAAATCAATATAATGTTTTGTTCAATGGGTACTGTTTTACTTAAAATCAATTACAAATGAAATCCATACCATACAAGCTAAGCTTGTTCGAATAAAGGTATCAAAATTCAATTTTGAATTCAAGTTCTAATATGAAAATTGATATCTAAAATATGTCTAACTAATCTTCAATTATTTTGGACAAACACAGATATTTGATTTTTCAATCAGATATAAATACAGATATCAAATATATAATTTTTAACAATTATAGATAGAATATGAACATTAAGTATTTTGATCTAATGCAGATACAAATATCTTAAACTTTTAGATATCTTATCCGTTGCCATCCCTACCTTCACTTGCTTAGAATTTAGAAACGTCACCTTTATTCTTTTTTTTTTTTTGTAAAATTAGGAAGCAACAATGGTCAATATGGTAAAGTTTTCCTAGTCCCTTTTTTTTTCCATGTTTTGGAGGGGTTTTCCTTTGTATACTGTTTGTTTCTTAAGGACTTTTTGGAAAAATGATCATTTTTTTCATGGACAGCTTTCCTTTACCTTCACCCACTACCAAAACACAAAAGAAAAGAAAAAGAATCATATATTTTTAACTGAAATTTTAACTTATAAAAATCTAATTTTAGGATGTTAAGGTTTGAGCTTCCACAAAAAATAATGATGCACTAGACTGTTAAAAAAACAGATAAAGATAGAAAATAAACTTAGAAAATAAAAACAATAAAAAGCCAGGTTACTAATATTTTACTTTTCGACTTGTTTGATGAGAAAATAGTTAATACTTGAATTTAAACTTCCGCTATGTACATAGTATTAAGCAGGGAACTCTAGCACTTCTAGCTACATCAATTTCATTAATGTACTGAAGTAAAAATTTTTGAATTAAATAGTGCAGTATGCAAATATTGTAACAAATATAGTGAATTGTATTATTAGTATATAGAAAAGTCCATACCTTTATAGTGCCACATAGTTTGACTTATAGGTCTCCACTCCAACTACAGCAAAAAAAAAATAAAAATAAAAAACCCAGATTAACCGTCTTAATCAAGTAGTGCAGAATGCTAATGTGTAATAGATATTGTAGATGAGTTATTAGCATATAAGAAAAGTTCATACCTTTAGTTTGCTTAACATCAGACCCCACTCCTTCAAGTTCAGACGAAAACCAATCTGGTGCACTGTCAAGCCAGAGTGCCAGTCTACCATCCGTGACTCTAAAATCAGGGTATTTTGAACTTACCTGTTAAATTCAACTCAGAAATCAGATGTTTTACTAATATGTTCAGATGTATTCAGAAGAGGAGTAGCAAATATATTCAGAAGAGAAGTCATCACCAATTCCTTAAGCTTATCACTCTGGCAATCTTGCCATGGTTGTTGAGTATCAAGAAGGTCACATCAAGCACGCGTGGTAGCACTGCTAGCTTTCTTCTTGCTTGCTGAAAATTATTACACTGAGTAACATTACAAGGTCAGAAAACACGGCAACAACCAAATTATTGTAGCTCTGCATTCATATATAGTATAGTTGTACTGTTGAGATTGATCACCATAATTAGCCCCCCTAAAACACACTCACACACACACACCACACAACAAAAAGACCAAAATAAAAAAAAAAAAAAAAAACCACATGTAAAACATTAGCTCTTTTTCATATATTCAACCTATCTAATATTATGGATTTCGAATACCCCTAGATTATTTTAACCATAGAGCAATAGCAATCTTTTGAAACCCCTTATCATTCCATAAAGTGATAAACATACAAAAAGAAAATAAGAACTAGATATTACATATATTACCGAAATGATCTATGGCCGCTTAAAGGACTTTCTCATTTGAGACAATTTTTCGATAAAGTTGAGACATAACCTAACATGAGATTTCACATGTCAAACCTACCCAAGATAATGAATCCTAAATTAAAAATGGCTCAAACAACAAAGGGTACATAACTTAAAAGAGAGAGGATAAGAATCTTAGGCTACTCCTCCAAGAAGCAAAAATAATGTTTTCATGGGGTGTTAGCTGATAAGCAAAAAAGTACAAAAAAACAATAATTCACACACACACACACACACACACACACACACACTGTGTAATGTTTTCATGAGGTGTTAGCTGATAAGCAAAAAAGTACAAAAAACAATAATTCACACACACACACACACTGTGTGTGTGTGTGTGTGAAAGAAAGAAATAAAACAGCAAAGACACTTCCACAAAAGGAAAAAAAAAAAGGCTTCACTATAAATCAACAATTTCTGTATAAGACGAAAACTTAAATAGATGGTTTCATGTGTATTAAACAAATAACTTGTAGGTCATAAGCAAGATTGGTTCTACTTTTTATAATTTCAATTTGTACTTGTTTGAATTAACTTACTATTTTTTCATCTTAAAATCATTTTCACTTGCCATATAATTGTCTCTCCTTTTAGTCTTCATCCCATGTGTTCAGTTGCATTCCTTTCGTTCATAAACTAGGTTCAAGTAAAGACAAGTTGTTGCTTCATTCTGAGAAACTCTTGTTTAACAACAATATTCTGAGAATACTGATGTTACATTCTTTTCATTTTTTTTGTCATTTTCTGCTTCCAAAAGAAAGTGTACTTGACCTCAATTCTTCGCATCAGCAAAGGTTAGTATTCCCTCTAATTTTTCTTGTGCCATCTAAGTCAAGTTTGCATTCCCATCTTTTGTAAGTTTGCATGAGGCTCACAACCAGAAAATTTATTCCTTGACATCTTCTATTGAGATCCCACGGCCATTTGAATCTGTTTAGGGCATCCCAGTTGCAATAGGGGGCAGCAGTAGCACTTGTACTTGCACTTAGCATCCCATTTTTTTCCTTTTGTTTCTTTTCAGTTCGCAACTTTAAAGTCAAATAACAAAAGAGCTACGATTTCGTTTTTGATTAGGGGCCAAATTCTGAACCTCCATGTTCTCATATAAATATTATTAGGTGTTACTCCAATATTTCCTAGAACAAGGATTTAGTATTCCAATGGTTTTGCTCTTTTCCTCTTCCCCTTTCTTTATGAGTAAATGCACTCTTTTCTAAAGACTGAAACTCTATATTCTTTCTCGCATAAATATTATTGAGTATTTCCTTAGCATTTATTAGCACAAGCATTTAAATGTTATTGGTTTTGCTCTTTTCCCTTTTTTTTCTCTTCTCGAGGAGTAGACACACTGTGGTGGTTTCTAAATTTGCCAAACAAACCTGCAGTTTTAATTATCTGATTGTTTTATTTGGTATAATTGAGATGGAGCAAAGACGTCAAACTCGATTTAGTAGCCAAAATTTATTATTTTTTCTATTGGAGTCCAAACTCTAAGTAGATAGAAGTCCCTAATTCCTTCAGTTCATTACAATGTTAATACCAATTGTAATACACTAGCAGAGAACTCTCTGAAAGTTTGTGACAGAAACCTAAGAGTGAAAACCAAGGGATTCTAATAATGCTTACTCTAAAATTAGACAACATTAAGCGTGCATTTGGCATGGCTGTTGGAAAGGACAAAATAGATATTTCAATCCATGAAGGTCTTCATTAAAAAAAAATAGTTGTTTAATTGCCAAAAAGCAGAGCTTCCTCAACAATTAAAAAGCTCTTTTATATAGATAAACACACACTATCTTTGAGCTTCTTAAAATTGATACATTATCCAAAATACGTTAATATCATTTCATAAATTTACACCATACTTGTAATATATCCTATTCTACTAAATAGAACTCTTCTTGAAGGTAATTGCAGAATCCTTTTACTAAAATCTAAATCAACCAACAACTTTTTGTTAGAAGTTCAACATATAAAAGCTTTACTAGTAAAAAATCTACATGAAGTACTTGTAGAAAGCAATAGGAAATCTCTAACCTGAGCATTGGCAGGGCCATCAATTTCATCAACAGCAGCAGTCAGTTGTCCAGCTATATGTACATGATCATCCATTTTCAGATGACAAGCAGCATTGAGAGCCATATCACTTTCCAATAATAATGGAATCCTAACACAAAATCTAAATTTAAACCACAAAATTCTTCCGAACAGATAAAAGGGTAAAGTTTATGAAAAATTTGTTTCTTTTTTTCTTTTCATCTATGATATCCCAGGAATGGGGTTCTTGTCAAAATGTAACCAAATTAAAGGGAGGTTTCTGATAAATTTTCCCACAAAAAATGAAAATTTTGTACGGCCTATGATAAAATTATTAAAAAAATGAAACAAAAATAAATTAACGAATTCCAAATTCAATCAATTAAGCAAATGCTACAGAGGTGTAGCGTAGGCTTTCTGGACAATAACGGTGCCTGCCCAGTCTTCGCCGTCGGGAGAAGTCTTGAACTGAATGGGCGCATCCACGTAACCAATCAAATTCACCGAGTTAGCAACATTCGTCTGAAATGGAATTTCCCTCGGCCTCGGCCAGTTCACCGCCTTCCACGCTGTTTCGGTTGCGGCTTCACTCGATTGTATAGCTTTAGTGGAGTAAAGCTGAGTAAAAGGAGCGGCCAGATGTAAAACGATGCGTTTTTCTGTGGACTGCGAACGTGCGATTGTGCTGCTACTCGACGAAGCAGATTCATCGTGTTTGTCGCTCGGTAAGTGATAGCAAAAGATGAAAGGGAAACAAAAGTTAACGAATTAAACGGAACCGGCTAACATCTTCACATTCTCTGCAACTCGGGGCGGTGGTTTGTAAGCTTTAAACGGTCCTGGTTTTTCTTTTTTTCTTTTTTAATGCCCCAATTTTGAGGCCCAAATGACGCGCTCTGCATCTTCTTTTTATGCGTCAAAAATATCCAATTTTGGACAAAAATCTCATACTTCAATTGTAAGTTTTTGTCATTTTCTATAAACTTAAAAGAGAAAGAAAAAAGGAAAAAAAATATCCACACAACACACTTTAATCTTACTTGTTCTTCACTTCAAAGCCTCTCTTAATTGATATAAATTACTTAAAATAACTTTATTGCAAAATCGTTTGTTAAAAGTGAGTGAAATTTGTGTGTTCATTTTTGTTAAATTATAAATCATATTTTTTATGTATTATTTCATCATTTAACAATGTAAAGTTAATAAAGTACCGTAAATACTTAGTTTTAGTAAAAATGTGTGAATTACCTAATAAAAATATTAGCAAAATTTTATATGAAATTTATAAGGTTGAAGATGAAAGACAATTTTTCTCTACAACTTGTAGTTTCCTTGGTCAATCAAAATCATTGAAAAATAATAATTTTTTATATCTTTCTTGATAATTTCACTCATACTTTTAAGTGAAATTGATTAATTAGATGCATATATATTTGACATACCAATTTTTTAATAAATATCATCAAAGAAATTTTTGATTTATTAATAAACTTATAAAAAGACAGTTTGTTAATTAGATCTAAATTTACATACCAAAATATATTTAAAATAACATTCAAAATGAATTTTTGTGTTATTATCATAGGAAAATGTTAAGTGTGTCAAGGAAGTTGCACTTTCGTTGTACTCTAGGACTTTTAAGATTCTTATAACTTATTGTTATTATATTGTTATGTTTTAAAAAATTCTGACATCTGCATAATAACATATATATATAATGATAATAATTATTTTTTGTACTTTTTTAAGTTGATTTATGCTTGCAATTTATAAAAGATTGTGTCAACACCTTTAATTTTGATAGGTATTTTAACAAATATAATTTTTTTGAAATTTTAAAACGTGTGATCAAAATTTTTAAATATTTTCAAATCTAATTATTTCACCTCAATATCACTATATAATATTTGTTATTTACTATTCATATAGGAACTTAAAACTATGTACATGCTTTTCATATTTACATAAATACAAAATTTTACAAAAAATTCTCCCTCTAAAAAGTGATTAACTTGCTTTAATAATTTTCTCTTTTGTTACATTCAAAACTTGAAAAATAAGTGTGAGTTGATGTTCAGTAGATATTTATATGCAGCAAAAATTTTAAAAATTAAAAATAAATAATAAATAATTTTTTTCTAAATTTAAATAATATTGCAATAAGTAATATTTAAAATATTTAAAAATAAAATTTCATATGACAAATCACAATATTAAAACGCATTTTATTTAGTTACTTCTATGCATATTTTATGAACATTATTCGTAAAGAGTGCTGACCTAATGGCCAACGTACTTTAAGAGTATTATTTCTATAGGTAATTATCCCACTTAATTTTTTATTTGCAGACTTTTACTATGTAATAGAAATTATATCCATGTCAAACTACTCATTAACATATTTTAAATTCATATTTAATAAATTAATCAATTAATAAAAATAATAATATTTAGAATTTTCTAATAAAATTATAGAAAATAAATATCATTCATTTCAAATAAATATTTTAAACAATTTTTACTAAAACTAGTATATGTAATTGAATTTTTATTGCTAAATTTATGCAAATGAGGATTTTATAAAAATATATATATAAATTTGATTCAACAAATAATTAATTAAATCAACACGTATACATTCAAAAATTTGATGTGCATAAATAAAATTTCGAAGGAAATAGACAACCCACTTTTCAATTTTCTAAAGTTAATATTATTCTAATTACATATAAATACTTATCTTAATACACAACAGTTAGTAATTAAATTTTTTCTAATTTATTTGCTATTTGTAAATTATTTTTAATATAAAAATAACGGTATAAATACTATTTACATACTAACAAAAACTAAATTATTAAATCAATAACCTAAAATTATATTTATAAATAAAATTAAATTTTTAATATTGAGATTACTACAATAATTAATATTTATCATATATATGAAATCAATCACTAAACTTAATAAAAGTAAATTAATATAAATATATCACTAGTCAATTTCGATTCTTAGCTCTCTTTCTTTTGCTTTCTCTTCTTTTTTTTTTTTTTATTCGGTGTGCTTTTTGTTTTTGCCTCTCAATTCTCTAAGTTCAATTTAATTTTTCTTTCGGAAGTCAAGTGAAGGAATCAAGTTTTATACAACTATGCATGTAAACTGCGAAACTGACATGAAATGAAGCAGGCAGCACGCCCTTTTGTTTTTAAAATCCACCACGTGTTACACAATCAATGTGGAAAACATGGCTTATGATAGCTTGCACGGATAGGAATAGTTTATGCAGGGATTGCAAGGAGCCACCGGAGAGGTATAAGATTTGGACTCCGTATCCAATTGACATGCAAGAGTTGAGAAAGTGATACTTGTTATTTCACCCGAAGCAATTCATGAAATTTGCATTTGTTAAATTATAGAAAATATCTGTTTAAAATTTAAGACAATAAAAAAAAATTTAAAATTAATAAATTTATAATAATTTACTTGACAACTGTAAAAGTATATCGTGTAAATAATTTTAATGAGTAAATATCGAAATTAAGGTAAATAAATTTTAAAATAACACAATATTTGAAGAAAAATATTGAGTGTGATCGAAGGACACGAGCATATTTCAAAATTTAGAAGCAATGCTAATTATCAATTTCACAATTTCACTAACCCTAAGTTTATTTTGCAACTAAGCCTCTATGTTCAGCCTAAACTAAACAAATTTAATGAACTTTTGCCAAGTGCACTCTTAACGTATATAACTAGTGAGCTAACAACCAAACATACCTAAATAAATAATTAAAGAAATTTGTTTGCTTCCATGTGTAATTTATTTAAAATAATTAAATATAAAAAAATGTTAGGTATTATAGTCATGCCCTGCATTCTTCTATGTTTTTTAGCTTCATATATGAGAAATTTCATTATTTGTCTTCACTTCGTGCTTTCTTAAATACATAAAAAAATTGTCTACTATATCCTTAGATTTATGGACATATCCAAAAATTTAACCTACTAATGAGCTTTCAAGTACAATAATCTTCTACAAGGCATAGGTTCAACATATAAGGTTCTTAGGTATCCTTAAAACTAAAATCCTAATTTACAAATATTACTCTAGCATAAATTTTTGAAATACATGTTGAATTTAGCATACATACTTGAAATACAATAGGAAAATCTTTCAAATTGTAGCATTCGCAAATGTGTTTACTATCCTTCAAATGTCATTTCTTCCCAATCAACACTAGAAACATACGTCTAAGTCAATGCCCACAATAATATGCCGTAAATAATTGTTGAATGTATTCAGATCATCAACCAATTACATGACAAAAGGATCAACATTGTCACGAGTGTCCTTCCCTAGTAAGAACCTTTCAACAAAGCAAACTACTATCCTTCAAATGTCATTTCTTCCCAATCAACACTAAAGACATACGTCTAAGTTAGTGCCCACAACAATATGCCCTAAATAATTATTGAATGTATTCAGATCATCAACCAATTACATGACAAAAGGATCAATCTTGTCATGAGTGTCCTTCCCTGGTGAGAACCTTTCAACAAAGCAAACTACCATCCTTCAAATGTCATTTCTTCCCAATCAACACTAAAGACATACGTCTAAGTTAGTGCCCACAATAATATGCCCTAAATAATTGTTGAATGTATTCAGATCATCAACCAATTACATGACAAAAGGATCAATCTTGTCATGAGTGTCCTTCCCTAGTGAGAACCTTTCAACATAGCAAACTAAGACTAACAACTTCAAGGGATTTTGGTTGTCCAAACACACTAAAATTAGCGTGATCATTAAACTTATCAAGTTGCTTTTGTTTAATAACGCTCAACATTCTAAGAAATTACTTATCATAAAGACGATGAGTCTTCCTTAAGCTCGTTGAGTGCACTTCCGTTAGCGGCATATCGTATATTAGCATGCTCAAAAAAAAAAAAAAAAGCTCTTGAAATTGTTAAAAAAAAAAAAAAAATTCCAAAACATGACTGCAAATAATTCCTGTTGCGCTTTGTTAATTTTCGTCTTGTATTCTATAAAGCTCACATGTGTGACATGGACACCCAAACAAACCAAAAAAAAAAAAAAATTTCTTTTGTCTTGGATATCCTACTAGCATTTTGACTCAGTTGTGTCATTGCTCTTGCACTTGTGCTTCATAAGTAACCAATTGGAAAATAAATACAATAATGAAATGGATTTCATAGGAGAGATATAACACTGTTGCATATTGTCTTTGTTGAGAACATTATGCAGATTTTTTTTATTTTTTTTATCAATGAACTTCATCAATTTTTAATTCTACTATTAGTTTAAGACAATGGTTATGAATATAATAATATCACTTGAAAGTTTTATACAACAATTAAATAGAGTGCAATTACATAATTATATAATAACACGCTTTGACGGATGTGTGAACTTGATCAATCTCCTCAATCCAATAAAATTAGGTCAAGTCAAAATCTGACAATATTATTACATTTACACTTACTATTAAATTTAAAAGTATGCCGAAAAAGATACCATTTAATTAAAAAATTACCATAAATTTTTTTTCTTAAATGAATTTCAACGATTAGAAAGTATATTTATTTATTTGTTATTATATGGATGGTAGTAAATATGGGAGGTCCTAATCAGTATTATTTTAATTTTTTTTAAATGAACCGTAATAGCGAGAAAATATTTGCGTGTGTTTGTTATTATATAAAATGCTGTATAATAAAACGGTAAAACCCAACGGGAACAAATATTTAAAAAATTTCAAATTTGCGTGTAGGGGTAGATATTGCAAGGCCAAAATTATTATAATACGATGAGAATTCGGACATTATTCAAATGGAGCTCCGCTGGTGCCTGAATTTCATACGACAGCAAAGGATAAAATAGCTTCACTCTAAACTTGCCGGCGAAGTGACGGTTAGGATTAAAGTCAATGTAATCGACCTCACGATAAGCATGTAAACTTTATTTTGTTAGCCTTCGGATTGCACATTAATTACTGAAATCAAATTAGAACCGAATGATTAATAAGATATTCTGCGAAGACGTTTACAGAGAATCAACAAACAATATTTTAGTAGTACTACGTCCCCGCTCTTCCCTCAGGTGTCTTAGGACCCGATTGAGGACCTACAACAATTGCACTTCCCAACCACAATGAAACCTTTCACGCGCCTTTAGGCGTTTGTGAGACACCGTGAAAGACACGTGGGACTTTTATTTTGAATTTTCCGACATTCTCCGTTTAATGGGTCAGTATACCCACGCACCACCAAATACGCGTGAGAATGACGCTCGTTCAAAACGTACAACCCAAAACACCCTGCCTCTCTCTCTTTTGTTTTAGAGAGAGAGAGAGAGATAAAGATATACTGTAGTAACCCTCGTTTTATCATTTGATTCCCTCTCTCTTTCTGTCTCTTGAGCCGGCACTCGGCCGTGAAAAAAAAAAAAGAGAGAGAATCGAAGAAATACTTGAGTTCTCATATTCATTTCATTGTTGGTTGGATTGACGTAGATCAAAGCGAAAATGTCTGAAGAAGAGAAGTTATTGAAAGAGGCAAAGAAATTGCCGTGGGAAGATCGATTACTTCACAAGAATTGGAAGGTTAGAAACGAGGCTAACATTGATTTGGCCGCTCTATGCGACTCCATTACTGATCCAAAGGACTCGCGTCTCAGAGAATTTGGTTAGTTTAGTCTCACTGTCTCAGATCTGAGTTTTGCATGGATGAGCATTGTGTTTGTGTGTATGATTGTGATGTGAAATGATACGGTGTCGATTTTTTGGTATGATGTTAGGTCCATTGTTTAGGAAGACTGTTGCGGATTCGAATGCGCCGGTACAAGATAAGGCTCTTGATGCGTTGATTGCTTTCTTAAAAGCGGCCGATGCCGATGCCGGAAGGTGGAATTGTTATTTGCTTGTTTAAGTAATTTGAGGTATATACGAATGAAGAATTATGAGTGACAATGGTTTTCTTGTAGGTATGCAAAAGAAATTTGTGATGCGATTGTGGCAAAATGCTTGACGGGAAGACCGAAGACAGTAGAGAAGGCTCAGGCTGCGTTTATGCTTTGGGTTGAATTGGAGGCCGTTGATGTTTTCCTTGTATGCGTCTTCTTGTACTAATCATTGCATTGCATATCATTTTATTCATCAGATAGTAATTAAATAAGATCTACGGTTTTGATGGTTGGGTAGCATCGTCTTCATTTAAGGAGAAATTGAGATAAAATAATATCTGTGTTATAAATTATGTTTACGGGTATTCTTTTTTTCAATGGAATTAGATTAGTTTACAAGGTTTCTGGTGCTAATTGTAGGATGCAATGGAGAAGGCAATAAAAAACAAGGTTGCTAAAGCTGTAGTGCCTGCTATTGATGTCATGTTTCAAGCGCTAAGGTTTGTGCATGAGATCACATTGGTGCAGCTTCTGTAATTTGTTGGAGAATGTGGGTTTTCCATCTAATTGGGCCATGTTGTTGTCTTATTTTTAATTAGTGAGTTTGGAGCGAAAATTATGCCTCCTAAAAGGATTCTGAAAATGCTTCCTGATCTCTTTGACCATCAAGATCAAAATGTTCGTGCTTCTTCTAAAGGACTAACTCTTGAGCTTTGTCGTTGGATTGGGAAAGACCCTGTAAAATCAATATTGTTTGAGAAAATGAGAGATACAATGGTATGTTAATATTAATTTGTTAGTACATTTATGTGCAGCTTTATTTTTATTTGGAAGAATTAGTGAATTACATGTTCCTTTATCATTTGAAGAAAAAAGAGCTGGAGGCTGAGCTTGTAAACGTTATCGGGACAGCTAGGCCAACTCGGAAGATTAGGTCAGTCCCATGCTGTGTGTAGCATTTCTTTGTCAAATAACCGAAACTAACTGTAAAAGAAAATGAGCGGAAGACTGAAAGCTAAAAGAAGAAATTCAAATGACTGATGATATAAGTAGAAAAAACTTGTTTCAATATGATGCCTTTGGACTCTTTGGGCTGATATTCAGCTGATCATAACTGTTACTGTCTTTCACATATTGGAGGATAATCTCCTGGTTTGCAAGCTTGATCTTTTATACTCTTTCTCTTTGTGAAACTAGTTTTGTGTTTTCTGTAAATTCGAATTTCACCATCATTTTCTCTTCATGCAGTTGGAGCTTTGAACTTCAATATATTGTATATTGTTTCCGTTTTCCTTTTTCATTTTTTTCATGTCCACTTTCAAGGTTTGTTCTCTTACCTGGGCCTACATGAATGCAAGTCTATGTCCTGGGATAAAATGTTGTCCTCAAGTCCGCCTCAATTATGAATGGTTAATTTGTGAACCAGGAGTTCTGATGGATTTTAGTTGGGTCCAATGTAAAACCTCTTATCTTTGTTTTGATTGTATATATCTTTCTTCTTGTAGATTGATAATAACGGTTTTGTTGACATTTACTTTTAGATGCCCTGTATCACATCCTAGTACTTGACTTTAAGATCAATTCAGATTATCTAGGTGTTCATGTTTGCCATATTCCACTTGGGATTAATGTATGTATAATTCTTAGATCTGAGCAAGATAAGGAGCCAGAACTGGAACCTCTTTCCAAAAATGTGGTTCTGGGGACTTCTGAAGAGTCAGCAGCGGAAGGTATGCTATTCAAATTGGGGGACTGTGGAATATGCTATTTTTCTATTGTTTAGTGTAGTGTTATATTGGGCCTCATGCATTCTTGTTTATTTCTTGCAGTTCCTCAGGAAATAGATGAGTATGAACTCATTGATCCTGTTGATATATTGACTCCTTTAGAGAAGTCTGGATTTTGGGAAGGAGTGGTTAGTGCTCTTTCTTTGTCCCTTTCTTGTTTCTTATTGACATTTAATACGTCTTTGCATTTTAGCATTTATGTAAATTTTGATTCAACATTATTGTATTGTTAATGTTGTTTCTGTTATGCATTTAGTTTTTCTCTTGCTTATTTTTGTTCCAACTTTGTGTCTGTCTTTAGAAAGCCACCAAGTGGTCTGAAAGGAAGGAGGCTGTTTCAGAGCTAACCAAGCTTGCTTCAACAAAAAGGATAGCACCGGGTGATTTTACAGAAGTTTGTCGGACATTAAAAAAGGTATTATGAGCTTCTAAAGTAATTGAACTTGATTTTATCATTGACGCCTTGTGATGTTCTCCATTATCTCTGATGGAGGTAGAGCAGTGTTGGTAGGCTGCTTTACTTGTGATATTTTATTTCTTATGTTTAGTAGAATGCTAGGTTTAGATAATAAGTTCATATTTAATTTTGTTATCTCTTCATGTTAAAGCATTTGTAGTCTGGTTTTTGAATTCAGAGAAGACAAGTGAATATGCATACGAACTTGAAAGTTTGATGGCTTAACACAGCTTCCATCAAAATTTAAGGTTTTTTTTTTAATTTTTTGAGGTTTTGACCAGTTTTATTGTATTCGAGGAACTGAACTAAAATTGTGAAATAAACGTGATTGCTTCTGAGGGATGTGATATGAATACTATACTTACATTGATATACACAAGCATTGCTATGTTATGCAATTTTCTCCCTTTCTGATTCTGTTTTCTCCCTTCTCATTCCTCTTATGGTTCAGCTAATGTCTTTTTTATATGTATGGTTGTTTTATCATGGAAGAGGCGCTTGTGTTGACTACATCACATTTAATTTGGGAATGAGAACAGTTATCCCTTTAATTTTTTCTCTCTTAGCAACTCCTAAATTTTCTGTGATTTCATGAATGGTTTAAAATGATGCCACCTGAAATTTGTGTTTTGGCTTAAAGTTAGTATATTGTCAAAGTGATGTTTCGTTATTCACCCTGAGATGATACTGTCTGAAAGTTGGGTCTTGGCTTGTAGCAACGAGGCATTAGTTACCAGATTGTCAATAATGGGCCATTGATGACTGCCATATTTGGGTTGCGGTCTGACAGAATATTGTCTTGGACATTGCTTTGTGGCATTATCTTAAAGTCATTTGTGCCTATTTTATAATTTTCTTAAGATCAATTATTGGAGTATATTTGTTTGGATGTTAAATTTTTTTTTTTAATGTTTCCACCTCCCAAGTTTGACCACACCCCGTGTACGCGTAAATTAAAAGAATTCCCCCTCCAAGGTTGGTGTGGGGGGAAATTGATCCCTTGATCTCTTACTTGCATGGTGAGAGGCCAAACCAACTAGGCTATTCCCTGGGGACTGTTGCAATGTTAACATGAATATGCACTATCTGATCTCTTTCTATTTTATGTTTTGCTTGTGGTCAGATAGCCACTTGTGCCATTGTTAGTTGTTTTTCAAGTAAATCTCTAATCGAGTGTATTTGTACAGCTTATTACGGATGTGAACATTGCTGTTGCAGTTGAAGCCATTCAAGCTCTAGGCAATCTTGCCCGCGGTTTAAGAACCCATTTTTCTGGCAGTTCACGCTTTCTATTGCCAGTTTTGCTTGTGAGTATGATATGTAGTTTTACATACATGCACGGGCACACATATTTGTATCTTTGTGTTTCATCATCGTGCCTTTATCTTGCCTGTGGTTTAAGAACCCATTTTTCTGGCAGTTCACACTTTCTATTGCCAGTTTTGCTTGTGAGTATGATATGTAGTTTTACATACATGCACGTGAACGCATGTTTGTATCATTGTGTTTCATCATCTTGTCCTTTATCTTGTATATATGGAAATTATGGTAGAATAGTTTTTTATATTGCTTCTGTTTCTCTTTAGTAATCTCTTTGATCTTTGTTTTCCAATACCCTGAGTTTGAGGTTTTGTCCTGTAATTTGGACCTAAGCATACAAGAACACGTAAAAGCTTAACTTAATGCATATTTTACTTCATGTTTGAAAGCAACTTCTGTCTTCTTCTGCTTACATGCATTTGTTGCTGCTTTCTAGGTCAGTGCTAGTTTTAGTAGTGACTCTTGATTTACTTTGATTGTGTTGTACACTGCTATTGTAGCATTGTTCTTTTTTGAAGAGATTTTAGGTTTCTTCAAAGATTTGTTGGCCGTGCAGTTTTTTTCATCACTTTTTTTTTGATGTATTATGTTTCTTCACCTATTTTGATACTGCATCATAAATTGTTGTCAACATTGAAGGGAATTTATGCATCTTGAAAATTTATGGATGTTTTAGAATATGATAAGGAGTCATATGACAGGCAAACCATGATTTTACAGTTTTATCTTTCATTCTTTCTTTATTGAGGCAATCAGTTTCGTGTTATGATTTTCAATATTTTGTTCACAGAGTATTGTTGCATATATGTGTGTTGGTGGGTTGTTATATGAAGTTGTTTAAGCACAATTTGTTGCTCTAACAAGGTTTTTCTTGCATAGGAAAAATTGAAAGAGAAAAAACCTACAATGACCGAGTCACTTACACAAACTCTCCAAACAATGCACAAGGCTGGGTGCTTAAATCTTGCTGATGTTGTTGAAGGCAGGTTTTCATATTAAGATTTCTAACTTACTTATATGGCTAAACCACTTGCATGTTTATAACTTCAACGAGTCTCAAAGACATGCAGACCCTTCCGATGATTAATTGATATCCACATCTTCTTCATAAGTATTGTTGGCATATGAAATTATTTGTAATCCATTTTGCTTTGCACTTATCACTAGATAGTTTGTTTTTTGTGAATGTATTCAATATTTTAATGACTGCTGTCTAATGCAGATGTTAAGACATCATTGAAAAATAAAGTTCCACTTGTGCGGTCATTGACTTTGAATTGGGTGACATTTTGTATTGAAACAAGTAACAAGGCTGTTGTTCTAAAGGTGCACAAGGACTATGTCCCGATCTGTATGGAGGTCAGTGCATCCATGTGTTAAAAGTGCTTTTTTCCCTGGGCTTAGGGCTGAATCCTTGTTTTGGATATTTTGTATGCTCTGTGCTTCTTTTTCCCTCAATTTCTATAATTCTGCTCTATCAAAATTTGAGGCCGCTGATCCTGGTTCATTTGTGGTGCACTGGTATATGGACAATTAAAATAAAGAATAACACTTGTACATTTTCCTTTTCATGGGGCAAAGGGTTAATTTTGGTTAGAGCTTGATGTAGATCACTTTCTATTAGATGCAAAACTTCTATTACTGCTGAGAAAATTTTTTGAATTGATTGATAGTTGTGTGCCTGTATAACATTGAACATCTAGATCATGATGTGGATTACTTTCTATTAGACCACAGCTTCTGTTACTGCTGAGAAAAATTTTTTGAATTGATTAATAGTTTGGTATAGGGGCCACAAAAATTGGCCCACATGAGCTTGCAGGCCTGGCCGAGCCGTGCTGGACCCTTACAGAAAAGAAGAGGCCCGGCCCGGCCCATAAGGCCCAGCCCACATGGGCCTGTGCCTGGGCTGGTCTTTGGGCCTAAATGGGCCTGCCTAAAATTTTAAAAAATAATTAAAAAATTTAATTGGTATTATAAGTTCAATTGATTTAAAATAAAAGAGTCAAAATTATTTGATATATAAATGGGTTAAATGGGTAAAATATTTACATTAATTATTTAGTATGTACTTATAAAATATAAATTTATAATATATATGTATATATATCTTATAATATAATAAATAGGCCCGTGGGCTCAGCCTGGCCTGGTGTGTCTCTTTTGCCTTCTTTAGTTTTGTACATGTAGAGCATTGAACATCTGAACTGTGTGCTACTATGTTTTGTTATCTCCTCTGTATGACTGGTAATTTATACATGCTAAATTTTGTAGAGCCTCAATGATGGTACCCCAGAGGTGAGGGATGCTGCCTTTTCTGCTTTGGCTGCAATAGCTAAGGTAATACTGTCAAATTTACTTACAGCATTTTGTTGGTTCTTAATCAACTTCCAGTATCATAAATCTTCTTCCATGTTTGTTCAATCTCTCCTAGTCTGTCGGCATGAGGCCTTTAGAGAGGTCAATTGAGAAACTTGATGATGTTAGAAGAAAGAAGCTTTCTGAAATGATTACAGGTTCTGGAAGTGATGTGTCCACTAGTACAAGTTCAGGTTTGTAGCTTTTCTTTTTGTCAAGTAATCATTGCACTTAATTTAGTGTTTTGAATTTTTCTTCAGTTTATTTCTTACGTTTACCATGCAATGGCAGCTAGAGTTCAAACTTCTGGTGGAAGTGTACCCTCCATGGAGGTGTGTTTGTTTTTGCTTTCCGTTTATTATTTATGCTTTGCTTCACAATTTTATTGTGGTGCTTCAAGTTTAGTTTCCTTGACTTTATTCTTTTTCTTTATTTTGTGTCTTGTGTTATTGATTACTCAAACAATTGTATTAGAGATGTGTATCTACTTTTGGAGCATGCATTAACAGTACACTAAACTTGGAACAAAGATTGATTTATCCTTAATGCGCGGGAAAGACTTGAAAATGTTTGGGGAACAGAATGAAAGTTTTCAATGTGATTTAAGTCAGGAAATGTTGACTCAGACATCTATCTGGCTAGTGGTGTGTATGTATGTATTTATATGTTTAAACCATCCCATAGCTCCCTCCTTGATTCTCCATTTTTCTGGTAAATCCGTTTTCTGTTGTATAAGTTTCACTAATAAATAATAACTATCTTTTAATGGAAGGGAAAATATTTACCTATTGCTTAATTAGCGTCGAATGCATTTTTTTTCTTCAAGACTGGCATCCTCGTCCCCCGCTGATTTCTTTCACTGGATTTATATGGGATTAACATGTTGATATTAAAAGTTTCCATTATTTAGAAATTGACAACATCAATCAGCTATTTTACTTTCATTTGTAATTCATTGTTTTGGTGTGGTTTTGCGCATGACATTAAAGTATTCAGTAAAATAATTACTTTTGTTATATTGTATATTCACAATTTTGCAGACTTCAGAAAGTTCATTTGTTAGAAAGTCAGCTGCTAGCATGCTCAGTGGGAAGAGGCCTGTTCCAGCATCGGTGAGGTTTTGCTTCCTTTCATATGTACATGTACCACAGAGAGAGAGAGAGAGAGAGAGGCAAAAAGTTCTTTTATTTATTTTTTGGAAGTTGTTGGCAGAGGAAAGGTTATTATTTGTCTTTGGATTCTGTTAACCGTCTTTCTCATTGTTCCTGACAGCCTGCTAGCAAAAAGGGAGGTCCAGTGAAACCGAGTGCCAACAAAAAAGGGGATGGAGCTGGAAGAAAAGAAACTTCAAAATTGATCGAAGCACCTGAAGATGTGGAGGTGAAACTATGATCTGTCTTTCAAGGCATTATGATTTTCAGTTGGCCTGATAATTTGTGATCATGACATCCTTAATTCCTATGGCCTATTTAATTTTTGCAGCCTTCAGATATGAGTCTTGAAGAGATTGAAAGCAGATTAGGTTCCCTTCTACAGGCAGAGACACTAGGCCAATTGAAGAGCGCTGTGTGGAAAGAACGCCTGGAAGGTTAGTTATTAGCTCATTCTCTCTCTCTCTCTCTCTCTCTCTCTCTCTCTCTTGTTTTATTTGAATTGAATTTTACGCTCACACTGCAGCTGATATGTTTCTCTTAAACTAAAATGATGTGCTACCTTGCCTCTTAATTTTAAATTTGAAAGTTGGCTATTTATAAAATCTTTTCTTTAACCTGTGCAATGAGTTTTTCTGATTGTTATGTGAGTCGTAGAACACATTGTTTAGTTTCTTATTAAAAGAAAAACTAGAACATACCTGTAGACATAGATTTTTCTTTCTAGGTCTCAGAAAATAGCGAGGATTATATTGTAAACAATATTATGTAAAGTTTGAATTGTGGAGGATTTGTGTTGAAACCCCACACAGCTGGTACAACTATACTCTGCATTGTTAGTGCTGTGTGTCCTGTATGGTTACTGTCCATGTCAAATGCATAAATTGGAATGACTTTGAATAGCATGGTTGTCAACATTGGGCCATTAGTTTCATAACCATTCCTGTGTTACATGTCATCTTGAGCACGTAGCTGAAGGAGATACCAACCTGAGTACTGTTTACCTTGTAAATTTACACCTAACTTTGTGCCTGATGGGACAGCACATCAATTACCCCCTTTGCAAACGATAAGGATAGCACCATGCTTGAGGGTTCTTAGCTTTTGTTTTCTGTTAATAGTGTTTATTTGAGTCATTGCATCCGATGAAGTGAAAATGAAATAGGACTTATAATCAGCTTGAGAGGAAAAAAAAATGCCACTGGATAAAATTCTTGGAATTATGAAAACTTTTAGTGCACCTGTTTTCTAAATAGTTTTCACTTGTGAGTGTCTCTAATATGGTGTTGAGATTTTCCGTGTTATTGTGGTTGCTAGTAACTAGTTAACTGGTTAACTTGTACATGAATTTTTTAACAGCCTATTCTGTTTTTCATTGAATCTACAGTTTTGCCAAATAATAAGAAGCTTGGAATGTTCTTCCAAAGTTGTTTATCAAATTTTATCATTGAATCTCTGGCCTCTAATATTTGGCTTTTGTTGCAGCAATATGCTCTGTGAAACAGCAAATTGAAGCTGTGCAAGTTCTTGAGCCATCGGTGGAGATTTTGATTCGTTTACTCTGTGTGCTTCCTGGTTGGAGTGAAAAAAATGTTCAGGCAAGTTAATTGTTTGGCATTTTTGTATTGAGCGAATTGATCTCTTGCTTTTTCTTTCATCTGTATAAAGAAAGGAATATGATGCGTTTGATGAATAATGCAGGTTCAACAACAAGTTATTGAAGTTATTACTCATGTATCTTCAACTGCAGCCAAATTTCCTAAGAAATGTGTTGTTCTCTGTCTTCTGGGTGGGTATTAATCTCTGATACTTATTCTTTTATTGTAAATTCAATAGCACACTTTGGAATCTGGTATGCTTGACAATCCACTATATGTGGACAGGGCGGAGTCTCTTAGCTTAATCTCCTGTTCTTATTTTCTTTTTGTTACAGTGAAGATGCTTTTAATGTCCTTAAACTATTATCCTTAGTTGGTCTTACTTTGCCTAATAAACAGGTATAAGTGAACGCGTGGCAGATATCAAGACACGTGCTCATGCCATGAAGTGCCTTACTGCATTTTCTGAAGCAGTCGGTCCGGGATTTGTTTTTGAAAGAGTAAGTACTGTTGCAATTTCTTGTTTGGTCCACGTCAGTATCTTGTGTTGAGGTTTTTGTTGTGTAATAAGCAGTCTGAAGCAGAGATGAGTATTTGTTTTTGATCCTTGTTTTCTTTATTTGACTTGGTCTTAAAGTTAAATTCTTCTTTTATTTATTTATTTTTTTGTGTAGCTTTACAAGATTATGAAAGAGCACAAGAATCCTAAGGTTCTTAGTGAGGGAATACTGTGGATGGTTTCAGCAGTTGACGACTTTGGAGTATCACATTTAAAACTTAAGGTTTTTCCTGTTCCCTAATTTTTCCTCTCTCTTATTGTTTTTTAACGTTCAATTACCGTGTCATAGTTATCTATTTTATCTGTTTAATGAAAGATAATGATTCTTTCACAGGACTTAATTGATTTTTGTAAAGATATTGGACTCCAGTCCAGTGCAGTGGCAACAAGAAATGCTACTATTAAGCTTTTGGGTACTTTACATAAATTTTTTGGTCCAGGTGAGTAGGTATTTTATGCCAGAATTTGCTCTCTGGTTTAATTTCATCATTTAGATTCTTAAAGTTATCCTTTTTAGCAGACATTAAAGGGTTTCTGGCAGATGTCAAACCTGCTCTGCTTAGTGCACTTGATACCGAGTATGAAAAAAATCCATTTGAGGTATACCAAGTCACTATTTATATTTTCACATGAAAATCTTTCCTTTTTATCAAATACATACTGCATTCCTACGCAATTTTCAGGGTGCTGCAGCAGTTCCTAAGAAAACCATTAGGGTGGCACAATCCACATCGTCTGCATCTGCTGGCGGGCTAGATGGTCTGCCACGTGAAGACATTAGTGGAAAGATCACACCTGCTTTGCTGAAGAGCTTGGAGAGTCCTGATTGGAAGGTCTGGTTGCTATTGTGTATAAAATTAGCTTGTTATGTGTAACTGTGTTTGCTATCTATGTTGTAGGCAGATGAAACAATTGTTGGTTAGAATAGTTCTAATTTTTCTTTTTCTTTTTTTTTTTCCCAGGTTCGTTTGGAGTCAATTGAAGTCGTTAATAGAATCCTGGAAGAGGCCAATAAGCGCATTCAACCGACTGGAACTGGTATAATAATAATATATACATCGTGCTTAAATATTGAGATCATTTATATTTTTTCAAGTGATTATTAGTGAAAGTAGTCTCATCTTTCCCTATTTTTTATTTGTAAACATTTTGCATCTGCTCGTCATTGTCCCTTTATTTGACCGCCAGGAGAGTTGTTTGGTGCTCTTAGAGGGCGTCTATATGACAGCAACAAAAATTTAGTTATGGCAACTTTGACTACTCTTGGGGCTGTTGCTTCTGCTATGGGTCTGGCCGTTGAGAAATCAAGCAAGGTTTGTGGACATGCAATCAATATGTATAATGCATCTATATGTCTATTTCTTGAAAATTTGTAGCTTATGAGAGAATTACGTATGAAGTACTTTCTTGCAGGGCATCCTGTCAGATATTTTGAAATGTCTTGGTGACAACAAGAAGCATATGAGAGAATGCACTTTAACTGCTTTAGATTCTTGGCTTGCTGCTGTTCATCTTGATAAAATGGTAGCTGTTTATCATTTGTGTTTTTTAGGGCAATTTATCTTCTTGTCTGGATTCATCATAATTTTATTGTTGTAGGTTCCATATATTACAGCAGCACTGACTGATGCTAAGCTTGGTGCGGAAGGGCGTAAGGATCTTTTTGATTGGTTGTCAAAGCAACTCTCTGTACTTGGTGATTTTTCTGATGCTGCACATATGCTGAAACCGGCTAGTGTTGCTATGGCGGTAGTTTATTTTCTCTCTAGAAAGGAAATGCTAGTTATTAGGGGGCAATTTTTGTTTTCCTGAATTTTGAATGTTTACTGATCTATTTTTTCTCTGAGTTACCTCTCTTTCTGAAATTGTTTTATTAGGATAAATCATCAGATGTTCGAAAGGCAGCAGAAGCATGCATTTCTGAAATTTTAAGAGTTAGTGGACGAGAAATAGTATGTGCGCTGTAAATTTTCTGGTACATTTTCTCATTATGTGATTAGATCAGTGCTTTGAACTTCATTGCTTCTTGGTGTGAATTGTTTTTTCAGATTGAAAAGAATCTTAAAGATATACAAGGACCAGCTTTAGCTCTTATACTTGAAAGAGTGAAACTGAATGGGGCTTCTCAAGGTCTTTTCTTTCATGACTTGACTCATTTTTCCCCTCATTTTACCTTTACCTTCCGTTTGCTTATTTTTCTTAATATTTTTTGAATCTGCTAAAGCAATTTCGACGGGACCAACATCTAAGAGCAGCTTAAAGGTTGTGAAATCTGCTTCTAATGGTTTGTCAAAGCATGGAAGCAGGGCTATATCTACGGTATGTTTTACAGGCTTGACGTACTGCATTTTCTGGATATAATGAGGATATTGAATATTTGTTTAATGGCTTGAAAAGAGAGTTGTTCCAACGAAGGGTACAAGGACAGACTCAATTATGTCTGTTCAAGATATAGCTGTCCAGTCACAGGCATTGTTAAATGTCAAGGATTCAAATAAGGTACTATTTGGATTACACCTGAAGCATTCAATTTTATATTAACCGTTAATTCTGTTGATCGAGCATATTTCCTTGGACTTCTCTGTGCAGGAGGATAGGGAGCGAATGGTTGTTCGCAGATTTAAATTTGAAGAGCCAAGGATAGAACAGATTCAAGATCTTGAGGTTTATTTTGGATGTATTTCTTAACATGATTTCTTGGCTTCTTCTGCTAAAAACAAATGGTGATGGATCTGGAATGTACTTTATTGCAGAATGACATGATGAAGTATTTCAGAGAGGATTTGCACAGGCGCTTACTAAGCACGGATTTTAAGAAGCAAGTTGATGGGCTTGAGATGCTACAGCAGGTGTTATGGTCACATTTGTGTTGCTTCAGTTCACTTCAAGTTTGTCAATATCTTGTCTTAATTAATAATTTTTAATTGTAGGCACTTCTATATATTCGAAAGGACATTGTTGAAATTTTGGATATACTTTTGAGGTGGTTTGTCTTGCAGTTCTGCAAGTCTAACACAACATGTCTGCTGAAGGTATAATTCGTTTCCTGTTTCAGACATTTTCTTTTATATGTTTGCTCCTATTTACAAGTATGCTGCATTATAAAATATATTTTGGAATTAACAGGTATTAGAATTTCTCCCTGAACTTTTTGACACTTTAAGAGATGAGGGATATTCTCTGACTGAATCAGAAGCAGCTGTATTTCTTCCCTGTTTGATTGAAAAGGTCTGTTTAAATTTTTTGTAGCATGAGTTTTGATGCTTTTGTGGATGCTGTTGTTTTGTACCCGAGGGGGTTTGTTTTTTCAGTGTTTTGAATGAACTTGCATGCATTATAGCGTTCTTAGGTGTTATTTTCTTGGGCTGCAGTTGGGGCACAACATTGAGAAAGTGAGAGAAAAAATGCGGGAACTGACAAAGCAAATTGTCTACTTTTATTCTGCCACAAAAGCATTTCCTTACATTTTGGAGGGGTTGCGTTCAAAGAACAACCGTACTCGAATAGAGTGTGTTGACCTTGTTGGATTCTTGATTGATCATCATGGGGCTGAGGTGAAGAGGAAACTTTATCTTGTTGTATTCTTATGAGTGTTTTCTGGAGAACTTACATCTGGTCCTTTTCTTAACAGATCAGCGGACAATTGAAATCTTTACAAATTGTTGCAAGCTTGACAGCGGAACGTGACGGTGAAATTAGAAAGGCTGCTCTCAATACATTAGCTACCGGTTTTAAGATTCTAGGTGTGTCATATCATGATGTTCTTGAAAAGTTGTGAAAGTGTGTAATGCTGTTTCCAGATTGGTGCCTGTGTTTTTTTATTCCGAAAAATTTTGTTGGTCTGCCATTGTCTGTGCTGAGAATTGCATTATTTTGAAAGGTAATTTATATTTTTGTAAGATACTTTTGCTTCTATGTGTGAAAGAGTTTGTGCTTTTCTTTGTCTTTAGGCAGCTATTTTAGATTCCTTTAGTATTTTCTCCATTTGTACTTGGCTGTCGTTAATTTCTCATCTTTTTTTTTTTTCCTCCCCTTTCCTTCCCAGGTGAGGATATATGGAGATATGTTGGCAAGCTCACAGATGCTCAGAAAAGCATGTTAGATGATAGATTTAAGTGGAAGGTCAGTATATCTTTGTGTTATTATTTGTTCATGTTTTGGTTTTTGACTCTGTTTTCTCATTGGGTTGCATTATTTTAGGTCCGAGAGATGGAGAAAAGGAAGGAAGGAAAGCCAGGAGAAGCAAGAGCTGCTTTAAGGCGTTCTGTCAGAGAAAATGGGTGTGTGTTCTTTCTGATAATTGGCCATCTGAATGTTCTCAATATTGCAGTATAAATTCATTTATATAATGCAGCCTGATGATTGCATCAACAGATCTATAGGGGGACCATGGCCCCACTGACATTATCTTTTATGAAATTTTTTCGTTAAAAAATACAAAATTTTTAATGTGTTATTAGGCTAAATAAAAATGTTGTATCTTAGGTGGAAATTCAAGCCTAATTTTAAAATATATTTCATTATTTTTTTTAACAAGAAGATATGAAAACAAAGATATTGATAAGATATTAATTGTTTGACCTCACCATGTATCATTAACCACTTCTAATCTAAACGCAGCTTGATTATTATAAATTTTACAGGTAGTGTATAAAATATTCTAGTAATGTATTGCAAAGAGTAGAAGGTAATGGAATGACGTGCATCTCTTATTTCAAAATTTTCAGAACTGTGATTGGTACTTTTCAATAATGTATGGGTTTATTATATTTACTGAAGTACTTTTTCAATTGCTAATTAATTTTGTAATGCAATATCAAACAGAAAACATTAACAGAGTCATTATTAATGATAAATACACCCACGATAGAAAGTCTTGTCAACGAACTGGATACCTTTATATTTTGGTGGCGATTCTGTAAACTGTTACGGAGATCCGATTGGAATAATTTTTAATATTGCAAAAATTTTGCTTAGTTTGAACTGTTAAATGTTTCTTGGATGATTACCAGATCTGATGTAGCAGAGCAAAGTGGGGAAGTTTCTCAGTCTGTTTCTGGCCCAACATTTATGAGGTTATTTGTTTTTATGAGCTTTGACTATCTCTTGTTCTATGTACATCTTCTATTTCCATAATGATGTTAGCTACTGTGATCTTATGTATTTCTAGCTTATGAGATTAATGTTGTTTCGGTTCCAGGGGAAACTATGGCCATTCTGAGCTTCCTGTGGATAGAAATTTGATGCCTCATGCACTTGCTGGTGTTAGTGGCCCCACAGACTGGAATGAAGCACTGGATATTATTTCTTTCGCTTCACCTGAGCAGGTTTCCAATTTACCTTGTCAAATGTTGATTTTCTTTTTCTTTGCCATTTTTTATGGTGCTTCTATGCGTTTTACTATACATCCGTTTTTAACCATGTCCAAGGGTATCTAGCCACTAAAGAAAGCGAGAAGTATATATGAATGCATTGCACTCTGATTTAACTAATTTCTTTTTCTTAAGCATTAATGAGAGTTACTGTTACCATGTTTTTGGACAACTATATAATATGGTGGTTGCGCTGTAAAGTTATGAAGTTGCCTCACAATTTTAGCATCTGTGAAATTATCTGGATACGCTGTTGCGGAGTTTCTCTTATTGTACTCAATCTCGTAGTGTGTGGTGGAAAAGATGATAAGGGATCACTGGTTTGAATATTTTATATAATGACAGTTGTCATGGCAAGGCTGGTTAACTCCTTTGTCTTGATAGATCAGCCGCAACAAATAAAGTATTAAGGGATCATTGGAGCAACCCATTCTCATTAAATTCTTTATGTGTCATGTAATCTGGGGCTCAAGGAGGCCAAAATTTTGGACACTTGGTAGAACAGTTGAAATAGTATGAAAGTTGTAAAATATTTATGAGAGAAGGTAAAATAGTGGTGATTAAACTGTTATCACTTTAATATTTTGATTATTCTTTTATGGTCTTGTCTTCCTCACTTGATTTTCTCTCGATGCTGTTGAGTTCACCCTAGGAGCAGCTTCTTTTGTTTTGTCCACTTTGCAGACGTGAGAGCACTATGCCAAAATTTGATCAAAAATTAATTTGACTGAAACCAAGGTTTAAGAGCTGTATATAATTTTTTTTTTCTTTGTGTGCCCACTTTTATCTGGCATATGCAGTGTTTTGTATTTGAGTAGTTTTCATATTTGCTGGCTGCCTATCAAATCAGATCACATGTATTATCTAGCTGTTAAGAGCTAAAGAATCTTATCTTCTTTTTGTGTTAGCTAGATTTTATTCACTTCATAATTGTGTTTACTGATGCGCACCAGTGAGGATGTAGCCATTGAGCGTTTTAAAATAATGGAAAAGTGTTCCTTATTTTTTTCGCTAAAGAATAATATGTACTCATCGAAAATAACATACTATACATAAAGTACAATTCTCAAGGAATGGTACAAAGAGCAAAAGACTTTGTAAAATGCTTTTTTTCTTTATTTTTCTTTTTGTTTGACATGAATAGGTTTAGCAACAGTAGAATTCGCTTTGACTGAGGGACATGAGCTGTTTGGCTATTTGTTGCCCAGCAATACAATCACATGTCGGTTAACTTAGTAAGGAAAAAAGGGGGGTTGGGGTGTCATTTTCATTCCTTTTTAACTGCTATATATTGGTCTGGAGTCTGATTATTGGAGATGTGGCTTGTCTGAGCCTTTATTTTGAAAGTGGGATGGGCTGGCACCTTAACAAACATGCACAAAGATACAAAAGGAATGGGCAGACATGCACTCGGAGAAATCTTTCAAATTTTCTTAAGTTTTGCTCACATTTTTTCTGTTACCCTATAGGATCATGAGTCGTGCAATTGGTGGACTAGTAAGTTATCATGGCTGACACCAAATCTTTAAATCTAATTATTATTATCAAACTATTTATACTTGTTTAAAAAAATTATTGAAACTGAAGATTTCATTGTATCCTTCACAATAAATTCATAAAATGACTGAATCTATATGCATAATCTTCGTAGGCCTGAATATTTGATTAAATGATTGTGGATAGTCTTCTATAAATCATGAAGATCGTGGGAACAACCTGTGGGTCAGTTTCATACGAAATGTCCTAAACTTAACCTATATGTTGCAGTCTGTTGAAGGGATGAAAGTTGTGTGCCATGAATTGGCACAAGCCACTAGTGATCCTGAAGGTAGTGCAATGGATGAACTTGTGAAGGATGCAGATAGACTTGTTTCATGCTTAGCAAATAAGGTAATGAAAATTACCGTTTAATTATGACAAATTCGTATTTCATTTCCCTTTCAATTTTTCTTCTTCCTCATATAGGCAATAAATATCTTAATAAAAGGATACGTATTCATCTGGAAAATTTAATTTGTTCTTTTTTCTTGTCATGTTTTCTTTGATAGGTAGCCAAAACCTTTGATTTCAGTTTGACTGGTGCATCTTCAAGGTCCTGTAAATATGTTCTCAACACGCTTATGCAGGTATATTTACAATCCATTTTTTTATTATTGGTGATGCTCCTTTCGGTTCTCAAGACTTATAGGGAAAAAAGGAACTGAAATTCTTGCTACTGTTACATTTTAAATATGTGTGGCTTTCAACTGATTCATTTTTAATATGTTTGTATCATATTATATAATGCTTTATCTCATCTTTTTAGCAGTAAAATTCTGTTTCGTGGAATCATTTTGCTTTAAGATACTAACTATATGAACTTTGCTGCAGATATTTCAAAGCAAAAGGCTTGCTCATGCTGTTCAGGAGAGTACTCTAGACAGTCTTATTACTGAGCTTCTACTTTGGCTTTTGGATGAAAGAGTACCTCATATGGATGATGGCAGTCAACTTTTGAAAGCTCTAAATGTGTTGATGCTTAAAATTTTGGTAAAGATTTACCTGAGAATTTGTTTCTTCTTTTTGCATAATTTTTTTACATGTTTGTTGCTTATTCGGCTAGTGAATGATCATACAGGATAATGCTGATAGAACATCATCCTTTGTTGTCTTGATTAATCTCTTGCGTCCATTAGATCCCTCAAGGTGGCCTTCACCTGTGTCTACCGAGAGCTTTGCTACCAGAAACCAGAGATTCTCTGATCTGGTGGTAAAATGCCTCATCAAACTGACAAAGGTAAGCTACTACTCTTGGAGTGTTGTTTAATTTGAATTTTTGAGATTTCATTTGCAAATTGAGTTCTCTTTTTGAACTTATACATTTTGTATATGTCAAATGGCTAGCAACTTTTGGGTTGGCGAGGGGGACTTTCCTTGAGTGGTGCACTTCCACCACTGTCTTCCATAATAATATACAAAACAAGGCATATTGAACATGTTAAATGGTAGTGTAAATTGTGTCCTTATCACAACAAGATGTATGCATTGGTGACATATTAAGTCTGTATGGCCACCTGTTTTCAATCATCAATGTTTTGTTCTTAAGAATTATATTCAACAATTTTTTATGATATTTGTATTGGAAAGTAAAGATTCAATTTATTTTTTGTTTTTGGGAGACTGCCAGGGAAATTGTTAGAAAGTTCTGGTTGAAAATTTTGGAGGGAGTAATAACTACTGGCCATAAAATGTTTGAAACTTGATGAAAGAATATCTGAAATTGTGGCATTGGTTGTGCCCATTCACATCAATGTTGATTTTTCTGCACTATATCTGGAAATGTGATAAATTGCTACCCTGCTGCTCAGGTTCTTCAAAGTACCATATATGATGTTGATCTTGACCGAATCCTTCAAAGCATTCATGTGTATTTACAAGAACTGGGGATGGAAGAAATTAGGAGAAGGTGTGTGTTCAACGGCTTCTTTTGGGAATAAAGCACCTGTTAACTGCATTAACTACAGGCTGCCCCCACTGCCCTTCTTCCCCCTTATTTTTCCTCGTGGCAATGGGGGTGGGGCATTGTTTGATGCAAGCGGTTGTTATCTGGCTTAATGTCGGCCATAAATGAAGTAACTGATTTATTTTCTATCTTTTTTGTCTTTCTGATGTGAATTTCAAAAGAGCTGGAGCTGATGACAAACCATTGCGTATGGTGAAAACTGTTCTACATGAACTTGTTAAGCTTTGTGGAGCTGCAATCAAGGGTCACCTCTCAATGGTTCCTATAGACATGAAACCTCAGCCAATTATTCTAGCCTACATTGATCTTAATCTTGAGGTAGATTGAGCAAAAAATAAACTTTAATTGTTCATTTTATTTACATATTACTAGATTTTTCTTTTTTAACATTTTTCTATCTTTGCAGACTTTGGCTGCTGCTAGAATGTTGACATCAACTGGTCCTGCGGGTCAAACTCATTGGGGCGATTCAGCAGCCAACAATCCATCATCTGCCACCAATTCTGCTGATGCTCAGTTGAAGGTACGTCCTATTTCTTGTATGGTTTGATCTTCAGAAATTTAAATTTGGTGGTCCTTAAATTTTGTGCACCTAGTTTCCGTTGTTAATCATTATTCTATTATTATTTATGATTTTTATTCCCTAGTTATTTTTCTCTTGAAGGTAATTTTCTGTCGCGGTTCTTGATACTTGTAGTATCTATTTTGTAATTTTCTTCTAATGTCTGTTGAATATACTCTACTTGCAGCAAGAACTTGCTGCAATATTCAAGAAAATTGGTGACAAGCAAACAAGCACCATTGGTTTATATGAACTATATCGCATTACTCAACTATACCCCAAGGTAACAAACTAGAGTTTTGTTGCCGATTTGAAGATGTTTTACTTTCCAAATTGAAGATGTTTTACTTGCTTCTTTTTCGGTAACGTTTATTTCAGGTTGATATATTTGCTCAGCTCCAGAATGCTAGTGAGGCATTCCGCACTTACATTAGAGATGGTTTAGCACAGGTTTGTCTTGTTATCCTTCTTACTAAAACAGGCCAGGTATATACATCAGTTTACAAAGAAATGAATGCTAACAGTTGCTATATAATGGGTGCTTTCTACTTATAGATGGAGAAGAATGCAGCGGCTGGGAGGACACCTTCAAGTCTGCCTATATCAACCCCTCCCCCAGCTGCTTTAGGCGTTTCTTCCCTTGAATTTGCTCCTCTATCTCCCGTACATAAAAATCCATTAAATGAGGCAAAAGCACTGAATGTAAAATCTGAGCCAACGAATTTTAATCTACCTCCATCATATACTGAAGACAACAGGGCGGATAATGTCATCACTTCAAGAGGTCTTGCCTCTGAGAACCCGTTGGGTGACCAACGAAATGATAGATATGGAGGTAATGTACCAGGTGTTTTTGCTTTTGTCTTCTATTATTATTGTTTGGCCTGTTAATACAGGTAAAGACAGAAGTAACAATTGAAGTTGTTGTGGAAGCTGCAGTAACCAGTGGGACATTAGATGCCATTAGAGAAAGGATGAAGAGCATGCAACTAGCTGCAGCTGCTGGAAACCCAGACTCTGGGAGCAGGCCTTTGATAAACATGAACGAAAACATGAATAATGGACTCTCTAGTCAGATTCGTACATCAGATCGTCCAAGTGTGGAGAATCCTGTGCGGGGCACTGTTCTCCCTATGGATGAGAAGGCATTATCGGGGCTTCAGGCTCGCATGGAGAGACTGAAAAGCGGGACGATTGAACCCTTTTAGGAGTAGAGAGGAGTAATATATGAGGTGCAGTCTCGCTGGTTTCTTATAATTTCCCTCCATAAGAGGCAATTCTCTTGTACATGGGAAAGGTGAGGGTGAAATCAAAGTGCAGTCGCCACCAGCACGTATATCTTGCATTTATAGTATATACACCAAATGGTATTTACTCTTACATGGAGGGGTGGAGTTTTGATGACAGCACACCTGACCGCATGCCGCGAGCGCCTGTGGCACATCTGCTTGGTGCTAAAAACAATTTAGTGTTTGTATATTGTAACTAAGCGCCGTCCGCTCAGTTTAATACAATGCGAAACACAGATGGTGCTGTGACAGTTTTGTTTGGTTTCTTTACAAATGTGATGGGTTATTTCGAGTGGATTAGAGGTCTCCTTATTTCAGTTTTATTGCTGCAGAATCATTTTTATTAGTAAATATTTTTAAAAAATTATTGTGAATTATATTTAAATGAAAAATATAAAAATTATATTGTAAAATTTGTTTTAAATCTTTTAAATTTTTATTAATAAAAATATATTTTTAATAATTGGGTGGTTTTATTACATTAGTAATGTGATAGGATAATTTTATTAATTTTATTTTAAATTTATTTTACAAATTTTAACTATACCTATATAGTTAATTTAAATTTATTTTAATTTAAATTTTAGATTGATTTAATATTGTATATTTTTGAACTGATTAGGTTTGGGTTTAAATTTAAATGTAAAAGTTTAGATTGATATTGACTCTTTTGAATAGTTATATTAATTACATCTAAATGAGTTATTTTATACTTATTAAAATAATAATAATAAATTATTTATTTAAATAAAGTTATAATTAAAATTTGAAATCTATAACATGTATTATATAAGTTAAAAAAATCAGACTTTACTGAATAATTATAGCTCAAAAATTACTGTAAATTTATATCAAATTTTAATATCATAAAATTTAAAGAATCAATTATTAATTTAATATTAATTATGTACTAATTAATATTTAAAAATTAAAATATAAAATTTATGATTATCAAAATAAAATTAAAAAATCTATGTCACTAAAATTAAAATTTTTTAAATTTAAATTTTAGACTGATTTAATATAGTAAATTTTTGAACTGATTGGGTACTACTTGATGGTTTGGGTCTAAATTTAAATGTAAAAGTTTAGATTGATATTGACCCTTTTGAATGGTTATATTAATTATATTTAAATGAGCTATTTTATACTCATTAAAATGATAATAATATATTATTTATTTAAATAAAGTTATAATTAAAATTTAAAATCTATAACATGTATTATATAAGTTAAAAAAAATCAGACTTTACTGAATAATTATAACTCAAAAATCACTGTAAATTTATATCAAATTTGAACATCATAAAATTTAAAGAATCAATTATTAATTTAATGTTAATTATGTACTAATTAATATTCAAAAATTAAAATATAAAATTTATGATCATCAAAATGAAATTAAAGAATCTATGTCACTAAAATTAAAACTTTTAAAATATATTAAAACTTTCAAACCAACAATCATTGTATAATCGATTTAAACTTAATTAAATCAAAATTAAACTCACAAATTTTTAAATTAAATTAGCCAACTTAAATCAATTTAGATTGATTACGCCTCGCATCTTAATTTGTTAATGCTTCTTTGCTTGTAAATAGAGATAGGAATCTCATGAATCTACTTAAAAATAAATTAATTGGATTGTTTTCATGTATATTTAACGCTAGCATTTTTTTTTAATCAACATAATTAAATTATCACATTGTTATGATAATAACATAACAATGTCATGTTCATTTGTATGAATAAGTTTGTATATATAATATTATTGAATATTTATTATGGTTAATTAATAGATATTTTATCCGAAGTTTGTCAAAATAATATATCGATAGAGTTTATATGAAAAAATAACAAATACCTCTCTTGAAAATAATAAAAATTAAATTTTTTTTGTTAAAACATACAAAATTATCCTTCAATTAATGATTTGTTGAAAATGTTAATGTATTTTTTTCTATTTTATTTTTATTTTTAAGTATAAAATTCACTTATTAAAAAGTTAAAAATATAAAAATTATGAGTTAAAATATTTTATTAATAAAAATTTTTAAGGTGTAAAATTTATTTTTTTAAAAAATTTATTAATGAAAATAAAACAAAATACAAAAGTTCTCTAATTATTTCCTTTTGTTTTATTCAAAAATATTTTTAATACTTTATTAGGAAAAAGTATTTTCTAAAAATAAAAAATAAAAAGTGCATATTTCGTATTTATAGGTGATAAAATATTTTAAGAAATTATCATAATATTATTTTATTATCATTTTAAAAATATAAAATACAATTTTTATGTTTTCAAATTTGTATTAAGTGATATTTACACTTAAAAATGAAAATGTTAATATTTTGAACAAGCCAATTGTAGAAAAGTAATTTTATATTTTATAATAAAAAATAATTTTTAAGTATCTTAAGAAAAGTATCTATTATTTTTACATATAACTTTATTTACTTATTATTTTAATAAATTTCAAAGTGTATATTCGTTAATTACTCTATTTATTGTTATTGTTAGTAAATAATTTTAACAAAAACTTTAGGTGTCAAAATTGTTAGAATCCAATCCTTAACCAGACACAGGATCACATTATATTTAATTCGAACGGGAGGGATGATAACATCATATTTAATTCAACCCATTCCAATCTTAACAAATCCTATTCAATCTAGGCATATTAAAAGGCACCATAATTTGCATTATGCAATTGACTGATATTTAAATAAATGAATAAATAAAATGTATGCATGATCAAGTGTTAACGGACCATCGATAACAAAGTTTTGCATCTGGTTGGTTTCTTTGCGACAATTTAGCAAACACCTCTCGGACGTTTTTTCTTGCAGGAATTCTGAGCATTACGGTAACATGATTTCATGCCCAGCTCCGATCTGGGGATGAAAGGAAATTAATGTATTATTGAGGAGGGGGTGAGAACATTTTGACTACTTTCAATGCGTTACCTTTTCTAATTAATATTTTTGTATTTAAATATGTGAGGTATTAGAAGTAGACAAAATTTTGTTTTGAAAAATTTTATCAGATTTTTCCTGTGCGAATTTAGATGTTGGTCAATTAAAATAATCAATATCAATGTTTTTCAATGATTTTATTTTATTCATGTGGTTTAGAATTATAATTATTATAAAAAATAATTATCAAATATTTTTTACTTTACTTTTAAAATACAATAAAATTACGATAATTCTCAATGAAATATTTATTCAATAATTTTTAACTCTTTAATTTTTTCTTTGAATTAATTAGGTAAATTTTGTAATAAAATCAAACCTTTAATTTTAATATTGTTATGAAAACGTAGCGAATAATTTACTGGACAAAAGTTATTGGATAAATTTTGTAATAAGTCCAAACTTTTGAATAAAACATATTCGACAATATATAATAATTTATATATTTGACAATATTTATAATTTAATATTGTATGATCATATAAGTTAACACTTTTGTTATTTTAAATATATTTCTGTCCTCTAAATGTCATGGAGGCAAAATAGTTTGTAAGTTAAACCCTTTATAATAATAATAATAATAATAATAATAATAATAATAATAATTTACTAATACATAATACTATTAAAAGAATAATATAAAAATATTCTAACTAACACACATGTATTATTACTTATTTATTCATTTAATCCTTCTAATAATAAGTACATAATTAAAATATGCCATTATAAATGGGTCACCTATGATACATTATTGATGCATGGTATATTTATTTATTTTTTTGTTACACAAACTTAAAGTATTTTATTTAAAAATTAAAAATCAATAAAAAAATAGATACAACAGGGTCAAATTAATTTTTTTTTTACTTATTTTAAGTTTTTGTATAAAATATTTTAAGTTTTATTTAATAAAAAAAATTGAATATCACAATATAACCAATTCTTTTATTATCTTATTCAAAAACGCAAATTGGCACAAAACCACACTCAACAACCAAAGCAACTAGTACTTTGAAACGATGACAACCCTCCTTTTCGGCTTACCCTACCAGTATACGTGAAAACGCGAGCTGCTAAAATTAATGCATTCCTTGCCTTACTTGCCTTCCCATTCATTAAAGCTTAGATAACATTTGGGTCCCCGAGTTCTTACATTTTTATCAGGAAAAACACTTGTCTTTCGTTCGAAAAAATAGGTCCAAACTCTTGCAAGTGGCTAAAATAAATGTGGCAAACATGTCTATATAATGTCAGTTTAACTCGTAAAAATTAAATTTATTTGTGTTTTTATGTTAAATTTGATATTTATACAATTATTACTACTTGTATTGTAAATATTTTAATTGATAATTTATATTTTTATGTTAATTTATGTGTTTTATTTATTGTCTAAATTTTTGTATTTAAAATATATTTTAAGTTGAATTCATGTAAATTTATATACCGTTCTGGTCCATTATTTTTCTTGTCAGATTAGCATGGCCTATTTGCCACTTCTAAACCAAAATACCTTTTAGTGTTCTACATTGTAGAGGTAATATGGTTATTCTAATAGAATTCAGGGATCTATTTATCCTAATGTGAAATTTATATTTTCATAAGTGAAATTTAAAAATAATAGGGACCCAGATGTTATTATTTTATCCAATTAAAGATCATGAAGTTGAATTCATACTTGCCTCACGATTCACGAGCTTCGTCGTAAGTCACAAAACGCCAATTTCGCCAAAACGACAGCCGCATTAAATGGTTGATGTCAAAGTCAACCGACATGCAGTACATAGTTCTAAAGGAGCATTTAATGCTTCGAATGCAGAGGGTGCGACGAGGGCCCGGCAGCAGTGCACTCAGTCGTCGAAGGATGAGTGTTTTAATTGCCGGATATTGACGTGGCTTAGTAATTAAGCTGTTGATGAGTTGTTGATGTCATCAACCATTTATAGGCTCTTGCTGGGAGGGAAGTAAGAGAAAGACTTTAACCTTCAGTCACGGGATGTCGTACTAAATCCATGCGGGATTTTCTTAAAAGTTTTACTACTAACTTTTTAAAACCTTAAAACAATCAAATGTTGCTGTATCTTTTAAGGAAACTACAGGAATTCCTCTTATCTTTTGATTTCTAAGTAAATATTTTGATTTAAAAAAAAAAAAAGATTCCAATTTCATAAACTCATAATGAACGTGTATCTTGTGCAATGCTAATTAAATGAAGCACGTGAGTAATAATATTAGTACTAAAAAATGAAAGATTTATGACCAATAATATCAACAAACAAGTCTGTTAACTGATGGGTCAAATACAAAACTTTTGATTGAAAATGATGAATGTTTGTACCACATGGGCTCTAATTGGCTGCAGGCTGGCTTTGTTCGGCTAAAATAACCTTTCTTTTCTTGCATGCGTCATGGGTGTTAAAATTGTTATAGCAATAACCCTTGGAAAACTCAAATCAGTACGTATAAGAAAGGAAGAAACGTGAGTTTTCTGAGTGCTTTTTTGCTTGTAAAAATTATTTTGGTAGCGTAAAGATAGTAAAAATAGGGAAGAAGGAAAAAAAAAGTTTGAAACCCTAGACCAACCTTCTTCTATTATACGACGTGAAAATAATCCCTAGCTAGGCCGATGATTGTTATTTCATGCGGCATAACTGCTTAATTAGAACGTGGGTTGCCCCCACTTCTGGTTTAATGGATAATTTTTTTAAAGAAAATAATACAAAATTTAAATCTACTTATATCATATCATAATTTAAAGAAAATTAAAAGTAAAAAAAAAAGTATACTTTCTATTGAGAAAATATAAAATTTGAAACTTAAAAATACAATCACGTCTATCTATTAAAGGATTAAATGCATGATCCGAACCAAATTTAACCAACGCAGAAAATTAAAACTACGCTTTCACTGTACAATAACAAAAAGCACATGTAAGAATCAAGCAAAGAGAACCTTGCCCCTCGGCTAAACTACAGCATTGAGATCGATTTTTGCCTTCTTCACAAGCAAAGGAGAAGGAACAGTGGAATTGCAGCGCGGGCACTTAGGATTTGTCTTCAAAGTAATCACGTACAGCAAGCAACCAGGGCAGCCGGCCGCAAACATTGCTGATGACGACGACAATGGCACCGGCCGCGATGATCTCTTCTTCGGCGTCTCTTTCTCTGCTCTCTGTAGTGCTGATCTGACCTTGTCTAGCGTACACACGCTCTGGTAATGGTGGGATGATTGAAGCTTTAAATCTAAGCAAGTTTCTTCGAACAGCAGATTCATTTGTGGTTGTATTGACGAAGAAGATGAAGATGGAGATGGCGGATAGTTCAGGTTCAGGTCATGAAAATCTGCGTCTGGGTTTGTTTTCTGCTGCTGATAATTCTGCTCGTTCTCCGATGACAACGACGTTAATGGCGAGTTTGGCGAGCTGCATGAGACGCTTACTTTTTCTTGCTGCCGCATGATGGAGAAAACGGATTAATAAAAGCAGAATTAAAATGAATTTAAGCTTCGTACTAGAAGTAATAATTAAAGAACAGAGAGAATAAAAAAAAAAAAAGAAAAGAATATTTTCTGGCAACATCTGAAGATTAGATATTGTAAACAGGATCTGTTTCTATTAATGAAGAAAAAAGAGAAGATGAACTTAAAAAAAAAAATAAATAAAGAAACCTGAGACAACCCTCCAAGCAAGTCTTTAGTAATCAAAATTTCAGAATTACAACTGCGTTCTTCTCTCTGCTGCTGTTTCACAAATGAACTAACATCTGCTGCCATTTCTCTGTTCTTTCGTAACGAAGAAAACGGAACTTCAAACAACAAAAAAGAAAGAAATTTTATAAAAGGAGAGAAGAAACCAGGTAATGTAAATATATAAAGTCCTCCTTCAAGAAAGATAAAGATGAATTAATTAATTCCCGCTGAAGTTTCAGACGCCGACGCTTTCCTATATGTGACGCCATAATTAATTTTCTCGATGAAATGACGATCTGACCCTGAGAAAATCTGGCAAATTACGGTACGATTTCGTTGATATTGACTTTTCAACATCCAGAATAAGAGAAATTTAATGGGCATGGGTGGTGGTGCGTTCAATGAGATTGGTTTACTGAGGATAAATGAATGAATGAAGAAATTTTTCAGAGCAAACTCATTAATGGCGGCATTTAGTGCATTTTGTATTTGCATGCTTAACTTCTAGGGCCAGGCCGACCGTATTTATTACTAAGCAAACTTGTGACGAAACGTTTTTCTTTGTCGGCTTCCACGTGCATCTAGGCGCCTCTGGCCCCGCCATTCATAAAATGCGTTGCGCGTGTCGAGTATATAATTATCATAACCAAAAAATAGCGAGCCGATGATATTGCCCCGTATTAAAATATTTTTAATACACTATTTTTCATATGTTTTTAAAAATTTATATAAAAAATTCTTAATTCTTATTAAATTAAAATTACCAATTTTTAGATGGATTTTCACGTGTGATCTAAATGAAACATTAATTTATAACCCTAATAAAATAAAATACTTAAAAAAATAAGTTGATTTCTTTTTCTAGATAAAATGATCTCAATATGCATACATATTTAATCATATAATCATACATATTATAATAATAATAATAATAATCATTTTTATATATTTTTTGAATAATATAATTAATATGGACAATAAATTTTACTAATATATATATATATATACATATATAAATTTATGATCCATAACTAGAGAGAATATATATATACATATATATATATATAATTCAATGGGTCCGAGTAAGAAAGCGAATGAAGGAAAGAAAAGAAAATAATTCAATGGATCTTGCATATTTCAGAGTAGGAAAGAGTGCATTAAGTAAATCAATCAGAATTTGAAAGGGAAATAATTAGTCAAATTAGAATAAAAGGACCAATGAGAAATAGGTCAATATATTGTTTTAAAAAAAAAAAATTCAAAAGGCTGAGTTTATTATTAATTCAAATTTTGCCAACAACCAAAGATACATCTCAACTAATTGTAAGCAGCCATGTGTGATTTTGTTAAAATTCAATATACCTTAAGCAACTTGCATATTTCTCAACTAACAATATTACATTAATTGATTACAAATTAAGGATTCATATAAACTCCAAATCATATGCAACTTGATTTACATATATCGTCATATATTGGCAATTAATTATAATTTTATGTGTAATAAATTATTTCACTTGAGGGTTTTGAGAGTTATATATTATATCTCTAACACATGGCATATTAATAAACTGTCATAGTCATCCTCATCCAAATTACTTAGAATAAATTTATAAATGAATTATGTAACGGCATGATCATAATACATATAATAAACTCATGACGTAGCTCAAAAATGTATAAACAAAACAACTTTTTGAACATTCAATAAAATGTAAATTTCTTTCTTCTTTCTTTTATATTTTTAAAAAAGTACAATAAAATCAATTTTAAATTACAATAATAACATATAGATTTCTAATTTTTAACATTTTCCAAATAAGTACATAAGATATGAATTTTTATCTAATAATTATCTATTAAAATTAGATATTGATCATTACAATGTAGTATTTCAATAATTTTAATTAAAAATAAAGATAAGTTTCATAGAAATAAACAAATTATATCTTCCCTTGTAATATAATATAAAATAAGTGACCTAAATATTGTTATCCCAATCACTATATTCCTAGTTGGTTATGTTTTAGTTTGTGTATTTATTATCATTGCTAGCTGGTCACGTGTTAATGTGTGTATGTGCGTTAACTAGTTATGTGTTACTGTGTGTGTATTATCATTATTGGGTGCACACGCACATGTTAGATAAATTTTAGGTAAATAATTAATCAAAAAGTTCTTGAAGATTGAAAGAATGCCAAATTATGCATCATATATAAGTAGTTTAATGATTGATTTACTTATTAATTAAATCAATCCACTTTTGAGATCTAATAAGATTTGCAATTTATTCTTTCATTTATAAAGTCTAATAAATATATACATTTATTATTTTTATGGATACATATTGTATAATTCTTTAACTGTTTCTAAACACTTTATTATAACTTTTAATTTTTAAATAATGAAAAATACAATAAAAAAATTAAAAAAATTTAAATGATAAAAATAAAAAGGGAGAATATAATGAAAAAATTTAAAAAATTAGATAAATAATGGTGTGTGCGCATATATATAAAATTGTACAATAAACCCAAATAATTATTTATTAGACTATCCACATTGTCTGCTTGTATTTCAAACAAATGAAATTAGGTTATAAGTTAGCATTAACTCTTTTAAAATTGTGGATTTTGTACTTTAGTTATTCCTTTCCTCTAAATGAATAATAATAATAATAATAATTCAAGGCTAAATTAAATAGATTGCTTCTAGTAGGCTGCAACAAGAACTACGTGTAAAGTAAAGAAATCTCTTTGAGTCAAATTCATTGAGATCAAGATAATCATCATATATATTCATTCATTTATTTATTTAGAATTCTTAGAAGTGATTGTAGACTAGTATTTCAAAGTGAATTTAAACACACATAATAACAATGAACTTGATCAAAATGGTTAAAAAGATACATTATTGTCATTGTAGTTGTCATAATTCTTCCCAATGACTAAACAAGAAAAAAAAATTTAACTAAAAATCAAAATTTTAAAGTATTATAATTTTCATTATCACTGTAGCTTAAAATAACACCAATCACGTATATGTTGTACGTCAAAACATCAAATAAAGCATTATTCAACACCCATGAAAGTTGAGGAAAGAATAATGAAACAAATTTAATTGATTATTAAAATCTAACATATCTACCTTATCATGACCTAACGGATCTTCCTTATCATGATGTGTCTAATTGTAGAAAAAATAGTTGATCACAATTAAAATTTAATTATTACCTCTTTTATATATACAGTTCATTTTATTTTATTTTTTGCCTTCATGTTAAAATATATAACATGTTTTATATTTTAGTAATTACTAATGTGAAGTTCTTCTTCATAATGGATTTTCTTTCTTAGAAAGAAAAGTTGGAGATATATGTATAGAATTCATATTTAATTCTTAAAACATTTTTAAATGTATTACATATACATTTATGATATGTTATAATATTTTATGCATATAAGAGTATTAAGTCGAGTATATGCATATTTAATTGATATGGAATCGAGATATAAGATATATAATATTTCTTTTTATATATTTAAGTATTAAATTTCATGATTTTAGATTATATTTTATATTGCTTAGGCATTAAATTTATGGTCCATAACTAGAGAGAAATATATATATATATATATATAATGATATAATTCAATGGGTCCGAGTAGGAAAGCAAATGAAGAAAAGAAAAGAAAATTCAATGGATCTTGCATATTTCAAATTAGGAAAGAGTGCATTACATAAATCAGAATTTGAAATTTCTTATGATTAGAGGCAAATACGTGATATTTAGTGATACATCGAGATAGGGTTTTGAATGTGTTCTGATGCAAAAGAGTAAAGTTATAGCTTATGCTTTTCTACAGCTCAAGAAGCATGCGATAAATTACTCTTACTTGTGATTTGGAGCTGGCTATAGTGGTTTTTACCTTGAAAATATGAAGACATTATTTGTATGGTGAGAGATGTCAAGTATTCACCAATAACAAAAGTCTAAAATATTTGTTAACTTAAAAAGAATTAAACTTAAGACAGAAAAAATAGTTAAAATTGATAAAAAACTATGACCTTATAATTAATTATCACCGTGGGAAAGCAAATATGGTGGCAAACGCCTTAAGTCGAAAATCTTCAGTAACTTTGTCTTATATCAGATCTTTATAGACGCCTTTATTATTGGATATGATATCTCTGGGAATAAACTTAGAAGTTGATAATTCCAGTGCCTTGATAGCGAATTTCATAGTTTGACCTACCTTGTTAGATGATATTAAGGAAAAATAGTTATAGGATGATTATTTAAAATTAGAGTATTAAAAAATTCAAAAAAGAAGCTAGTAATCTTTAAGTTAGGGAAGATGGTATCTTGGTTTTGAATGATAGAGTTTGTGTGACTAAGAATAATAAGCTTAGGAAAGCTATCTTGGAAGAATCTCATAACTTGGCATATGCTATGCATCCATGTGGCATGAAGATATATAAAACCATCAAAGAGTCTTATTCGTGGCCTACTATAAAAGAAGACATTGTTGATTTTGTTATAAGATGTTTAGTATGTCAACAAATCAAGGCTAAGCATCAAAAGCCAGTGGGGTGGTATAACCATTATTTATTCTAGAATGAAAATAGAAGCATGTGATGATGGATTTTGTAGTGAGTTTACTTAGAACTCAAAATGGTTATGATGCTATTTGGGTGATTATTGATAGACTTACAAAATCATCCCATTTTTTTACTATCTGAAATACCGGTTCTCTACAGAAGTTAGATAAGTTATATGCGGATAATATAATTAGACTTTATATAGTTTCAATATCTATTATGTCAAATAGAGATGCCATATTTACTTTCAAATTTGGGACACAACTATAAAAAGCTCTCAGAATTTTACTAAAATTCAGTACTATATTCCGCCTTTAAATAAATGGAAAATATTAGAGAACCATCCAAACTATAGAAGATATGCTTGGAGGTTGTGATTAATTTCTAGGGTAGTTGGGATCATCATTCTTCTCTGATTAAGTTTGCTTACAAAAATAGTTTTCAATTTAGTATTAGAATAGCACAGTATGAGGCATTTTATGACAGAAAATGTAGAACTTTCCTATACTGGAATGAGGTGGGTGAAAGAAAATTATATAATGTTGAGTTAATTGAAGTTATCACTGAGAAAATAAAGATAATTTGAGAAAGATTCAAAATAGAACATGATAGCCAAAAGAGTTATACAGATAATTAAAGGAGAAACTTAGAATTTGAGGTTGGTGATCAAGTATTTTTGAAAATTATTCCTTAGAAAGGTGTTATCAAATTTAGAAAATAGGGTAAACTAAATCCCTAGTATATTGGACCTTTTAGAGTCATTATAAGAGTTGAAGTAGTGGCTTATCGTTTGGAATTGCCTCTAGAATTGGATTAAATTCATAATGTCTTGCATATATCTTTATTGAAAAAGTACATCTCTAGCTACCAATCTCATATTCTTCAAACCTTATTAGTTCAATTCCGTGAAGATCTATCTTTCAAGATATAGCTAGTAAAATATTATATTGAAAGGAAAAAATGCTGAGAAACAATATTGTACCAATGGTTAAGGTGTTATGGAGAAGTAACAATATAAAAGATATCCTTTGGAAAATGAAAGCCTTCACAACACAATAATACCCTTACTTATTTTCTAGTATAAGTAATTTCTTATCCTAAAAATTTTAAGACCATTTTTTTTAAGGGGGGTAAGATTGTATAACTCATATTTAATCCTTAAAACTCTTTTAGATGCATCACATATATATTTATGACACATTTTAATATTTTACGCATATAAGAGTACTACATCCAGTATATACATATGTAATTGACGTGGAATTGAGGCATTGGATATGTAATATTTTCTTATATATATTTAAGAATTAAATTTTATGATTTTAGATTATATTTTATGTTATATAAGTATTAAAAATCTTAGCAATGTAATACTATAATTTTACAATAATATATTTTTAAATTAGTGATTAAATTAATCATTAAGATAAGAATCAAAATGTAATTTTTTTTGTTACTAAAATTATATATGGCTTTTAACCCTTGGTTAATAATAATTTTTATAGTAAGTTAGATATATTTTGGCTTAATTGGTTTAGTTCAGGCCCAAGCCTATTTTTCACCATTTTTCTATAACATTCTCCACTTTTCTTCCATTTTCTTCTCCTTCTCTCTAGCTTGGACAAATTTTCACTCTTGAAAAACTATTTTGTAACTTAGAAAGATTGTAGGAAGTTTCTTAGCCAAGAAAAAAAATTGAAAAAAAGCAAGCAAAACACTAAAAGATTGCTTTGATTCAATTTAAACTTCGTTGAAGGGTGAAATTCAAGGAGAAAATTCTAAGAATGCATATTTTTGTTTAGAAAGATCTTAGTAAGGTTATTGAATTCTATTTTATGCTTAGATTCATATTAGAACAATGTAAAAAGTATAATTTAAATGTAGAAATTAAGAAATCCCTGATAACTGAAATTGGGACATATGTGTATGTTTGTGTATTGTTTTCATACATGATAGAATTAATGATTTTATCTTGATGTTTAATTGATATTAAGAGTATATATAGCTAAATACATATTTATGTCAAATGAGAATTTATTTATGTAATATGGTGATTAAGGTAAAATTTTGGTAGTGAAACATGTATAGCTATTATTGGAATGCCTAAATAGTTGATTTTTTAGTAGAAAATTAGAGATGAATTTTACTGTTAAAAAATATTGATTTTATGAGTTTATTTGCTATTTTTAGTGATGACATTTTTAGGTTAAATATTATATATTTAGTAATAGTTAGAGAAAAATTAAAACAATGTTCCATATAAATTATCATGCAACAATTTTGTTATTTTGGGGTAAATTTTAGTGTTACGTTGGTATATATTTTGGATATAAAAAATTTTTGTTGGATGTTTAATATGATGGTCATTATGAAGCGTTTATTTAGATAAAAATTAGTACTTATTGACTTTGTGGAAGTAACAAGAATATGGTGAATAAATATAAGTAAAGGTGGATTATTTTTATGTAACTTTTAGTGATTGAATTTGGTGAGACATATTTTATAGATCGGCACAATGATGCTAAGTATATTATGATATGAATGTGATATAATTTTAATATATTAAATAAATTTATGATTAGATATCTCGATAAACATAACTAAAAGTATATGCATTTTACGTATTTCATTAAGATTGCATATTTAAAATAAACATAATACATTAATAGTTTGTATGTGAACAAATTCTATATAGGTGGTGATATAGCAATGAGAGATCTAGCTCAGTGAGGAGATTAAATTTAGGAGTGCTGACTCTTCCACGAATTATGAGTAGATGAATGTATTTTTTAATATTTTTCAATGATGTGAAATTAAATATTTTATGAATATAATTTTACTTTCAATGCTTTTTAATAAAATAAGTTTAAATGTTTAATTATTTTATGAAATTAAATTATGAATGTCATATGAACATGACTTTAGAAATGTTAGAGTAAAAGTAAATTTAAAAGAAATTATAATTAGAAAAATATGTATATTGTTTGTATATGTATGATTTGATAAACATGATATGAAAATGTATTTATGATTTTATGATTTGATATAAGTACTCAATTATGGATGCGTCTATGCACACATATTGATGTATTATGTGCTTATAGACATGTTTTCCTTCTTTACTAGAGATAGAGTATGGGAGTGGATATTTCTTTTTATCTCCTACGAGGAAAAAAAGAGTGGGTACTAGATATTATAAGTGTCTGACATTGCACTCTCTATTTAGACTAACACTAATGAGTGGGTTTAACAATTTGATTTTATATAATTATGTAAAATAGCTTGTTAGTAGATTTTGAGATATCCACCAAAAACGCAGTGGGAGATATCTCAGCGGATAGTTTTCAAGTGCTCCTAAATTTTATTGAAATATTTATAGAATTTCATGAAAAAATGTCTTTCTATAGCTTGTTTGAATCTGAATGAATATATTGATATTTTATGTGTTATGCATTGTAAATATGATGCTCTTACTTCTATAAATTAAATTTTATTTACTGTCATCTATCTATACATTGAGTTTAGTACTCATGTTTTCTTTTCTTAAAAACATTATCAAATTTGACACGTTTTTAGGGGTCATTGAACCACATTCTTGGGTATAAAATTTATGGCTTGCATTTTGTCAAAAATTTTATTTGATATTTGGTGTTCTCCATCGATATATACATATATATTTTCTAGAAGAGATTTAGGAAAACTTTTGTAGAGATAATTGGTTGTAGAACATCACATTTGTAAATAATGTATATTTATATTTTTGATATGTATCTATTATGTGAGTTGGCTGTATGAAATACTAAAAACTTTACATATTCATATAGCATAGCAATAGTAGGTATATGTAATGGGTGTGTAGTAGTTGTTACTTACTCGAATTGATGGATAAGAACGTGACAATATGATTAGATAATAGTGTTAGAAATTTAATTTCTCATGTCAGAAATTATAACCATCATATAATTACACAGAAAAATTTTTGATGGATCTTAATTATTATTATGCAAATTTTTAATAAATATAACACAAGGACATAAGAATTATACCTTTATGGTTGATCTAGATTGGCGAATCTTCTTTAGTTGCCTCCAACTGTATCCACAAGTCAATTTTTGAATATTTTTCTAGTTAAAATGTTGAGAGGCTTGATTTAAATTTGTAATAAAATTATTGCAAGCTTCAATAAGTTTTGAATAATTTTTTTACAACTAGAAAATTATTCCTAACTATCAAAAGTTAAAAAAAATATTAGATAAATAATTTTTTTTCTTTTCTTTCTTATTTTCTTTCTTTTTTTTTCTTCTTTTTCCGGTAGAAAATGCTAAGGAAAATTTTTTCCTTCCTCTCAAATATGGTGGCCAACTGCTTTTCTTTTTTTTTTTTTCCTTTTAATTTTTGTTTCAATTTTGTATTTATACTTACACATGTATCAATATACATTAATAAAAGTAAGCTTGGCAAAATTTCATTAGTGGATTCCAAAATCCACAAAATTTAATTCATTTATTAAAGTTTTTGATTTTATCAATTTACTTAGCAATTAAGTTATAATAAATATTAATAATAAAATCAAAAATTTAGGTGTTAAAATCCTTGCTATTAATTTGCATCATTATGAATAAACATTAACAAGATTTTGATATTTGGTCACTTTACATGATGCCACTTGTCAAATAAGTAGTCAATTAAATATTTTAAAATATTTAATTTATAAATATTAGATGTCTTAATCCACATCTTAATTTGCATCATAATAGATAAGCACGAAGAACATTTTGACACTTAACAACATTTGATTTTACTATTTGTCAAGTAATAATTTATTAAATTCGAACATTGGGCAACATTTTATGGTGTTACTTGTCAAACAAGTATTAATTTGATTTATAATAATATTTATTAAATATTAATAAATAAATAAATTTATTTATTAATATATAAATTAAATAAAATATTAATTAAATTTTCATATATCTATAAATCTCATTTATTTTTTATATTTAAAGAATATAATTGTCTTACTATCAATTTATCGGTACAATTTAATATTCATTAATATTAATATTATTAACTAATTTAATTATATTTATTTATTTATCGTTATTTAATCGGTTATTATGCAAGGCCTTTTGGGTTCACTGTGAATTAGACATACAAACTTTTTTTGTATTATTTCGTTACAACTCATTGTATTCGAAGATCTGAATAATCATAAGTGACCTCTGGCAAAATATTACAACTCCCATAACATAAAAAATATAATTTTGAATATATTCATAAAGTCGCATTTGCGTGTAGTAGAGTTACTCTGCTATCAACTCTTGATCGAGTATCGGGTTATAGAATCGTCAAACTCCTAATTTAATCATAGGATTGGAAACTCAATTATGTATAGAATTTGTATATCCATAAAACACAGAGATTTTATTTTCGTGTATGATATTCCCACTTAAAATCTCAAACTCAATTATTTAAGTTAACAGATTCTGTTTTTTATTATTGCCTGTCCTCATACAATAAGAACACATTACCATCAAACTTTTTTCATTAGGCGTTGCTAGTGCAGTATGATATATACAAGTGAATAATATGCTTTAGTGTAAAGGGTAGTCATGATACTTCAAGTCAAAGAACTAATGATACACTAGTATAATTGTATGACAAATCATTGATTGTGGATACTCACCTATGTGTTTTGTCACATTTAGTCACGTTCAGCAACACGTTCAGTAGCATGATCTCTAACATATTGCCCACATTTATACTTTTATGATATAAGACTCATTACTTAACTATTAGTATAGTATACTAATCATTGGCAATAACTGAATATGCCAATCATGTAAGATCATTGTCCTTAATGACATTACCTTGATTAGAAACAAATTTGAATATATTTAAATTAGAAAATTTACACTTATATATATTACTCTTTGCAGATAGAGTTTTGATATATAGTATATTATAGAATTTTATTTTGCATATAATTAAAGAATTATGACTGAACAATTGAAAAATAAAATAATTATCATTTAATTAATTGTAAATATTTTAACAATTAATTACAAAAATATAAATATAAAGAAATAGTATCCTCGAACCTAATGACATGATTGATTCTAGAGTATATTTTCAACAAATAGTACAATTATTTATACTATTTTTTAAAATAAAAAATATTTCTCAGAACTTACAAATTTTGAGGTTTAGGTAAATATCATATTAGATCTTACAAAGTTGATTGAAAGGTTTGGAAGAGTTATAATATTATTAGTAAGAGGAATTAGATTATGCATTTGTAATAACTTATATCTAGTCAGATTTAGAATAAATCTAATAAATTTGAAAGATATTGGTCAAAATAGATATTATATAGGGACTACAAATTAGGATAATATAGAACAACTTTACATTACTTCTAATGTCTTAAGTAAGAATTGCACATTAGAAAGGCTTGTAGCTCTATCATCTATGTTATATTACAATCGTAAATACAATTGGAGCTATGCATTAATGAACCATAAATTTGTTTATTCAAAAATTTTTATATGTATGGTTGTCTTGTGCCACTTGTTCACAAAAAAAAAAAAAAAAAACTAGTGGTTAGCCATCCTTTTTTAAGACTAGTTTTAAATTTCTATCATTCTTACAAAAAAATTAAAAAGATTTTTATGGGCTTATTCACCACATAATAGATTATTTTGTTATTTTATGATCTTAATTGATTTATCTATTTGTCTATTACATGTTTGTTTATTGTTTACTCTTAATTTTTTGATTATTTGATCAAAACTATATATCTACATAATGCTAATAAGTTTACTTTTAACATATTTAATGATTGTTATAAGTCAGTGGGGATAGATGTTGAGCATCATGTTTCACAGGTGATAAATGGGTTTATACCCACATTTTAGATAATTGATTTAACATTCAAATAGTTTTTGAGAATTTATCATTTTTTAATGAAGGTTTTGCTTTTTTTTTTTTTTGCAAGATTTAAAAAAATTATTAATGAAAACACTTGATAAAGTACAAAAGTTATCACCGGTCAAAACAACTCAAAAATAACAAGAAAAAAAAGATGAGCACTTAGGCACCCAACAACAAGCGTCTAGTTGCTAAAACAAAGAATTAAGTTGCAAAACAACCTCACTTTCTAAAGAGCATAGCACTAAGGCACTAGCCAAGGAATGCCTAAGTGTTGTTCTAGTAGCTTTGCTATATTAACCTTGTGATATTGTGTTGCTCAAGAACTCTATTATAGTACTCATCCACAGTGAAATATGTCAAGAGTAGTGTCGAGTGCTTGGGCACCCAAATGGAAGGCTTACATCCTAAGTGATGAATATAAGAGAAAAATAAGTTTTCTCTTAATCATTCAAGAATAGTTTAGGTACTATTTTAGGATTTCATCAAAACATATATAAAGAGCCACTAATAAGAGAAGAAAAAGTAGGCAAAAGAAGAATTTAAGGAGTTTAGAAAAAAAAAAAGGATGAAATCTTATCATCTTATATTACAATTCAAATTTGATTTATTTTTTTCTTTATTTTTCTTTGTTAATGATGTTCAATGCAATGAATAGGAAGTTATTTTTTTTATTATGAACTAAATTTATTTTTTAGGGTTATGATGTAACTTATTATAATATTATAACTTTTATTTATTTAAAGTAATTAAAATTTATCTTCATTAGTTGAGCGCTTTACACTATTTTTAATGCTGCAGATAACTAATTGATGACTATTTTAGATGATTTAAAATTTACAATTTAATTCTTATGTTAAATGCCTTAAAGTCTATGTAAGATAGTAACATATTAACTATTTTGTGTAATTATTACATGAAACTCTAATGAGTTTAATGTATTTTTAAATATCCTAACTTACATAAGAATATAGTGGAATGATATTCTGAATAGTTTCATTATAACTCTAAAAGACCCAATAAATAATTGTAATATTATTGATTATTAACTATGAATTTATTAATAATAGATGAAATTTTAATTGATTAGTTTTGAAGAAATCAAATGCCCTTGAAGCTCTCTCTTTCTGCTTGCTCTTAAATTTAAGTTTGCTTATTTTAGTTTAATTGTTAATTAATTTTAATATAAACCATCTCATTACTCAAGCTATTAAGATAAAATTAGAATAGTATAAATTAGTATTTTGAATGTAAATAGTTAATTTTCATGGAGCGATATTTACTCATTATTTTAATATTTGCATGAATTTTCATAGCAACATATCCATAGATAAACTAGATTAATTGAATCACTCATTAAATAACTCTGGATAATTGATCAAACTTTATTTTGCACGCTAGAACATTAATTATTTGTAAATCTATTATCTATCATCAATTCTTCTTAATATAACTTATACTTGGTTATCAACACGATACTTCTCATAATGCACCTTGGTTGTGTTGTACATGTTCCTATAACTCATTCATAGCACATTAAGATAGGATCCCAACTTTATTTGAAAATTTATGTTGGCTTTAATTTATCTTATATATGAGACATCTTGAACTCTTAACAAGTAATTTATTTATCATATATTTTTGTATTGTTACTTTTATGAGATAATTTTTCCACTATTAGGGAAAAAGATAGTTTTTCCACTATGGAAGAAAAAGACAATGCCCCCTAATGTGAGTTCTAAATTTTTTTGGAAAATAATCACTATTTGTCATTTGATCCTTATACTTATCAATGTAAAAAATAAAATGCAAAAGATAATACAACTTCAACAAATTATAAATCAATTATTAGTGCATTCACTAATATTGCAAGCATGACCAAATCATATATAACACTAACTACCAACAAGCTAGTCTAAGTGATTATTCTTAAAGGACAACTTCTTCATACAGTAGCAAATGAATTACTTATAGTATGCCAAAAGTATAGTAAACCAATTAATTTGAAAGATATTATTTAGCAATAGAGGAAATTGAAAAATCTGGTTTTTATTGAACATAATGCATGAGCGATAACTATACCCACATTTTTTTAAAGCTTTAGTTTTAGAAGAATTAATAGTCCTTAAAGTTACAGATGTTCTTGAGGTAGCATCTATCTTTTAAGCAATTTGTCTTTAAAGTGACTAAAGTGCTTGAAGTGATATAAGTCCATGTTAAGGCATTTGCCTCCAAAAAGGCATAATAACTCAAAAATAAAGAAATGTTTATAAATTATATATATATATAGGATAAATGATGGATCAAAGTGAAATAATTATCAATAATGTATTCTATTTTATAATAGATATTGAAATTGTAAAAGATGATTATGACTTATAACCAGTTGATGAATGTAGACAAAGGCATTATTGGCTTCATTGGAAAGAAGCAATTTAAGCAAAAATGATTTCTCATACGAAGCATGAAGTATTTAGACCTACACTTCAACCACAAAAAAATAAAAAATCTATTAGATACAAAATGGCGTTTGTAAAGAAACATAATGAAAATAATGAGATCATAGGATATAATGCATGACTGATTCTTTAAGGTTTCTCACAATGACTTGAAAGTAACTGTTATAAGATATGTTAGCTTTATGGATATGATGAAATTTTGATTTTTAAAAGGTTTGATAGTTTTAAAATGACTTTATATACATTTTAAAGCTGTATTTATAACTTATCTATATAGGTCATTTGAAAATAAGAAGATTACAAGATATAATGCATGGCTTATTATTCAAGATTTCTCTTAGTGACCTAAAATTATCTTTTATAAAATGTATTGTCCTTGTGAATATAATTAAGTTTTGATTTTTGAAAAATTGGTAGACTTAAATGACTTTATATGCATTTTATGGATATAATAATAATTTATTTATATAGGTCATTTGATGGTAATCTTTATATGGAAATTCTTAAAGAATTTAGAATACCAAGCCAAATAAATCGAAGAATTATAATGTTTTGAAAATTATGCAAATGTAAGTGGACACCATTACAAACAAGTAATAAAATAATAAGTTAAGTATCATTATTCTAAGAATTTCTACTATTTTTAATGTTGTCTAAATAACTTAAACACTAAATTTATTCACCAACTAATTAATAATTAAACTAAAATAGAACAAAGACTAAAGTTGTAATCAAATATAAAGAGTTTTAAGGTATCTGATTTCACCTAGACCAATCTATATTTAGCTTACTATTCTTATTAACTAAAACTAAGTCTTTGGTTGATAATTCAAAATCTTACATATATTCATTAGCATTTGTAAGTGTAATAATTAAGAATTTCAATCTCTAAATTATTAATTCATTATATTTCTATGTAAATTCGAATAATTAAAAACTCATAAACTTTATAGATTTTATGCAACAATTACACTAAATATGTAAATACATCAATATGTTATACAAGTTTAATGACATTTATCTTAAGATCATAAACATAAAACATGTTTTCTAAGACATCAACATATAATCAATTCATTTATTCAATGGTCAATTAAAATAAAAGCAATAAAAATAAGAAGAATACTCAACCACTAAACAAAGTTGAAATCAACTCAAATAAATAAACATTAATTTTTTATAGTTTGGCACTAAAACGATAAATTTAGTTCATATTGTAAAAAACTACAATGAAAAGATATAAATCCAACATCTCAAAGCAAAAGGATTAAAGAACAAAGAATTAAACTCAAAAAACTATAAATCAAAAGCTTTAATGTACTTTTTTTTTTGTTCTCCTTTGTTCCTTTCTTTCTTTTCTTTTGCTTTCTTTTCTCTTTTTTTGTCCTCAAGCCTCTTCTCTCAAATGTAATATTCTCCCTCTTTTTTAAAAGATAGAAAAACGTAGTACTCCCAAAAACTCCTCATTGGGCATTATGGCCTTAGCTCTAGTGCCGTAACGCTTAACTTTAATAATTTAGGGATTGGCTTCATTATATTATCTAGGTTGGCATCGTGACCATAAGGATTTTGTCCATCCTTGTGTGATTTCTCATTTTTGAAGTGAAAATTTCGTCAATCCAGTGCTCTATCAACTATAAATCAACTCTAAATGCTTATTGTTTCAATAATCAAGAATTAAACAAGAAATGTGTTAATAAAATAATATATTATCAAGAACTTAGCTGAAAACCAAATAAATTACATCCAATTTTTGATTATGAAATCCTATCATCACATCATTTATTCTTAATCAATCTACCATGATATTTGTATGGATTGAAACAATTTGGCGCTTGTTGTATAATTGCTTAAGTGAATATTTGATTAAAAAATGATATAATAATAACTTATAAACCCATGTGTATTTAAAAAAATCATAATCTAAATTTACCAATGTAGTAATATATGTCGATGAAATGAATATAATTGAAACTCTTGATGAGGTTTTAAAATTTTTGAATACTTAAAATAAGAGTTTGAAATAAAGAATTTGTGGAAAAAATCAAATATTATTTCACCTTGCAAATTAAGCACAATTTAAAATATTTGTCTATTAATCTTTTTATGTGAAAAAAGATTTTAAAATATTTTCATATGAATAAAACTCGTCCTTTAAGTAATCTCATGGTTATCTTATCTCTTAATCCTAAAATGGATCCATTTCTCTTTGAAGAATATGATAAAGAAATACTTGGTTAGTATTTATATCTCAGTGCAATTAAAGTCTTATTATATTTGATATAATATACCAGGGCAAAAATATCTTTCTCTATCACTTTATAAACTTTTTTGCTTGACATATAATTAAGGAAATATTAAAATAATCTATTTACTCAATTCTATTCCATTAAACAACCCAAAATAAACTCTCCAAATTAATTTAATTAAAGCAATTAATTAAAAAAAGGGTTTAATCAAGATGAAATATTGATAAGCAACCGAAGAAGGGAGGGGGGAAAATTGAGTTTCTAAAAACTAAAACAAGAAATTTAAATTTCTAATAGAATCATAATCAATTATGTGCACATTGCAAGATAATCAAATAATGTTTAACAATAAATATTGTAAATGAGAGCAAGGGAAAAAAATTAAATACACATATTTATAATGGTTTGGCATAACTTTGGCTATGTCTAGTCCTTCAAACTCCATTTAAAGATTTTATTATGAACAACTCTTTAAACTCTAACACTAATTTACAACAAAGGAGATTTTTAGTACTTATTCATAACACACAAATGATTCACTCTTAATCATTTAAGCTCACTATATCCAAGTAAAACATCAAGACTTAATTTATAACTAAGACAATTTTTAGTACCTTTTCAAACCTTTCAATATATTTAGCTCCAAACCATTCAATCTCACAATATTCAAATGAAAGACTTACTTCTTTCACTTTTTACAAAATAAAATAAGAAATGAAGTAAGATTAAAGTTTTATTAGTTTTTTAAAGATGTGAGAATATAACATATTAGAGAGCATATTTGTTTATAGCAATTTATGAGTTCAAAATTTAATTTTAAAACTTGAAAGATGTTTTTAACCACTTAAGTTTGAACAACTGCACAAAATCACTTTACAAAATGTGAAATGTCTCATATATATAGTTAGGCAAAACAATTAATCATTAGAGATATTAATTTCAAAAGTCAAGTCAATTCAAGTGATTGGCTAACTAGATCAAATTTAATCAACTAGATCAACCAAAATGAAAAAAATAAAACATTACCTAAAAATTGATTGGTCGAATTGTGAAACTATATTGATTATTGATTGCATTTTGCAATTTAATTAATTGAATTCTTCATCCATTCTATTTTCGAACTTTGCATTTTAGTCTTTATTTTAGGTTTCAAAATGTTACATTTTTTTTTTGCATATTTTAGATTTTAAAAGTTTATGTTTTGGTACCTTTTACAAGTTTCAAAATTATGTTTTTGTATAATTGATACTATAAGCTTGTAACTTGATTATTAAAATTTAAGCTCTTAATGCTTCATTTTTTACTTGTATATTTTGTTATCATCAAAATATGAATTTGTATGACCTAAGTCAACAATCTCTCGCTTGTCAATGATGACAAAATAATTGATTTGTGTATAAATTTTTTTAAAGAATAGAAAATAAAAAGGGTCCTTCTTTCAACTTGAATAAAACTCTCCTTACAAAACAATATTAAAATACAAAATAAGCAAAAGAAGGACTGTATAGCCACATAAAAATTTCAACTTTATATGCTTCAGATACTTTCTTTTTGTCAAATCATAATAATAATATTTCTACGAATGCAACATAAATTTATTACCTAAGAGGATACTTCTCCCAACAATAATAAATGTAATAAAAATTTTCTTACAAGGATATCTCTTCAACAATATCAATCATTAAACATAAAATATTTCTTCCCATTTAGCATCAGCAAAAAGAACGAAAAATACAACCATAGTGCATTAAGTAACCTTGCAATATCCATGAAAATCAAAGATGTGAATGACGTCAAAATAACAAGGATAACAACCACAGAAGTCGCAAACATAAAGTGATAAAAATGACTTAAATAAGAAAATGACAAGTATTGAGAATTTAAGACGTAGATGATATAGAATCAAAAAACTGTTGATGAAGGTAATGAAGAATTTAAGCAATATCACCATGTATTTCTCCCATGTTACCCTTACGGTTATCAAATTTAGTGTCCATATGATTTTAAAGCTCATGTAGCTCCATTTGAATATGATCAAGATGGCTTTAAAGTAAGGGCATAGACAAACTTTTAAAAGTTGGTTTTATAGATATGGTATTAGATTATGATATAGTTTATTAGATAAATCATGGGCCATGGATTTTCGAATCCTTGTTCCTTTAAGTGTTTGCTCATACCTAATTCTTACAATAGAGGTAAAATTAAACATATCATTCCTAGATGTATCTAATGTTTCCTCATTATTATGTAGACATAAAAGTTGTTAAAAGTCAAGGTAAGAGATTGGCTATAATGAAGGGTCGAGGTTTGATGGCGAGCATTTTAAGTATGAAAGACAATATAGCTCAAATTTCAATCCAATAAACAAGAACTTGTCCATATAACTAATATCGAAGTGTGGCCTTCTTTTGGTAAAAAAGCTATACAAATGATGTGTTGTAAAATCTCATACTTTAATTATATTTTAATGGATGTATCTTTCATTGGATATTGACTTGAAATTACTAATATTATTAAGTTCATCCTCTACTGAAATTCTTAAAAACTTCACATAATTAACATTGGGAAGGAATCTATACCCAATATTCTCAACTTGGAGTGTCATGCTCAAGGTTGGGTAATCTAACAAGATCTCCACTTTTTTGACTTTAAAGTAGATTAAGAGTTCAGCTGAATCTAATTTGAGATTATTATAGAATAATTTCATTAATTTTAGATACATTATCTCCCAAAGGTTCAATAAATGAAATCTTCTTAATTAATTCAACAAATCATCAATCTTGAAAGTTCTAATACTTAGAGCATTAATAATTCTACCCTAATTAACTTGCCTAATTACAAACTTATCATAAAATTTCTTAGATTGAGCTAAGGAATCAAAAACAATGTGATCAAACCTTGTCTTTGTTTGATTTTTGTTTGTATCATAATTTGCCCCTTTCTTTTCCTCTTTCTTGATGAGCTTGCCATAATAAAACAAGAATTAAAGTTCAATTTGATGTTACACAACGTTAGCGTTAAGATTTTAAATTTGAGAATTTTTTGATTTTTATAAAAAGCATGAAATTGATTAGGAAAAGAAATGTTTGATATGTTGAAAGTGAGAAATTAATTTATTTTAAGTGAAAAACGATTGGTAATTGAAGATTTTAGACTTGAGATATGTTTAGAAAGAGAGGGATTGTAAGAAAATGATTAGTTTCTGGGTGATCAATGCATAAAAAGGGTGAGAGAAAATTTTTTTCAAATTTTAGGTACATCAAAACATCAAACACGATCTACCAAATTCTCTATTTCAGTGGACCATTTTACTCGTTTTGGTAGACAAAATTAAGGGCAAAAAAAGGTATAATTTTTGATTGATTGAAATAGGTTCTCAGTCGACCAAATTTGTTATATTTTTTAATTTTTCATTGTTCTTTGATTTTTGTAATTTTGAAAAGTAAGACAATGCAATCATAATTCAAGATGATTAAATTTTTTTAAATTGTAGAAACATATTTATCATATCAAAAGCTTATTTAAAGTCAATTTTAATATAGGATCAAGTAAACAAAATAATGGGATATCACATTGATAAACTAAAGGATGCATGAAATCAAGCAAATGCATAAAATCAAGTAAGAAGGCCAAACTCACGTTAAGTGCATATATTGACATAAAAAAAACAATAGTAATGAAATTAGTACAACACATAAAATGTATATCCTTAATTGTTTCAGTGTGCCTTTTTATAAAAGTTAATTTACAAGGCTAATTTCTCATAAATTTGGCTTAGATGAGTTTTTCCAAGGTTTTTTTTGAATATCCCAAGAGCATCCTAATAATTTTAACCATAGCTGATTTAAATCCTTTCAAAATTAATTTGAACAAAATATAATGCATGAAATGTATGATAATTTCAATTATGTAGACAAAAATAACAATTAAATAACATTATATATTATGATATTTGTAAAATTTAAGTTCTTATCTTGGAGAGTAAAATCACTTTTCACCAAAAGGTATTGTAAAGATGTCCATTAATTGTTTGTCCACGTGAATGTACCCTATAGAAATATTCCCTTTTTGAACATGATATTTAAGGAAATGGTGTTGAATTTATATGTATTTAGCCCTATAATGGCAAACCAAATTTTTAAAAGATTGATGGTACTTGTGTTATCACAAATAATAGCTATTGATCAATAGGAAAACTATAGTCTCTAAGTGTATATTACATCTAAAATATTTGAGCGTAACAACTTTTGATGACTATATCTTTAACTTTAATAGTGGAAATGGCATTCGAGTTTTGTTTTTTAGTAAACAAGGTGATTAATGAGTTTATAAGGAAATAGCAAGTCTTAGTAGTATTTTTCCTATCAAATTTGTAATTGAAAGCATTGGTGTTAGAATAGCTAGTCAAATCAAAATGTATACTTTGGGATACCATGAAATTAAAGCAATTGTGCCAATCAAGCATTTGAAAATCTTTTTAATAACAACTAAATGAGATTCCTTAGAAAAAGTTCAAAATCTCACACATAAGCATATACTAAACATGTTATCGGGCCTACTTGTGGTTAAGTACAATAAGAATTTAATCATATCTTTGTGTCTGTAATAATACCTTTTTCATCTTTATCCAGCTTGAGAGTTAAGCTCACTAGAGTTTCAATACTTTTTGAGTTTTCCATACCAAATCTTTTGATTAGATTTTTTGATGTATTGTTTGATTAAGATCTTATTTTCTAATTACTTAATTATAGGCCAAGAAATAGCTTCAACCCATCATGCTTATCTCGAACTTAGAAAATTCATCACATAAGGAATTGTTTATAGCAATAAAAATAATATCATCACTATATATTTGTACAATTAGTAAATCATGACTTTTCTACTTAATAAATAGTATAGTGTCTACCTTACCCATGTTAAAACTATTTTGTAAAAGAAATTTACTAAGTCTTTCGTACCAAGCTCGAGGAGCTTTTATCAAAAAGCACCATTATGAGATTAATTTATAAATGTGGATTTAAAACATTTCATTATCTTACATAGACTTCCTCCATTCTTTATCCATTTCAAAAAGCACTTTTGCGTCCATTTAAAATAAGATAAAATTCTCGTGGCATGCAAATGCAAGCAATATACTAATGGATTCCAGTTTACCTATAAGTGTAAATGTCTCATAAAAATTAATCTCTTTTTGTTGGTTGTAACTTTTATCCATTGATCTAACTTAATTTCTAACAACCACACCAAATTCATCTATTTTGTTCCTAAGTACCTTTTAGTACTAATGATAGATTGATATTTAGATGCAATGCCCCAAATCCAACAAGTATCATGTAAATTAAACTAACGTGCACAAATCCATGTAATTGTACTCCATGTAAAATACTTCGTTACTAGAAATTTTATTAATTTGAAGTTTTAAATTAGCTCAAACATCATAATCCAACTAAAAGAATGTGATAAATGCATTATAAAATTCATTCATTGTCTATAACATAAATAAATAAAATTTTCAATGGATCCTACAAGTTAAGCCATCACATTTACTAGTCTAAGTAACTTATTTTGTAAAAATTAAATGACGAAGGGTAAAATGTTAATTTGGTAAGTAATGCTACCTATAATATATATAAGAGTTTCCTTATTTTCAGATGTATAAAAAGATTTACAAGTCCTTTTATTTAAATATTGTACAAAAATATAGTTTCAAGCTTTTAAAATAGATAAAAGTTTATTATTCATAAATCTCTTATAAGAGAACATGCAAAATCATATTTCATAAAATATAAAAGCAAAAACATATAAAACATTCATTGTAAACAACATATTTCAATTGTTTATGCAATATAGTGTCACATGTATCTTTGATGACCTAGCCAGTAAAAGAATCAAGATATGTGCACACTCAAAATAAAATACTAACTAGTCTAAAAAGACAGAGATATAGATAGTGGTTAATCAGAATTAAAATTACAATACTATAGACATATGAGTCAAAACATTTTGTTTCAATTAATCATATAAAAATTATTTAATAACATAATGGCTTGTATTGATTTACTTACAAAGTATTTAAAAAATTTTAAAATTAAATATTCACTTTTATATAGCAATTAATATAAAAGTTGAAAATATTTAAGTTGTAAGAATTCATAACCTAAATTCATTTATTGAATAATTAAATATTTTTTAAATATTAGAGTCAAATAATTTATGCCATCAAATATTTTCATAATTATAATATAAAAATAACTTAATATATCATGAAAGGAATTATTTATCTCAAACCAAAATAAAGCCTTGACCTAACTTTAACTATCATTCAATGGTTCCAATCTTTTTATAATAACAAATTATCTTATCAAAAACACTTAAAATAGCAAATAAATAAATTTATAGAATGTTTACGTCTATGCCACCTATCTGACAAAATTATTTATAATATTAAATTTTTAACTCCTGATTTATAAATTGGATTAAGTTAAAATTTTATAGATTTCCAAAGCATACCTATATAAAAATTTCATGAAATTTCAAGTTTAAAATATTTTTAAATAATAAGTTTTTTGAAAAGTGGTACTATGTCTAGATTGTTTCGAATATGCAGATAACTCAATAAAAAATTCACAACTTTGTAAATATATTTCCAAACATTATGAAACTTTTAAACAAACTAGTAAACATGTGTGCAAGCTACATAAATATTTTTGTAGTTTGTAAAAGTCTTTTGATATTTCCAAATAATAAGTTTTTAAATAACATTAAACCTATCCAAAATGTTACACAATTGGGGGATAAATTCATAAATATTAAAATATATTTATAAAAATTCTAAAATTAAAATAGCAAATACTAAACATATAAAAACACTGTAAAAAATTTCATAATTTTTGTATAAAATTGGATTCTCATATAATTTAGATAAAATAGAATTCTACATTTTCCTTATCATTTGAGAATTTTTATAAACAATCTTGCCAAATATTTTGTCAAAATATTTCCATAGGCATTATGCTCAACAAATAATCTTAAGTTCGAATCTAAATAATCCACTATTGTCGTATAATTTAAACAAACTATGGTTTCTTATTGGTTTAATACTAACTTACAAATTGGAACATAAAGAACTATATTTCATCTAGACTAAAACAATATAGAAAGTTGATCCCAAACAAAACTAAAACAAAGGAGATAGCATAATTATAAAATAACTAAAACATTATTTCCATTAATCAAGAGCTCAAGGAATGCCAAATCAAAAAGAAACAAATGTCACGTTTGAGTTGCAATAAGAACGAGAGGTAGAAAGGCAAGAAAAATAAGTTTTTATATGCTATTTAAGAAAATAAGAAAATCTAATATACAAAATATTTACTATAAAAACAAACAAATAAATAAATATATGTTTATCTTTTATTTTAAAAATCTTATCCTATCACTTTATATTTTAAAAAGAATATTTACCATTAAAAAAATAAACATATTCTTCATTAAGTCATATAGATTTTATCCTAATCACTTTTTACATTTATAAAATTTTAAACGTAAAAAGTGATATAATAATCTGCTATTTATATTAAGAGAATAAAATTACATTTGGTTTAAGGACTAATTTTTAAATTTTATTTCTTTCAAATTGATATTAACTTTTCTTACATTGTAATAGTTCAATATTTATCTTTTTCAGCTTTAAAGAAAATCTCAGGTTAAATTTGAGAAATAAATGTTAAGTTATTACAAATATCCTTAATAGGTGATCATGTCATGAGATGGATTCCCAATAATTAAATTTTTTGAATGAGATTTAGAAAATCTCTACTCCTTGGAGAGTGAATAAGCATCTTCCTCTTTATAACTTGCCTTTAGTTTTCTTATTGCACAATCTCCTCTCCTTGTTAAGTGAAGTCTTTATATATGACTTGACTCCTTGAGGTGCATGTCATTTATTTTCTTTACAAGTTCATCATCAACAATTTTTCTGAAAAAAGAGGATTAGTTTTATCAGATGTGACAACATGGATTCATCACAAATAGAGTTTGTTTATTAAACCTTCTTGATACGAACCTCACTAAAAATAACGAGTTCCGAACTTAACAAGAAACCCAAGATTATTCTACGATCATATTTGAATGGAACCTCGACTTGTTATTTATAAAGAAACAAGAACCTCGGTATAATGTAGACGCCACAAACGATGATGGAAGTCCGTTCGATAAGTCACTGATGAACGCCACAAGAATAATTCTTGATAAGTTCGAATAATCTTTCGAAGAACCAAAGAAAAATAACTCTCAATTTTTCTGACTAATGAATTCTGATTGTTTCTTATTCAAAAGTGTTTTTTTATAGGCAAAATTGTATCTTGTACTTACCTAAGATAGAAAGGAAAGCTAACTAATTAAATAGACTTATAAATGAACTCAAACACTTCAAGGAAAACTGACTAATTAAATAGACTTATAAATGAACTCAAACACTTCAAGAAAAACTGACTAATTAAATAGACTTATAAATGAACTCAAACACTCCTAAATATTCCTATTTTACTTGCTAAAAAATCAAGTTTAGATTTGGCCAGACTTTTCTAAAGTTTAAATCATGCAGATCCATATTTGCTGGATATGTGGACCAAGTTCAATGGGTCTCCATAAATTTACTTGGGTTCAAACTTCTTGAATTAACCCGTTAAGTACATCCTTAAATTTCTTTACTTGTGTTCTCGTAACTGGACAAATCGGAACTTGAATTGAAATTTTTGAAGTTGTGCCATGATTTGTATCATTCCCTTCCTCTTGAAAAGGATTTGTTCTCAAATCATCACCTGCGAGAAAGTGCATCTGCTACCACATTCTTTTTATCTTGCTTATATCGGATGACGTACATAAACGTCTCAATGAACTCCATCCAACGAGCATGCTTTTTGTTCAGCTTGTGTTGTCCTTTCAAGTGCTTCAATGATTCGTGATCAATGTGAATCATAAATTCCTTGGGTCAAAAGTAGTGCTATTATGTTTCCAAAGTTCAAACCAATGCGTACAATTGAGCGTCTTTCTTGCATAAGCACAGCTCCAATACTTACACCAGAAACATGGCATTTGATCTGAAATATTTTGTTAAAGATAGGTAAAGCTAATAAGGGTGCGTTTGTCAATTTTTGCTTGATAAGTTGAAACGCCTTCTCTTACTCTTCTCTTTACTTGAAATCAATGTTTTTCTTTATTACCTCAGTGAACGGTGCAGCTAAAGTACTAAAGTCTTTCACAAATCATCGATAGAAACTAGCAAGTCCATGAAAACTTTGTACTTACCTATGTTCATAGGACTCGGTCATTCTTGAATTGCACGAATTTTCTCTTCATCAACTTGTATTCCTTGTGCACTTAAAATGAAATCAAGAAATACAAGCTTATCGGTGCAAAAGGTGCATTTCTTTAAATTAGCAAATAACTTCTCTTTTCTAAGTACATCTAAAATTGATTTTAAATGCACAATATGATTATCTAAGTTTTTGCTGTAAATGAGAATATCATTAAAATAAACAACAACAATCTGCCTATGAATGTACGCAATACATAGTTTATTCATCGCATAAATGTGCTCAATGCATTAGTTAACCCGAAATGCATTACTAACCATTCATACAAACCGTATTTTGTTTTAAAGGTAGATTTCCATTCATCACCCTCTTTCATGCGTATTTGATGATACCTGCTCTTCAAATCAATTTTTGAAAATATACAAGCTCTATGCAATTCATCTAACATGTCGTTTAAGCAAGGAATGAGATGTCGATACTTTACCGTAATGTTGTTGATTGCTCGGCAGTCAATGAACATTCTCCAAATGCCATTCTTCTTAGGTACAAGTAAAACTAGAATGGCACATGGACTCAAGCTCTCCCTCACATAACCTTTCGCCATCAACTCACTTACTTGCCTTTGAAACTCTTTTGTCTCTTCAGGATTGCTCCTATAAGTTAGTCGGTTTGGAATTGTCGCACCAGGTACAAAATCAATTTGATGTTCAATCCCTCGGATAGGAGGTAATCCTTATGGCGTTTCTTCAGGAAAGATATCCTCATATTCCTGCAAAAGAGAAACCATAGAGTTAGGCAAAGCAGGATCAATCTCATTAGTATTTAAAAACACCTCTTTGTACAAAAGTACAATCATTGGCTGATTTAAAAACTTCGTTCTTTTTATTTCACTCTCTTTTGCATAAAAATTTATTTTTCTCTTTATTTTGTTTTCAACAATTAAATTTGTACTCTTTTTTTCTCTTTCAATTTTTTCTCTCGAATTATCACTCGTTTTTTTTTATCTCTCTCTTTCTTTTGATCACACTCCTTTCGTAACTACACTTGATCCTCATACACTTGTTGCGGTGTTAAAGGTACAAGAGTGATTGAACGTTGATTAAGTACAAAAGAATACTTGTTCGTAAGGCCATCATATTTCACACACCTATCAAATTGCCATAGACGTCCTAGCAACAAATGTCCAGCTTGCATCGGTACTACATCACACAACACTTCATCTTCATATTTGCCAATCCGAAATGCAACTATCACCTGCTTATTTACCTTCATCTCTCCACTATCATTTAACCACTGTAATTTGTATGGTTTAGGGTGCTTCAATGTGGGCAGTCTTAATTTTTTCACCATTATTGTACTTGCAACATTAATACAACTACCACTATCAATAATCATACTACACACCTTGTCTTTGAGGTGGCACTTAGTATGAAAGAGGTTCTTTCGCTGCACTTCTTCAACTTCTTTTGCCTGCAAGCTCAACGCTCTCCTAGTTACTAATGTCAATGCATCAGTGGCTAAATACTTATCCTTTGTGATGTTCTCCAATGGCAGCATGCCATCAATGTCAGAATTTTCATCATTAGTCACAATGTCACCATTATCTTGCATCACCATAACTCGTTTGTTTAGATATTGACTTACTATGTGTCTTTTGCCTTGACATTTAAAACATTTAATGTCACGGTTTTTAGAGGTAGAAGTGTTAATTTTACCTTGAGAAACATGGCTGGTGTTCTTAAACTTGGGCTCAAACTTGTGCTTGGGTGTTGTGGATGTTTGTAGCTTGTCTTCTTTCTTTGTGAAATTTGGTTTCCAAAAGAATGCACTCGAACTTTGATTTAGACGTACGCTGCCCCTCTTCTTGAGTTGGCGCTCAATTTTGATGGCCATGTGAACCAAATCCTCTAATTCCACATAATGTTGCAATTCCATCGCGTTTGCAATTTCTCGATTCAAACCACCTAAAAACATAGTCATAGTAGCTTCTCGATCCTTCTCTATATTCGCTCGAATCATAGTTATTTCCATTTCTTATAATAATCCTCCACGTTCCGGTTGCCTTGCGTAAAACTTTACAATTTTTGATACAACTCCCTGTAATAATAATTTAGAACAAACTGTTTTCTTATCATAGTTTTCATCTCTTTCTATGTTTCTATTGGACGTTCTCTATTTTTTCTCCTACTTAAAACCAATTGATCCCACCAAACAATAGCATAATCAGAAAATTCAATGGCTGCAAGTTTTACCTTCTTCATCTCGGAGTAGTTGTGACAATCAAAAACTAGTTCCATCTTCTTTTCCCACTCAAGATAAGTCTCGGGATCATTTTTGCCTTGAAATAAAGGCACCTTCATCTTAATGCTACCTAAATTATTATCCTCCCAATTCCAATCTTTTTTAACATGTTCAACCATTCTATTGCAGCCTACCGAGTGTCTATCTTCCTCCTCAAAACTGCCATTGTTATATTTTTCAAAATCTTCTACTATAAGTCGTTGTTGAGCACTTTTCTTCCGATTCCTCCGATCGACATTTTCTAATCTATCCAACCGTTTACTAATTTGCTCTAATTCCAGTTTCATCATCCGTCTTATCTCTCTCACCAAAGCTTCCATGTATAGCTTTGAATTCATCCATGTTTGTGCTTCCTCGTGGTCATGTTGTGACATGATTTCTGCAGGAGATAAATTATTAAAAAAAAAAGAATCTCATAATTCTCTCCCTTACGTGTTTACACTCAAGAATATGAATCACTCTGCACTCGTATTTCACTCAAAAAATTTGCAGCTTTTATCCCTCTAATGCTCTCATCATTTTTGCCCTTTTCCACTCAATAATTCTCTTTCGATTCTTTTCAAACTAACAAACAATAATAAAAAATTTCTTACAACAATTTTTTAGGACTTACTATGGCAAAATAAAAAATGAAAATAAGGTCGCATCACGGATTTTAAAAGTTTTAATTTCGCATAAAGTATTTCAATTTTATACCCACAGATTTGGAAATTGAGAATCACAAGGAAAATCTTAGAATTTGATATACAAATATTTGAGTGTTGATGATAAAATGAAATATAAAATTTTCATTTTTTTTTCACTTTTTTTCTTTTTTTTTTCTTTCTTCTCTTTTTTTTTCTTTATTTTTTTATATCAAAAATTGCAAAAAGAATAACAGATTATGAAAAGAATAACAAAAGGGATAGACAAACCTGACGCTAGAATAATCTTTGCTCTAATACCAAATAATACGAATCTTACTAAGAATAATGAGACCCGAACTTAACAAGGAACCTAAGATCATTCTACGATCAGATTTGAATGAAATTTCGACCCGTTATTTATAAAGAAACAAGAATCTTGGTATAATGTAGACGCCACAAACAGTGATGGAAGTTCGTTCGATAAATCACTGATGAACGCCACAAGAATAATTCTTGATAAGTTCGAATAATTCTTCGAAAAATCAAAGAGAAAATAACTCTCAATTTTTCTGACTAATGAATTCTGATTGTTTCTTATTTAAAGGTGTTTTTTTATAGGCAAAATCGTATCTTGTACTTACCTAAGACAGAAAGGAAGACTAACTAATTAAATAGACTTATAAATAAACTCAAACACTTTAAGGAAAGTTGACTAATTAAATAAACTTATAAATGAACTCAAACACTCCTAAATATTCCTATTTTACTTGTTAAAAAATCAAGTTTAGATTTGGCCAGACTTTTTTAGAGTTTGAATCATGCAAATCCATCTTTGCTGGATATATGGACCAAGCTCTATGGGTCTCCACGAATTTACTTGGGTCCAAACTTTTTGAATTAGCCCATTAAGTACATCCTTGAACTTCTTTACTTGTACTCTCATGACTAGACTAATCGGAACTTGAATTGAATTATTTGAAGTTGTACCATAATTTGTATCACTTCTGTAAGGTTTGCTAATCATTGAGTAATGAAGAACAATTTTAATATTAGATTTCGAGTCAAATTTTCTCCAATTATCCTTAATATTTAAAATGAAATATTTTGAACCAAAAATTCATATTGGCTAATGAGTCCACTTATTTTGAATTCTTTGACTAAGCTAATTCCTTTATATACAACTTCTAATGTATGCCAAATTTCATTACCACTTTCACATTTAGAGATTCTATGGAATTTTCTCTTCTCTATTGCATAATATATAACATTTATAACCCTAGTATTCATGGAGACATTTTTCTTACTTCATCTCATTCACAACTAAGCTTAGGTATGCACTCACTTTTCTCATTAATGTTCATTAGAATTTGGGGACCTTCACTAACAATTTTCCAAAGCTCAAAATCAGTGGCTTGTAGGAATATTTTTATTCTTGCTTTCTAATAAGCATAGTCATTCCCATTAAAGAATAGGGATCTAGTTCTAAAGTATCACTCAAGTTGTCCTAATGTTGCTATAAATCTTTTCTAAGATGGTTTTAAACAAGATAATCTCGCTTTTATACCAATTGAAATACCAGCATGCAACTTAAAAAGGAGAGTGAATTGAGTTTCTAAAAATTAATAAAAGAAATTAAAATTTCTAATAGAATCACAGGTAATAATGTGCACAACATTAGATAATTAAATAATATTTAGGAACAAATTATGTAAATAAGAGTAAAGGAAAAAGATAAAACACTTAGATTTATAGTGGCTCAGCAAAACATTTGCTTCTGTCCACTCCTTCAGGCTCTACCTAAAGATTTTACTATGAAAATGTCTTAAAACCTCTAGACTCAATTTACAACAAAAGAAATGCTTAGTACTTCAAACTTATAGGTGGTTCACTTTTAATTACTCAAATTCTATTATATTCAAGAGAAAAACAAACATTGAAACCCCCAAACTCAATTTACAACTAAGAGAATTTTTATTATTTCTTTAAATGTCACAAGTGAATTTAACTCCAAACCACTCAATTTCACAATATCCAAGTGAACGACCATTTCTTTTAATCTTTTACAAATGATAATAAAAAATGAAGTAAGCTTACTCTATTAGTTTCTTAAACAAGTTATAGTGTAAATATGGAGAACAAAGTGTTTAATGTGTTTGTGGTAATTTTGTATGTTCAAGATTTTATTTTGAAACATAAAATATGTTTATAAGTACTTAGGGTATGTCTGGCAGCATGCAGTGGATTGCATTACTTTAAATGAATTAGATTGGACTAGATTGGATTACAATGGATTAATAAAAACTTGTACTATATTTAGTACAATACGTACTGGATTGTATTATAGATTAATATGTATTTGGTGAGACACATATGACTGTATTAATATATTTTTTTTGAAATAATAATAACACTTAAACTATAATTAATAAAAAATAGCAAAACTAAAAAGAGTGTATATAAATATATACACACACACTATTTGTAGATTATATTTATATTTATTTTACTAATATAAATTAAATTGTGAGCCAAAATTAATATAAAATTAATAATTAAGTATTATGAATCATATAATTTGATATACTTTAACTTTAAATTTTAAAAATTTTGATAGCATGACATTTGTTTCTTTAATTTTATCCAAATATAAACCTGTCCAAAAACATATTCAAGATACTTTCACAAAATAAACATTAAAACAATCTTGTTCCAAAATGCCCCGTTATAAATGTTATCAAAACATCTTGTGTACCATAACACAAAAAGATTCTTATAACCATTTTTAAGTAAAAAATATTCGTATATCAACTAAAATAAAATTTAGCCCCCATTTTCACCCAACACCATTCTCACATACCCCAATTTCTATATATCATATCATCATGAGACGGATTTCCTTAAATATTAATCATGACCCATCAATATACAAGAAAACAGTGATAGCAACGATAAAAACGAAACAAGCAATCTTATTTAAATCATAGCTAGACATGAACAACAACTACCCTAGTATTAGCCTTGCCTCTATGATTCTTTTTTGCTTCCTTTATTTTCTTTTTTTTTTATTTGCATGAAACTAAAAACAAAGTTCTCTCCTATAAACAATATTCTTTCTTTTCATTATATAGATTTCAATTTCACTAATAATTACTTGTTTTTTTCTCGCTTAAATTCCTTCTTTATTGGATATTCATGCTAATATGAAGTTAGAAGATGATGAATATTGCTAAATTGTGATCATAGAGATGAATCTGAAAACAAATGGAAGATATAAGTGACTTTAAAGATATTATTAAGAGAAATTAAGATTAAAAATCCCAAATCTTTTAGGCTAATTAATGGTGGGGGTACTTGAACCTCTAAATGATAAATTGTTGAATATGTCCTGGGAAGAACTATTGGTAAATCATGATAAGGATGAAGAATCTGATACAAAAATCAAGAAAATAAATTAGAACTATTCAATATTTGAGTCCAATAAAAAAAAAAAGGACACGAACATGGTTAAAACTAGAAAGTAATTAATTAACAGAGTTTGGTACCTCTAGAGTTGAATGATTTTTTGCAATGAAGAATGGTGCTTTGAATCCCATCATGCTGCAGCAGCAGCTAATCATCTCTTCTCGCTAACAACAAATGCATTGCTGAAGCCGATTTGCTGTTTCCCTGATGTCGGCCAGCAAAGCGGCCGACGATGATGCCAGTGAATCCTTTGACAACTCCCTGAAAAATCTCATCTTGTCGCTCTTTTTTGAAACTTTGACATTCAATGGCTTGATTAACATCAAGTATTTCGTTATAACATCTTTGGGGTGTAACATGTATCCCCCCTGTTTCGGTTTGGAAAATCCTCTTATGGAATGATCATACGATGAAGATGATAATGATGAGATGATGGCTTATGGACAAAGACGAGAGAAAGAGGATACCATTCAAAGAGAAAGTAAGAAAGAATATACTATTCAAAGAGAAAGTAAGTAAGAAAGTAAAGCGAAAGAGAGTTTTCAACCATTTTCATTATGTAGACCAAGCTTGACCATGGACGGACCCGAGTCAAGCTTGATCTATCTCGGCATAATGAATTTAGTATAGACCTGTACAATGCAGCCCGTATCAATTGCCAAACATTGGCCAAAAAAATTTTATTTGGTCTAGAGACAAGTACTAAAAATGATCTTACAAAGTGTGAAATGCCTCGTATATATAGTTAAGCTCGAAAACCAATCATTATAGAAATTAATTTCAAAGGTCAAGTCAATTCACTCGACTATTATATCAGACTCGATCGACCTGATCAACGAAAATTAGGAAGCAAAACATCACCTAGAAATTCGATTGATAAAATTGTGAAATTCAATTGACTAAAATTTGAAATTTGGTTGACCACATTTTGAACTTATTTTGTTTTCATATTTTGAAAACTTTGCATTTTAGTCTCTATTTTAAGTTCAAAATCTCGCATTTCAGTCCAATTTTCATATTTTAAAAGTTTATGTTTTAATACCTTTTACAAGTTTTGAAAGTGTATTTTTGTATAAAATAAATGCAGGTATACAATTATCACAATCAAATACATACAAGCATACATCAAAGATGTAATAATTAATACTATAAGCTTGTAACTTAATTCTTTAAATTTGAGCTCCGTATGCTTCATTTTTTATTTGCATATATTTTGATCATTAAAACATGAGTTTGTGTGATGTTAAGATTAACACAAGATACAAACAGACAAACTCAGTTTGTAAATCTTAAGTTATATTCCACGTGCAATCAAATGAAAATATTCCAAAATCTTTAATAATAATCTATACTTTTGATTTGAAATCTCAATAATTAATAATCAAAACCCTAAGCTATCAATTAAAGCACTAACATATTCACATAGCTGCACATCTAAGTGAACATGAAAATAACTTTTAACGATAAAATTGGTATAATGTAACAAACTCATTAAAAGATGAAAGATTTCAGAATGTAACGAGGCCATTGAAATTTTTCTAAACAAATATGCGCTGCACTTTATTTGTTTTGTCTAAGTTTTATCTCACTGAGTTCATATTTAAGACAATATTAAGCACGTTTGACAACAACTAAAGTGGTGTAATCCAAGAGAGAGTGTTGTGATTGGTCAACCATGCCACCTCTTCTCATTAATGGCTTCACCCTTAGTTTTAAAATGTTAAAACTTTGAATTGTTATATATGTGTTACAATATTGCAAACTAAACAAATGTATTTGATTAGTTACATGTTTTAATAAATATGTATGCTTTAATGCATAGAAGAAAATATCATTACTCAATTCGTTGGGTTTTGCTTAAATGTTTCAATCCTATCAAATATCTATTATGTCCCTCCATTTTATTTATTTTGATGCAGGATAAGTGTATATAAGTCGTGATTTTGTTCATAAAGATGCAATAATGCTATATCATTAATAAGACGAAAACAAAAGAAATAAAATTCATGTCTAAAACAACTTTCTTTTGAGAAAAATAAACAATAATAAACTTCTTTATTCCAACAAATAAGGTTACATGCATATAGTCTCCTGAAACCTTAAATAAGTAGGAATAAAAATATTAAACTGAGTAGGAATCCTAAATCAAGTAGAATTTAAAGCAATATTAAAGAAAGAAAAAAAATACTAAGTAGGAAATAATAAAAAGTAAAGTAATTCTAAACCATGTAGGATCTAAATTTATAACATGCATAAATTTTTGTTTTCTATTTTATGTTTTTTTTTAAATAGAGCTACTAAAAAAATTCCATAAATGAAGAATACATGACTATTTATGACTATATATTCACTTGAAAACAATTCATCCCCAAGTTATTATACAACACAATTTTCAAATAATAAGTAAACAAATCAATTATATTGAATGCAAAGAAATGCCCTTATCATTAAATAGGTTTACCACAGATGCAATGCCATTGATTTGTTTTAGAACTTTAAATGGACCACTAAGTTTTTGCCATAATTTACCCATGAGCACCTACTGGTAGTCTTTCCTTGAGCAAATGTTAAGATATACTATAAAAGTCATTTGTATTGTCAACTTCAAGTATATATTATCTTTTTGTGTGTGTGTGTGTGTATTTATTTATTTATTATTAATAAAAAAATTATTTTTTATTTACAAGTATAAACTGTTTCTTTATTTTATTATGCATCTAAATAAAGTACATTTATGAATTATCTAAAGAATTCGTTTAATTGTTAAATAATACTATTAAAGTTTTTCCCTATATAAGTGATATTGAATGAGCAACAATATTACATAGTAGTCATACTAAATATCTCTGATAAATATCATGAAATAATATTAGTACAGATAATTATAAAAGTCATATTATTAGGACATTAATGTAAATTAATAGTTAGAAAACTATTTTTTGAATATAATCAGGTGACTATAAATTAATAATTTGTCATATAATTATACTAGTGTATAATATAATTCTTCAACCTAAGATATCATGGTTGAATTTAATGTAGATAAACATGATTTATATGGTGTATAAGTACAAGAATAATCATATCTTGCATAGTAAAGTTAAATTGGTCATGTGTTATTTATATTGAAAACGAATAATGGTCAAGATAAGATTCTTAGGCTCGATATAAATAGGTTTGAAGTATTTGATAATTTCATTCAGATTTAAGTTTCTATTTAATAAATGTTTGAAAAGTAAATCTCTAACCAAAGTGAATCAAAGTCATATAAAAGAGTTTGTGATGATAAATTTAAAGCATATTAATTGATGATTCATATTTATATCAGTTTGAGTTTTAACATTTTATGAACTTTTACCTGATTAGAATTAGATAACAGAAGAATATTATCCACATGGTACATAAAATTTAGATTAGTTCAATGAATTATTTTTGTTATTGTAGTTTAGGCATTATAATACATTACTAAATGTTAACTACAGTCATTTAATTTTTAAAATATTTAAATCTGAAAAATTCAGAGTAAGTTCACGATTAATTTACAATAAACCTATATGATCACACTAATAATCTAAAGTATTGAGAAATAAATATCTAAGAGAGAAAGAAAAATATTATCTATAAAAAGTTAGCATTTTTCGAGATAATATAATAGTTGAAAGAAATATATATAAAAGTATTTTATATATTTATCGTTCTTTAAAGTGTTTGAAGAATTTTTATAATTTTATATAATTTAGTGTAAATTATATGACATATTGATAATAAAGATTATGAAAGGACCCAAATATAAATTTACAAAAGTTACTTTTAATGATTAATAATTATTAGATAATTATTAATAAACTCTTGTAGATATTGCTTATTATTTTTTTAATGATTAATTAAATATTTTTGCACAAGTATAAAGACTAAAGTGCAATAAATGATAATTATTGAATAATTATCATTTATCCTTAGTTCATATTTATTCATTAATTCACTTAAAGGTTAAGTTGGTATATATGAATAAATATCTCAATTATTTAATTAAAAAATGAAAAGAGATAATATAAAAGGGGTAACTTTACTCTTTTAAATTAAGAAAAAGAGAAAAATATATATATATATATATATATCTCTTTAAAACTTGTCACTTTCTCTTTTTACAATTTAAATAGTGTAAATTATTGAAGTTTCAAAGATTTGAGGCCATTATTCATCAACTCATCAACCTAACAAAGTAAGAAACTTATCTTTGGTTGACATTTTACACATATATTTGATATACGTTCAATATAAGCGCGTGATGCTTGTAGTGTTAGCAAAACTTATGGATTTATTATATGTTAAGCCATAGAATGCTTTCAGGAAATACACCATCACCTTATCTTTTTCGTTAAATATTTGTTACTTTCTATATTTATCAGTTGCGACCTTGTGTTCAAGATTATATTCTTCTAAGGATTATTGTACTTTTATGAATACGAGGTTGTAATTGTGTACCAAAGCAAAAGCAAATGAGCTAAAATGGATTTCCAAAAAATTTACAACATGGGTATCACAAAAACATAATATTTTAACATAATATGTGAGTTTTATACTCACATTTTGGATATGATTAGTGCAATATTAAGTTAAATTTTTAGAGAATTTATTACTTTCTAATGAAGTTTTGACTAATTTTACAAGTTTTGGAAAAAATTAATCAAAGAAAACATCTAGCGAATTTCGAAAATCATATCCGTGTTCAAATGGCTTAAAACCAGTACAAGATAAAGAATAAAATGCTTATGTAATGAAATAGAGAAAAATTCCATAAAAGTAGCTAGCAAACCGAGAGCCAAACATCTAGGTTGTAGACTAATAGTACTTAGGTGCCACAATTAAAAGCATCAAATGTGCTTGTGTTAAGTGCCTAAGCGCCCTAAAGGATAGCACCTAAGCACCAAGTAATGGAAACATGAAACTTGTCTTTATTTTCCAAAAATTCGAAAATCATATCCATGTTCAAATGACTTAAAACCAGTACAAGATAAAGAATAAAATGCTTATGTAATGAAATAGAGAAAAATGCAATAAAAGTAGCTAGCAAACCAAGAGCCAAACATCTAGGTAGTAGACTAATAGTACTTAGGTGCCACAATTAAAAACATCAAATGTGTTTGTGTTAAGTGCCTAAGCGCCCTAAAGGATAGCACCTAAGCACCAAGGTGCCACATTCTTACCCTCCTGGCTTGGGGTGAATCTTACCCTCCTGGTTTACAATTCAATTTTTATTTATTTCTTTCTTTACTTTTCTTCATTAACAATGTTCAATATAATGAGTAAAATGTTACTTTCTTTCATGATGAATTAAATCATAGCCAACTATGATGTTATAACTTTTATTTATTTAATGTCATTGATATTTATAATTTAATTCTTATGTTTAATACCATAAAGTCTATGTAAGATAAGAATATACTTACATATTTTGTATAATCCCTTATAAAATTATAGTACTTAACAAATTTTTAACTATTCTAATTAACATAGAAATGTAGTGGATTGCTATTCTAAAATAGTTTTGTTATCAATATAAAAAAACTAACAAATAATAAGAATGTTCTTAATTATTAACTATGAATTTAAATTTCAACTATTAAGAATAAATGGAGTCTTGGTGAATTAGTTTTAACAAAGTCAGACACCTTGGAACTCTTTTTCTATTTTCTCTTAACTATATCTTTACTTGTTTTAATTTAGCTTTTAGTTTTTAAATGTAAATCATCTCTTTATTAAAGTCATTGAGATAAAACTTGAACAGTATCAATTGATATTTAGGGCATAAATAATTAAATTTTTATGATTACGATACTCACTCGTCACTGTATTACTTATTTGCTATACACCCTTATATTTATATAAATTTTCGACAACAATACACAATAGAGAAAGGATGTTTCCTAGCAGATCTATTAACTGAGCTATTATAGGCAAACTATGATTGTGACAATACAAAGTTCCATTGTTCCTTCTTATCTCCACAAGTAAATCGAATTAAATTGCCCAAAGAATAGTTTACCACTTCTATTTGATCATCAATTGAGGATATGATGTACTAGAAAATTTGAAAGTGTTCTATATCACTTCTATAAAGTTAGTTAAAAAATAGTTAAGAATTTGTTATCCTTGTCAATAAGTGATGGATATTGAAACCCCATGCAAATGAATAGCCTCTCAGAAGAATAATTTAGTGACATGGTAAGCGTTTATAGTTTTCTTACATGGAATAAAATGTAACATCTTCAAAAATTCAATCAATCACTAAAAATACTAAATCATTGCCCTGCTAAATTTTAGGTAAACCCAACAAAGGCTCTATAAATATACCATCTCACTAAGCATTAAGACTAAATAATGGCATATATAAACCTGTACTTTGTGACTATCACTTGCTTATTTGAAAAATCTAGCACCTTTGTACAAATTTTTTAGCATTCTTTTGTAGTTATGGCTCCTTCAAACTAGCTATGGTCTTCTCCTTACCTATATGGCCATTTAAGTCATTAGAATGCATTTTTCTTGTCAATTTGTCAAGCAAGGAACTCATGGGAATGCATAGTCCACTCATTTTGAACAAGTAACCATCTTGGAACAAGTAACCAATAGTAAGGTTCTAGCTTAAATATCTTTGAACTTTTCATCATTCTTATATAACTCCTTAAGTTGCACAAAACTAGAACTTCAATAGAAGTAGTAAAACTTAAAGTGGCATGATAGCTTAAAGCATCCACTACCTAATTAGTAATTTCAAATTTATAAATAATAACATAATTAAACCTTGCAAGGTGAATTGCCCACCTAGCCAACATATGATCAATGTGCTTCTACCCTCAATATGCTTGAGAGATTCATGGTTAAGATAAATAATGAACTCCTTTAAGGAAAGATATGCCTCTTACGTCATAAAAGTACAATACACAACATAGAGTTTTTGTCGATAAGATAACCATTTTGTCTTGCATTTTTAAGCCTTTCAGTAAAAAGTAAAAAATGCAATAGGCCTCCTTTTTTAAGAAAGAACACTCTCAATCCAATCCTGCTTGCATCACATTCAAGCTTAAATATATTTTTAAAGTTAGGTAAAGATAAAACATACGTCATAGGTACATTCCTCTTGATTAATCCAAAGTTATGATTAATAGTTTTTTTTATTAAAATCTACCTTTCTTCAAATAATTAGTAACAAATACTAAAATTCCGTATAAATCTGTGTTAAAAAGTTATTAGGCCGTGAAAACTCCTCACCTTATTTTTGGTCTTAAGCATAGGCCATTCTTGGATGGCTTTCAATTCTCTTCGTCTATGAGAATACCCTTATTGCTAATAATAAATCTTAAGAATACTAATTTAATTGTTAAGAATACACAATTTTTTAAGTTCTCGAACATTTCATTCTTCCTTAACACAACAAATACTTGCCTAATATGATTAAGATGCTCTTTTATATTTTTACTATAAATCTAAATATCATTAAAATAGATAACAATAAAGCAAGACATAAATAGTTTGAGTACCTATGACATAAGGCTACTTAGTGCATTAGATAACTCGAAGGGTATAACTAACCATTCACAGAGTCAATCCTTTGTCTTAAAAGTTGTCTTCCATTCATCTCTCAGGCAAATTCTGATTTGGTGATAACCACTTTGCAAAAATATCTTGGTGAATATTTTTGCACCAAAAATATATAAATTACAAAAAATAGATTTTAATAAGTTGAAAATATGATAAAAAGAATGGTTAAGGATTTATTCATTCATTCACCACCGCTGGATAAAAGTAATATAAATGATCATAATTATTTCACTTTCTTTTTAAAATAACAACCTTAAAATAATTATAAGCTCAAGGATTTCAATATTTTCTTATCATCCTTAAAGTAAAATAAATTGTTTATTCAAGCTCGTTCCATTAAATAACCTAAATGAGCTTTTCAAATTCATTTTAATGAAAGCAATTAACCAAGAAAGCTAAGGTTAAATCAAGAAACTAATACACAAACTCAATTTGTAAATCCTAGTTATATTCCACATGTAATCAAATGAAAATATCCCATGATTGTTTATAACAATTGCTACTTTTGTTTAGAAATCTTGACAATTACAGATCAAAATCCTAAATTAGCAATCTAATCACTAACATATTCACCTAGTCGAGCATTTAAATGAGCACGAAAATAATTTTTAATAGTAAAATCAGCATTATTTTACAAATTTAGAGAAAGACAAAAGATTTCTAAAAATTAGTCAATAATATTCTGCCTTATGCTTTGAAATTCACCAACAAAAAGAAAAGTTTAGTAGGCACATTATGTCAATATTTTGATATGACATAAAAAGAAAAGAAAAGAAATTAGATGGAGATGCCAGAAAATACAAGTTTAAAAAACATCAAATGTTCTTCTTGTGTGCTTGAAGGCAAGAATGTGCTCTCTTTTTACAGAAAAAGTTATGATATAGTTCTCCTAATTTTAATCCTAATCCTTTTTTTGACTATAATTTAATCTCTTCTTGACTTATTAAAATTTGATATGTCTATTTTTTTAGTTATTGCAACTAAATCACTTCGATATGATAGTGAGTAAAATATCAACTAAAAGTTTTGAATCTTTAGTTTCTAATATGATAGTGATTAGAGTATTGTAGAAAGAGCTATTATTATTTTAATAATTACTGTTTAAGTTGTCAATTCTAAAATAATTAAAATTATTTTTTTATCTCTCAAAAAGTGATTTTATTTTTTTCTTATCAAAGTAAGTTTTCAATATGTTTGATAATAAACTTTACTATATTGTTTAGAAAAGATTACCTCAAGCCTTAACAAATAAAGAAAATTTTAAAAATACATTTTTTAACCTCATTTCTTTATCTTTACTTATAAAACTTATGAAATACCAAAGTCTGGCACTAATAAAAAATCCTCATTTTGTGCTTTTCGTAGCTTTTCATTTCTTTATTTTTTTATCTCTAAAAATCTTATCAAAGACTTGCAAAATTTAAGAACAACAAATGAAATTATTATTATTATTATTATTATTATATGTACGAGAAATCTAAATCTCCTCTCCTTGCACACAAAACGTTTCACGTCTTGTTGCTAATTATTATATGTACGAGAAATCCAAGTCTCCTCTCCTTGCGCACAAATTATTTCACGTCTTGTTGCTCGATTATTACATCTTACTAACGTGCAATTTTTTTCAAGTTTCCCATGACCAAAGTTTGCATGCATGCCTTTGGCTCAATACGGTTGAAAAGTATTCGGATTTTTGGACCATGCAAGATTGTCATACATCAAATACCGTGTATTTTGAAGTGGTAGCACAACAACGTATTTGTTGGGTGTGGTGTGGGGAAGAGTACATATCTAATTGGAGGTGAAAAACGTAAGTTGGAATTGGCGAATGTGAATATGGGAAGTTGGTGCTTGGATTTGAGTTTAACGTTATTGTTGACCTCGACTCCCCCAATCTTGATGGCATGAGATTTGACAAGCTAGAGCCTAGAATTTCTTTATCTACCATCATACATACGTAATTTGCGATGTCAGATTTGTTATCGCCTACAATCCATCTAACACTCATGTCATATTCAAAGTCAAAAATTGACTAATTCAGATAACCAGTTGAGATTCATTTATGGTGTATATTTTTTTCTTACCACTTGTTATAAGTTTTAGTACGGTCCCTGAGCAATGTTGTGTGTTATGAATGACGGCAGATGTCGATATTAAATACAGTCTCAACAGTATTTTATATCATTTTAATAGCTTATAAATGAGATTATTTTATATATGGAGATTAACGATATCTCAATGCAATACATTCTAACACTATTTAACTTCTAAAAATATTAGATTGGCTAGAAAATTGTAACTTGGTCCATCTAAAATTAATTGTGGGGGGCCAAAATTGTCTTCCTGCCAAACCCATCATATTTCAATCGATTGTTGCCATTTTCTTCTTTTCTCTTTCCTACCATCTACTTTTCTCTTATATTTTGTTTCTTCAATTGCTCCACTCGAATTTGGTTCCATCAAACCATTTTCACCATCGGATTCACTAAAAATTTCATATTCTTCTTCTTTCTTCATATGATTACAAAAACTCATCTCATTCTTTATATTTTTCCTGGAACTCTCAAATTCAGTTAATCGAAACCAAACCATTACCACCTGAATCGGACAAAAAGGGGTCAAAATCTTCACATTTTATTTTCATTTTCTGCAATTCCTACAAAACTTACTTCATTTTTTTAATTTCGTTCAATCCCTACTTTTTTCACGTCAAAATCATTAATTTGTCACTACTAGCCTTCATTTCTATAATCTCTTCAAGACCAATCTTATTTTTTTCATATTTCCAACATAACCCAATTCATTTTCTCATCTTGAATCTTTAATAGCTCTTGGCTTTTTGAATCCTCCTTGATCAATCTTGAAGACTTTTCCCAGATTTCTTGTAGAACCATAATTTCTTATGCATATTTGACCCTAAAGATGACCAAATCTAGATTTCTTTGTGATATAAAATTTGTAATATATGAATCTTCTTTTTAGATCCTTTCGAATCATACAATTGAATATTAAAGTGAAAGTTATGGCTTACATATGGAGACTTCATAAATTTTTATTTTTTTATTTATGAATCATCCACTAAAGTGTGCAATCTCTAAGGATAATGTACACAGGATAACAAATTAATATTTTAAAATTCTCCTAGTTCTTAATTATGTAAAGTGTCTTTTTTTTAAATGCTAGTTCTTGAAATGACACATATTAAGGTTTAATGCTTTGACATTTTGGCCTAAGATTTTCTTTCAGCTCTTGAATAAAATTTTCTCTTGATTTGATTTATTCTCTACGTAATTTTAGGCCACCAGAATTTATATATAGATTTCATATTTTGACTTTTCAAATCCTAAACCATTTTAAAAAGTCACTTGGATTTCTAATCTTATTAGTAATTCTCTTAAATAAAGTACTATATAATTAATCTAATTGATTAAACAATATCATCCCAATTAAATTACAAAATTGATAATTAAATATAAATACATGTTATAATTATAATTTAATCTCAATAGTTTCTTAAACAATTAAATAAATCCTTAAAGATTATGAAATTAATAATTAAGTTTGTAACCTTTTATTTACGTAATTTAACCTTAATTTCCTAATACCTTTTAATGTGTGACTCGTTAACTTCTCTCTCATGTTGACTACGAAAATAATTATAGACTTCATAAGTCTAGATAAATTAATCATTAATTTATCTTTAATTAACTCCTTAATCAAGAAACTATTTTTATAAATCAAAAGCAGTATTTAAAAATAAAACATGAACATCAATTGAGAAAAAAGTATTAATTCATAAAATTTATTCTGTATAATATTACCATATGATAAAATCACTTCTTCATAACTATATTCCTCCTTAATCTAAAGTAAGGAAAGTGTCAAAATTTCAATAATTAAGGTAGTGGTAAGATTGCCTTAAGACAATAACTTGCAAACTACAGATTCTGAAACTCCTTTTAGAACTTTCTCACTATGATCATGAATTTATGTTATCATTTATGCAACACGCTCTAAACTGATATATTTTCTCTAATTATCAAGAATAGCAAATTTTTTATTGATACTTTACAGTTTTTACCCTAATTTGTCATTCTTTTACAGCATTGATAACTTCTTAGTGTAATTGTACACTTCTTCCTTTAAGTCCTAGTAGGTTTGCCTCTTCTTACCTTATTCTCATATCAATTGGTTGTATTAGAAGTTTAATGAAAGAGTTTTATTAAGAGATGTATCTAAAAAATTCTCATAAATTTAGGAGTTCTCGATTAGTCAAATCAAAGGATACGAATTTGCTTTCAATTTTCGCCCTCCTATCCTCCGCTCATCTTGAGAAGGTCTCAATTTCCTTTATGACCACGAAGTTATATGTTGGCCCCTTTGATGTTTTGAATGCATGGGACATTCCATGTCTAACATCTTCGTATTCTTTTTTACAATCATGAAATGCCGCTACGTCCATGCATGCATTACTCCAAGAGAGAGATCATGTTTCATGCAAGAAAATGAAAACATTCTTGATTGGCTCTCTAATTGGTATCATAATTCTGCTCTCTTAATTTCTTCCCGAAATAATTCAATATCTGGAAAACGAATGTTTTGAGCTTGGTCTTGATTGTTTTTTATCATAACATAATGTATACTAATAATAGTCCCTGTCTTATGAATTCTCGAGAAATAACTCCTTTCTTTGATAATCTTTAATCCTCTTTGGCAGCAAATCTTAAAGAGAAAATTAAATAATAAATAACAACAATATCACGATCAACGACTTTCATCTTTCATTTATTAGATTAAATAAAAAAAGTTAGTAACCATCATATCATCAAAATACAATTGAAAACGAGTGATTTATTCTTTAATATAAAGTATTCATCGAGAAAAAGATGATACGAAGGGTGGTAAAAAGTTTAAAAAAATAAAAATAAAAATAAAAATATATTTAACTTAAGTTTGTGAAAAAAAAAAGTAGGACTGAACTGAATAAATATTTAATATTTTACTGCAATTTTAATTTTTAATTTTTAATTCTTTATAATTTTTAGTTTTTTTATTATAATTTTCAACTAATAAATTATATGTTAAAAACTTAAAACATATCGTTGATAATTATGAACAATGTAAAAAATTAAAAATAAAAATTATAATAAAAGAGCTGGAGATATTCTTTTGTAATTAAAGAGTTTCTTCGCAAACAAGCTAGCAAAGGAAATCAAAATGAATATTAAAATTGCATATGAAATCAAAGAAAAATCTAAATAATGGAATTGTCTATGAAATCAAAGAAAAATCTAACTACTGACTATTCTAAAAAGCCAATTCTTAGATTGGTTTTCATGTGGGATCACTTGACCGAATGAAACATTAACATTTAATGCCAATAAAATAAAACACTTAAACCAAGTGGAATTTTAATTTTTTTGGTAAAATCATTCCAATATGTTAATATATACAAGTATTTAATAATATAATCTCACATATTATAATATATAAATTATGTTGATAATAATTTAATAATGAATATATTTATTAAAATGAGTGGGTGTTAGTTAATTTAATTGATTAAATTTTTTACTCGCTCACGTTAAATTAGGGAGAAATTTTAAGTGTACACAATTTCGTATGTTTTATGCGTGTGACAAATTAATATTATATTTTATTAATAAATTAACATATAATTTATAAAGTAATTTCACTTAATTAATATTGACAATGAATGTTTACTAACAAATATATGAATTTATGGTCCATATTTAGGGGAAAAATACTATCATGAGAAAATTCAACGGGCCCATGTAGGGAATCAAACGAAGAAAAGAAAATTCAATGGACCTTGCATAATAAAAAGTAGGGTAGAGTATGTACAGTGACAAAATGAGACATAAAGCAGATTTTGAAAGGACAATAATTAAGTCAAAATGAAATAAAAGGTCCAATGAAAAAAAGGAAGCCTTTATCATCGATTCAAGTTGTGCCAACAACTGAAAGATACCTCCACTAATTGCAAGCAGCCTTGTATGAATTTGTGAAAAGTCGGTATGCTGCTTATTCATACTGACTCATAAATATCTTTAGGAATTTGCATTTTTGTCAAATATTGTTGGCCAATATTACATTAACTGATTACAAATTATGTCTTCCTGTAAACTCCAAATCATATAGAACTTGATGTATTAGAAGTCTTGATAGAAGAATTAAAAATAATAACAAATAAATGGTGTTGTAAATATTACACAATAATAAAAATATTTTTTAATAAACCAATAAATATAATACTAATTCTTTTAATTGCTGATATATTATACGTTTTAAGGTATTTCAAAAGAAATTAATATTTAAACTTAGCTTATATTTAAAAAAAAAAGTAATTTATATTTACAAATAATTTTATGAATATAATAAATTATATTATTATATATTTTTTATTTTTAATTTTATTTCCGTAAAATTTTTATTTACTCTCTTTAAAAATATAGAATATATAATAAATATATATATCAGTTTTTATTTTTTTGTAAAAATAAATAATAATACAGTTGATACAGATAGACTCTCATTAAATATCCTTAGAAGGTGAGCCACACGCCAACTTGTCGGGGGAAGATCCGCCGTTCTATGCCGCATGCAATTGAATAAAATAACGCTTAGGTTCCCAAATTTTGGTGAAACAACAGATAAAAATATACTTTAATTAGTTTGAACAAATAAATCCCTGAAGTTAATAACAGTTTAAGCTGGACACTTCTGAACGAAACCAAACTGAATTAACTATTTGATTCAGTTTCAAATTAAAAACCAAAAATTTTTGTTTGATTTATAGTTTGAGATTGGTCCAAATCGATGAAATTACACCCATCTAGTTATTTTAAATTTTATTTTTACTATTTTTATCAATAAATAATCATCATTTGAAGTTAATTAGTATAAAATTTAAAACATAATTTTTATTTTTGAGCTAATAGTAATTAAAAAAATAATTTTAAATTCAATTCAAATTAATAAATTAAAAAGAACTAAATTTATTTTTAAAACTTATAATGTAAAATATACAAACTTAGACCTTACAAATAAATTAAAATTTTAAAATCACATAAAATCAACAAACCAAATATTATCAGCTTGGATTAAATTTCAGTTTGTTTGGTTTGATCTCAACTAAAGCTGATAATTTTAGATCGGCTTAAAGTTTGGACCAAAATTAATTCATTAAAAACGATAGTTAAATAATGATAATTTAAGATTTTTACGTTAAAAATAATAAAATTATTTTTTTTATTTATTGTTTTGTTAAAATTTGAGGGTTAATACTCATTCGTGAATTCAAAAATTTATGATTTTTCTTTTAGGTAACAATTGTTTCGCTTAATTGTTCTTAAAAGGTACAACCCCATGCGATCGAATTACCACCACTTAAAAATGGATAATTAAACAAATTTGCTTTTATTTTTTTTAATATGAATTAAACAAATTTTTAATATTATATTATTGACTCTGGCTGCTGGTGCTATTTATACTTACAATAGTTTTTGTAACTTTTGAAGCATTGCATTCTCCTTCCCTATTGTAGAGAGAGAAGATGAAATATTTTGGAGAGAAGCTGCTTTCTTCTTCCTCCTCCTCCTCCCACTTCTGCTTTTTTCGCTGCTTCTGCTTCTGCTTCTTCTTGTGCTTCTTAGTTCGTCAATCCAACGCTCAAAATGCTACTTTGGACCCTGCTGAAGGTAAGTGCTTTCTTCTTACTTCTCAAAATCGAAATATCTTCTTTTAAAAACAAAATCAAAAGAAAGAAATTACCCTAAAAAATATATGGCATGTAAAGGGATCTTGATTTGGTTTTGATTAGTAAAACTTTAGATAATTACAATAATTAATCAAAAATAAATCTAACACTCGAAAAACACCAGAGCCAAGACTTGAAACTATGTAGTTCATTGAAAAACCATATCCCATCAATCTTTCTTCTTCTTCTTCTTCTTCTTCTTCTTCTTCTTATGATTATTATTATTTCAATTGGGTATTCTTTTTTTATTTTTTTCATTGCCTTTATTTTTACAGGAAATTAAGAATGAAAATCTCATGTTAAATAAATTATCATGCAGTTCATTGACCATTGTCCATCACAAACAGATATGATGTCATGTAACAAATTATTTCACATTATTGTTTTCAAGGGTGCATCTCTAACGCATGGCATATTAATTAAGCAATTCTCACCCTCATCCCAATTAGTTAAAATATATTTATAATGAGATCTGTGAGGAGAAGATCATAATACATATAATAAACTCATAAAAGATGCTCAAAAATGAATAAACAAAGGAACTTTTCAGTATTCAACAACAACAACAGGTAATTTTCTTTTTTTTTTTTTAAAATAGAATAATAAAATATAAATTTTTATTATTTTTTAAATAAAAGAGTGTGCGTATTCACACACACACAAACGTATATATATTATGATTTTTATCGAATAAGTGTCTTGTAGTATTAAATTTTTATTGTACTTTAATAGTAAGGAGTGTTTCAGTAATTTTAATAAAAAATAAAGATAGATTTGATATAAATAGACAATCTATGTCTTTAGTTGTAATATGATATAAAATCAGTGACCAACATATTATAAGATAACTTCAAATATTATCATTCCTAGCTGGTCACGTGCGTGAAATATTATACACACATACTCGTCTCCACCAAATCACGTGTGAACATATATATATATATATATATTCTATAGATTGATTTTAGGTCTATGATTGAGCAAAATCTTTTGAAGAATATCAAAAAAAAAAAAAAAAAGCGTCAAATCACAAAATATATAGGAGAATTTTGACGACTGATTTGGTCATCAATTGAATTAATCCAAATTTTTGAAGGATATTAGTGTTGACATTTATGATCTAGTAAGATTCCAATTCATTCTTTCATTAATTTAGTCTTGTAAATATGTTCACTTGCTATTTTTACATGGTAGTATAGATCTTTAACTCTTCAATTTTTTGAACACTTATGTTATAATTTTCAACTCTTTCTATAATTTTTAATATTTTTGTTATAATTTTAAACGTACGAAAAAATACAACAAGAAATTAAAATTAGAATAACTAAAATAAAAAAATTTAAAGATTAGAATAAAACAATTGAAAAATTAAATAATAGTATATATTGTTGTACCATAGACTCATGTATGTATGTTTGTATCTATCTATCTATGTAAGTGTGAGGTATCACGTGTAGTTATCTATCAATGGTCCACATTGCTTTGTATTTTAAACTAATGAGATGACGTTGTACATGAGAATTAACTTTTTGAAAACACTATGGATTTAAACTTTATTCATTTCATTTAAATAAAATTTTTTTTTTTTTACGAGAGAAAGCATTTTTTTTATATACTTATATTCTAAAGAAACTATATTTATACGAGAGAAAGGTTTGATTTATTATAAGTAAATATGTTTGTGTTTTAATAATTTTTTGTCAAAAAAAGTTGCTGAATCAAATTTTTTTAAAATTTTAAATATGTATGCAAAAGAGAATTCTTAAATGATATGGTTTGCATTGAGGTAGAATGCATTTGGTTATTAAGATGTTCAAACTTTTTGGAAATTATTGGATTGCAATTAATATTTAATATTTTGTGATTTTGAGAGCAGCAAGGGCATTGAATACAATATTCGAAAAATGGGATACACAAGCTGGGGCATTGTGGAATATAAGTGGAGAGCCATGCACTGGATCTGCCATTAATGGAACTGACTTTGAGAACCCAAATAACAATCCTGCTATCGTTTGTGACTGCACCTTCGACAATGCCACGTGCCACATTACTCGACTGTAATCCTTCTCTTTCTGTCTATCAACTTGAACTTCAAATATCTTTATATCATTCTCAAATAAATTTTACCACCGCAATTGACACATTTTTGGAATTGCGATAGTTCTACTATACTTTGGTAAAGACATTAACTTTTAGCGAAAATCACTCATTTTTCGCTTTAACATTTAATACTATCAACCCCAGATAATTGTAATTTCAAAACTCGATCATCATACAATAACTGAATATTGTCGAGAGAAGAATGGTCCTCTGTTGTTGTTGGAACCTGGAAATATTATTTTTTATTGATGCAGTGCAATGGTTTGTTTGATTTCACAGGAGGGTGTATGCTTTGAACAAAAGAGGAGTGATTCCTGAAGAATTAGTAACCCTACAATATCTTACACATTTGTATGAATTAATTTCTCTCTTAATATTTTTCTCCATTTCAGTCTGTAGTATCTTACATTTATCTATCTTTGTTTGAATTTTGTAGGAAAATTGATCAAAATTACTTCACTGGTCCCTTGCCTGGATTTATTGGAAATTTATCTCGATTGACATCATTGTAAGTATTCAAAAGATATTCTGATAAATCTTCTTTATTTTTTTTTTCCCTTTTGGATAAATAACTTTAAATGTTGCTGCTAATTCAGGTCAGTTGGCATCAATGCATTATCTGGACCTGTCCCCAAGGAGCTTGGAAATCTGAAGGAGTTAACTCATCTGTAAGACTAGAAAACTTTCCCTCTCTGTTTTTTCGTTTGTGTAATAAGTTAAAGGATGAGATACATTCGCTTCAATGGAATGTCAATATTTTCTGAAAATAAATAATCAATTAAAATCAGAAATATATGGAATCACAGTTGCAGCCATTTTGTATATAGTATATGATTGTGATTAAGGTGGCATGGCTTTAATCAATCACAATCACTATGAGATGAAATCTCTGGACGTCAAGTACAACCGGGAAGGTGAATGATAAACATTAACTACTAAATAAAAATAAATGACCAAATATTTAACTGTTGTGCTTTCAAAGTTAAGCAGTGCCAAACGTATCGATAGCGTTAAATTTCAAAAAGGTTGTATTGATCAAATAGGTTGTTGTTCGAAGCCACATCAATGGAAATTCTTATTCTTCTGATACATGTAATTCTGCAGGGCGTTTGGTTCCAACAATTTCTCCGGAACACTCCCTCCAGAACTTGGTAACTTAGTCAATCTTGAGCAACTGTAGGTTCTAAACTTTGTTATTCATTTGTTTCAGTTTAGTACTGCATTCTTATGAAAATAAGAAATTTTTAATTGATCGTATTCAACAGTTACATGGACAGTTGTGGAGCAAGTGGTGAAATTCCCTCTACATTTGCTAACCTTAAAAATATGCAAACAGTGTAAGCAAGTTTACATTTTCCAATTTTCTTTCTCTGCATAAACATTATCCTGTGTAAAGTAGATTTATTAATTTTCAGGTGGGCGTCAAATAATCCTTTTACAGGAAAGATACCCGACTTCATTGGGAATTGGACTAAGCTTACATCGCTGTAAACTTCATGACTTCTTTGTACATATTTTGTATTCTGGTGGATTGCAACAGAGATATTTCTTGATTTCTGATAATTTTCTCAACATGTTTGTCAAAATGCCTCTGCAGGAGATTTCAAGGGAACTCTTTCGAAGGTCCGATACCATCCAGTTTTTCCAACTTGACCTCATTGACCTCCTTGTGAGTAAATTTCTTGCAACAGCTTCTCAATCTTACCTTCTCCCTATCGCTCTCTGGAAAAATGACTAAAAACAGTGATATTTGAAATGATTGTGCAGGCGAATCAGTGATATATACAATGGGAGCTCATCTCTTGATTTCATTCTGAATTTAAAGAACTTGACTGACTTGTAAGCCATATTAAACTTTTTGCAAATCACATTGCCTTTAGCAGCTCATACAACTGGACAATTGACCCCCTTTTTTTTTTTTTTGGGTTATTGTTTTGCTCCGAAGGTCTCTAAGAAATGCTATAATTAGTGGTAGTATACCATCTCAAATTGGAGAACTCCAAATGTTACAGACTTTGTAAGTTAACATTAAGAACTAAAATATCAAGTGGCATTTTCTCTGGTATTTCTTTTTTTTAATTTTTGACTACTTTTTGCAGGGATTTGAGTTTCAACAACTTAACAGGCCAAATTCCAAGTGATTTATTCAATATTGAGTCTCTTACTGACTTGTAAATTCATTGAAGCTTTCCTCCAATTCAAGACCCTTACTTTTAAAGTTAGTTTTGGTCTAAGCCTTGTGCTTTGCTAAATGCTGTTTGTTATTGCTAATGCACCATACGCTGTTTCAACGGCCAGGTTTCTTGGAAACAACAGTCTGTCAGGAAACCTTCCCAGCCAAAAAAGTGAAATTCTTCAAAATATGTAAGGCTTGGTTCATGTTTCAGATTGAATGCCAGAGAATTTTCAGAAATTACTCGTTCAATTAAAATGGTTTAATTTTGTTTAGGACATATTTGTTATGTATGTTCCTGAGTATCAGACTATTTACTGATACAAAATGGTTTTTTGGTCCACAATGCTTGCAATTTGAACATCGAAATATATGTTGCATGTTCCAATTTGAAAAATAAGGAAACAAGAAAACAATACAAAAAAATAAAAGAAACTATGGATATGTGTCATGGTTTTCAGCCACCGATTATCATCTTCCATACATGCAATCAGTTGTGAATTTCAGCTTCTTTCACGCAACAACTAGCCAATAAAATTAGCCAGATTGTTTCTTAGTCTTGCATATATATTGGTGCATGTTCCTGCTCATTCCCTGGCTTTTGACATGTTTCCTGCAGAGATTTATCGTACAATCTTCTATCAGGAACTTTTCCCTCTTGGGTGACTTCAAATTTACAATTGTATGTCTCTTGAACCGTAATACTCCTCTGTTTCTCTTCATTTTCTAGACTTGCTGCTTTGTAATTGAGCTTAAGCCTTGTCAAGCTCATGCAAAACACACTTCTGTTGTTTATTCAGTGCATAGAATTTATGAAAAAAAAATGCCATTCAAGACAGAAGCAGGAGAATTTATAGTAATTTTTTTGTCCTTGCATCACTATACGGTAATCTGATAATCATGGTTGAATTATTTGATTGCATAGGAGTCTAATTGCCAACGACTTCGCATTTGACAGATCAAACATTAGGTGAATTCTACTCCCTTTTTTTTTTCTTTTTGTTTCTGTTTCTCTCTCTTTTGGACTTCTCATGGACAAAATAAGAAAAATACAAACAGAAAAATTTATTTGTCTTGAAGAAACAACTGATCAACCTATATAAGTGCTAATCTCTTTCTGTTCTTGTCAGTGTTATCCCTGGATTGAACTGTCTTCAGAGAAACTTCCCATGCAATAGGAATGCTCCACGCTGTAAGCTGCATTCTTTCTTCTATTCAATTGTTTGGGCTTTTTCCCTCCTTAATTTAGTAATTCAATTTTCCTTGTTGAAGAATTCTTGCTTGATTTTACTTCTTTGCTGTACTTTGATGTCATACACATAAAAGTTTCAATTAATGGACTATGCAGCAGTCTGGACTATTTTTATTGGATTAAGTAAAGCAATTACATTATACCTTAACCGCTCGTCTGATAGAGCATGTTTGCTGAGATAAACATGTGAACTAATGTTATGACGCATAACATTAGTAGAACCATTTTGACAAAAATTACTAGCTACGGTTGCATAAGCATGTAACATCAAAATGGTAGAGCTTATTCAATATCTAGTTATAAACAAACATCTATTTTAACATTTGATGTTGGAATTCTAGCTAAAAATTGCTAATGCTTCTATCTTTGTATTAATTTGCAGATGCAAATTTCTCAATTAAGTGCGGTGGTCAACAAATGACAGCTGATAACATAGTGTACGAGGCTGAGAACTCATCTCTTGGAGCCGCTTCCTTTCTAGTAACCACTACAGAAAAATGGGCAGTCAGTAATGTGGGTTTCTTTAATGAAAGAGAAAATCCAGAATATGTGCAAGTTACTCAGGAACAAGTGACTGGCACCAGAACGCCAGAGCTTTATCAGGCTTCAAGGATATCCCCCGGATCACTTAGATATTATGGCCTGGGTCTTGAGAATGGACCTTACAATGTAAGCTTGTTATTTGCAGAAACAGATTATTTGGATCGAAGCACGGAAAGGTGGGAGAGTCTTGGAAGGCGTCTTTTTGATGTCTATATTCAGGTAAATATGCCCTCAACCAAAAATTTGGAGCTGCAGATCATGTGATGCCAGAATTACAAGTCCATTTATTTGGTTTTACATAGAGAAATGTTAATTCTATCCGCTATTCTTGATCTTCTAGGGAACTCGCCGGTTGAAGGATTTTGACATATCAAAGGAGGCAGGAGGGCCAAACAAAGCACTGACAAAGAATTTTAATGCCACTGTGTCTGATAACCATCTTGAAATTCACCTATTTTGGGCTGGCAAAGGGACCTGCTGCATACCTAAACAAGGTGATTATGGACCAGCAATTTCGGCTCTCAGTGTTGTTTCAGGTAAAGTATATGATTCCTGTGAATCTTCATTTAAGATGGGATGCAATAAAAGGAGTTGTCTGCTTCTTACCGCTATATATAACTGAGTTCTTACTGCCAGCTTTCCCACCAAGTGTCAGTGGGCTACCTCCAAGTGCCCCAGGAAAGAAGAGCCAGGAAGGGTTGATTGTTGGTATTGCAGTTCCTATCGGAATTCTTAGCTTGATAGTGATACTTATAGTGTTTTATATAAGGAGAAAAAGAGTTGAGGATGATGAGGAAGGTAAGAGCTCTATAGACAATGTAATGATATGTAATATAAATATAGCATCTCTGAACCAAGCTTGCTCGTGAAATTCAATGAATTTGTGTTGCATATTTCTGCATATAGGCAAATGCTCTGCTTTGTTCATTTCTTGTCACGCAAATCCCTTGATGTTATTTAACCATGGTATCCACAATGATCATATAAAAACAATTATGGTGTCCAATTCTTTTAATTTTTCCTTAATTTTTTTCATTGCTTGAATATGCAGTGCTATTTGGAATAGGTCCTAAACCAAACATATTCAGCTATGCTGAATTGAGATCTGCAACAAAAGACTTTGACCCTTCAAATAAGCTCGGAGAGGGAGGATTTGGACCTGTATACAAGGTAATTTATATATTTACATTTACAGCCAATTGATAATTGTTTTGCAATGTAGTACTTGCTGTGCAATCATAGCTTTGACATTGTAATTATTTAAAAATCAGTTGATCTTGGCTTCAAGATTTTCACAAGAAGAGTCGATATGATTTAAGTTACCAAATTTGATATCTTTACAGGGTACGCTTTCTGATGGGAGAGTAATAGCTGTGAAACAACTTTCACTAGCATCTAATCAAGGGAAGAATCAATTTACAAATGAGATAGCTACCATATCTGCAGTGCAACATCGCAATCTTGTTAGATTGTATGGATGCTGCATCGAAGGAACCCGACGCCTCCTTGTTTATGAATATCTTGAGAACAAAAGCCTTGATCAAGTATTGTTTGGTATGATGATCAAATTCACTCTTTAACCCTCAATCAAAAGTAGAAAATAACTCAAACTATATAAGTCAAGTTTGACTGCTGAAGCCACATCAATGAAGTATATGAATCACTGACATTATGAAATTTCAAGATCTACTTAGCTATCTTAACCAATATTTAGCTAAAATATTACTATTCTGCCAAGAGCAAAACTGCAAAATAAGCCAGCCAGACTTAAAGCTGATAACAATGTTTTATTGAGAGCTTCAGAATTTTCTACTAAATATGCTGCTTCAGTTTATAAGTTCTTAATTATTGCAGTCACCATTTCTGCAGGAAAAAGTGAATTTCATCTCGATTGGTCTACCAGGTTCAGTGTATGTTTGGGAACTGCAAGAGGGCTGGCCTATCTTCACGAGGAATCAAGGCCAAAGATTGTGCATCGAGATGTCAAAGCAAGCAATATTTTACTTGATGCAGAACTCTGCCCCAAGATATCAGATTTTGGATTGGCAAAGCTCTATGATGACAAGAAAACCCACATTAGCACCAGAGTTGCAGGGACCATGTAAGTTCTTTCAACCATTTCTCTATTACCATTGTTCCAACATTACACTGTAGTCTACAGAGGTGAAACTGAACTCTGTAATGGTGAATTCAGATTTACAAAAATTTACATTCCCAGGCAGACTCAGGGATTTTAACTTGTAAGCATTGATCTTGTAGTGGGTATTTGGCGCCGGAGTATGCAATGCGAGGACACTTGACAGAAAAGGCTGATGTTTTCGGTTTTGGTGTTGTTGCTTTAGAGATTGTCAGTGGAAGAGCAAACTCTGACAATAGCTTGGATACGGAAAAGATTTATCTTCTCGAATGGGTAAAAAAAAAATATAAGCTTGATGTTCATTCTGCTTTCTTATCTATTAGTTAAATAAACTCATTTGTCCTCCACCTGAATTATTGTCTTTATATTGTCTCTAGGCATGGAGTCTCCATGAAAATAACCAGAGTTTGGGGCTGGTAGATCCTACTTTAACAGAGTTTAACGAAGATGAAGCTCTTCGAATAATAGGAATTGCGCTCTTGTGCACTCAAGCATCACCAATGTTGCGGCCACCCATGTCACGCGTTGTGGCCATGCTTGCTGGAGACATAGAAGTGGGAATTGTCACAACAAAGCCAAGTTATTTGACAGATTGGGATTTTAAGGACATAACAGCTAGCTTTTTGAACGAAGACACAACCTCATCATCAGCTCAAAGAAGTTACAGCAAGCAGAAAAGTGAACGAGAAAATCCAAGAGAAGATCATAGTGCAGGAGTTGATGCATTGTTATCTCCAATAAATGTTACTCAGTTAAGTGACATTATAGCAGAAGGGAGGTGAGAAATATCAGCCATGGCAATCTGTCACACTGAATATGTTATGTAGCTCATAGACTTCTTCCTTTTTCTTGTTGCATTAGCAGCCTGGGCAATTTAAGAGCTTTCTCTCTTCTGCTTGTCCATCTCTGCAACGCAAGACAACTTCTGCCTTGCCAGTACCAGATATATATGTTCAAATTCCACTCAACAAACATCAAAGAATACGTATAGTTCTTATTGCTATTCATTCATTCTCATGGTTTCAAAGAATCAACTTATTTTTGTTGATACATGTTATTATGTGTTTATTACCTGCTTTCCAAGCAACAAAAGTGATGCCTTGGTATTTCTTTAAAAGGCCAAGGTCCAAATAATATTTTTAGAACCCCTTACCTTGCCTAAGAGTCGAAAACGGGTGGCCTGTCAAAGAGAAATGTTGTTTAACCACCTCTGTTGAGCCTTGGGATGACATATATTCTGTTTGATGTAAAAAAATTAAAATTTGGAAACAATATCAAATATTTTTGACTGGTTTTCTTAATAAACCAGCACATTACACAGTAGTTCCAAGGAGGTCATCAAAGGGGAAGATATGGCAGCAAGCAACTTTCATTAATTGAAAATTGATATCCAAACTTGAAACAACAAGTAATATGATGAACTTTTTCAGTAAGGAACAGGTGATCTGACAGTAGGAGGGCCAGATTTTCTGTCCTGTAACAGCAAGTAGAAAAGAGCCTGGGGTAAGGGACCTTCTTTTCCTACAAAGAAACATATATTGTAGAATTTGTCAATATCCTGAAAGGGAACAAGTTCCAGAGTCCGAAATTTTTTTAAAAATGAAGGAATTTAAAAAAAAAACGTTTTCACCAAATTGAGCAATGAGCATTACCCTTATATGGAAGATTACATAAAGAAGACGTGCTTTTATACGCGCGCTCGCGCACCACAATTTAAAGTTTTGCATGGAAAGGAAGGAGACTTGCATGTCATTTTATACATAAATTATGCATGCGTATGTATGTCCAAGGCAAAATTCATGGCACCCAAATGAGTAAAAGAATAAGCCAAGGCAGAAGCCTTGGCGCTGCAGCGCCAGGTCGCGGCATTAGACCTCATGACTTGGCACCGCGATACCAGGCCACAACGCTAGACTCTGTTTTTATTGTTTGAGAGCTATATACACATAGTCGTAACGTCGGGCCATAGCTTGGACTGAACAATCATGACTCTCCATTATGTTGTTTCATTTTTTTAATTAAATTTGCACTACTACCTAAGTTTAAACTCAATCCAAATGGATAGAAATGAAAAAATATCATGAAAAATAGTGTTTTTATAGAGAGTTGTATGAATATCTATAAATAAAAAGTATATAATAGTTTTAGAAATATACACATGCTATACATAAAATTTTCTTTCTTCTTCTTATTTTCCAAAAATATAAATTGTATTCTTATTTCTTTGTAAATTCCTCATTATTGGTGTCAAATTTGTTAAGACTTGTCATATCTTGGGAGGGGTTTGCAAGTGAAATCTCATGAGCAATCTTAAATCGAGAGGGGGCAAATAACGCATTAAGAAATGCGTATCTTGTGCATATTTTAAATCTCCAATTCTGAAAATTTTCTTAACAATCTTAAAGCGTTATTTTCTACAATGAAGACTAAAACTTCTATTGCAATCATGAAATTTATGAATTTAAGATATGATCAAATTAGATTAGTTTGATGGAACAAATTTCTCTCACTAGTAGGACAAATTGAAGTTCTTGTTGACTACTATGAAGATTTTCTATGTGCTGGATCCAAATTTGGAACCAATTTTAGAACCTATTATAGAAAATAATGATCAAATGAAGGTTAAACGACAAAAATGGCTTGAAGATGAACTCATATGTTGTGATCATATCCTTATTGCACTTTCAAACCGGCTATATGATCTCTATACCAACACTTCATTTACAAAGAAAATTTAGAATGCATTGAAATTCAAGTATAAAGTAGGGGAGAAAGTACCAAGAAATTTTAGATTTCTAAATATTTTAATTTCAAAATGTATAATGATCAATCTATTTTGCCTTAAGTGCATGAGTTACAAGTTATTGTTAACAAATTGAAAGTTGTGAAAATTGAACTTCTTGAATCATTTTAAGTTTGTGCAATCATTGCAAAATTATTACCAACATGGAAAGGTTAGGAAGAAGATTATTCACAAATTTGAAGACTTTTCTTTAGAAAATATTAAGAAATATCTTCGAGTTGAAGAAGAATCAAGGGTAAGAGATAAAGTTGAAAATCCTTATTATTGCACTTTAAAAGCCAATGCCATGAACAAGCCAAAATATCCAATGAAGAGTAACCAAAATTTGGGTCAAAGCTAACAAATTCAAAAAATTCTATACAAATAAAATAGCCAAAAGGTCATGCTTTGTCTGTGACAAATCAAGGCATTATGCTCAAGATTGCATGTTCAAAAGATGCCAAATGAAGAGGCAAAGGTGAATTCTATTCAAGAAGAAGAGATTATCTTTGCAATGACCAAAATTAATACTGCCCAAGGCAAAATTCTAGGATGGTGGTATGATACATGTGCTATTATTTATATCTTCTATTATAGATCATTGTTTAAGACCTACTAAAATATCATTAATGAACAAAAGATACAAATGGAAAATAAAATATGCTCCAAAGTGATTGGTAAAGAGAATGTAGAACTTATTTTCACTTCAAGAAAGACAATAACCTTAGCAAATATACTTCATGTGTTTGATATGAACAGGAATTTAATTAATAGGAATCTTTTAGAAAAATCTAGAATTAATTCTGTATATAAACCTGGCAAGTTAATTTTGTCCTGAAATGATATTTTTATTGGTAAAAACTATTTCAATGAGAAAATAATCAAAACTATATATTATTGACAATAATAATATAATAATATTTCTCCTCCTTATATTCTTAACACTATTTATTTGTGACATAGTAGATTAGCACATATTAGTATTTCTATTATGAAAAGAATGATTAAATATAATTTAATTGATTGTGATGCTGATAAATTTAAAAAATGTAAAATATGTATTAAATCTAAAGTGATTTTAAAATATTTTCATAGTGTTCAAAACACTTCTCAATTGTGACACATTGTACTAAGATATTTGTAAACTAAATGGCATGTTAACTAGAGAAGGAAATAGATATTTGATTACTTTTATTAATAATTTTTATACACACACACACACACATATATTTACTAAAGCATAGATGATGCATTTAATGCATTTAAATATTATAAAGTAGAAGTATAAAACTAATTAAGTAGAAAAATTAAAATTTTTAAAAGTGACAGAGGATTGAAATAAAATTTCTTTAAAGAAAAACAAAATCATTACATATGATTTATAAAAAGTAGAAAATTCAATGTTGGTTATTTTAAAATGTGAAGTGTCTTGCATATTGTATGAACATAAATCTTTGAATGACTAAATTGAGTCTAAGAGGAATCAAATGTGTATTTGTAAGATACGCTATAAATAACAAGGCATATAAACTCTTAAATTTATAATCAAATATTATAATAGAATCTAAAGACATAGAGTTCTTTAAAAATTTATTATCTTCAAAAAAAAATTTCAAACTTTCAATAATAAGTATCAAGTGAAAATTCATATGGATAAAAGATCAGAAGTGAGAAAATCTCCTAAAGTTATTGATCAACCTTTTGATCTTTGAAAAATTTAAAAAAAAAAATCATAAAAATAAAATATTTAAGACATGATGAAATAGATCCACAATTTTTTTTTATTAATAAAAGTAAATAAATAGAAATTCATTAGAAAAATTCCTATAATCCTACAAGTTGAGAAAATTATATTTTTAAAGGATTCTGTTTTCTAAAAAGATACCATAAATGTTGAAATGAATTCCATAATGTCTAACCAAACTTTGAAACTTGTTTATTTATGACCAAGTTCTAAATGCATTGGTTATAAATGAGTATTTAAAAGAAAGTACCACACTAATAAAATTCGTAATATTTTTAAGATTAGATAAGTAACTAAAGGATTTCGATAAAAAGAAAGAATTGATTATTTTGATACATATGTATTTATAGTAAGCATAACTTCTATTAGAATATTGTCTGATTTAGTATCAGTAGATGATTTTTATGTTTATTAAATAGATGTAAAAACAATATTTTTAAATGATAATCTCAATAAGGAAATTTACATAAAACAACCAAAAGATTTGTTATACTAGAAAATGAATATAAAGTATATAAATTTGTTAAATTTTTATAAAGTTTAAAATAAACGTCCAAACAATGACATGAAAAATTTGATTATACTATTTAATCAAATGATTTTATTCACAACACTATTAATAAATATTTATATACAAAGGCGAGTGATAATTGTGTTATTTTTATTTGTATTTGTGTTGATGATTTATTAATTATAAATATGATATGAAAGCATAATAGAAACAAAGATGTTTCTATCTTTCACATTCAAAAACAAAAAAGATGTTGTTCAAGTAAATACCATTTTTGGTATCTTATTAGAGTTATGCACTTAATCAATCACACTCTATTAAGAAAATGCTAGATAAGTTTAATCACCTGAATATTAAATATGCAAATACTCTTAATAAAGTTTAGTTTATGAATGACAAGTATCTTAAATGTTATAAAAATACTATAATAACTTTACCTATATAAACTTAGAAGTGGAATTGCTTCAAATAAGAGTGGGAATTTCCTCTTTAAAAGTTTATAAAAGAAAATGAGCACGTTGCCATTAAAAATACTAAGCATGTGTAGTATAGAATATAAGAGCACATGATAGTTTGTGTGTGTGATGTCACAAATTTTATTAAAAGAATAACTAGTTCAAAGCAACAAACTATCTTGAATTCCAACAAATATTTTGTGGTACTTACACTAAAGTAAAATTAAAATCAAAAGATATTTTACGAGATTTATAAATAATATTTTATTTATAAAAAAAGAACTTAATTTATATTTGAACAAGTAAAAAATTATTAATTTAATTTATATTTAAACAAGCAGAGAATTATTGAATTTGTTCAAATATAAATTATACGTGAAAGAAATATATGTAAGGAAGAAGACATGCAGTAAGTGATTAAACATGCATATTAAAGTTTTGCATGGAAAATTAAGTGAAGAAGACATATATTAAGTGCTCTTTTATATATACATATATATATATATATATATAAATTTAAAGTTTTACATGGAAAGGAAGAAGGATTGCATGGGAAGAAGGCTTAAATGTGATTATATATATAAATTATATATGCATATATATATGTCTTAGGCAAAACCCACTGCGCTATAGCCCAATGTGATGGAAGTTTATATTGAATAAGAATAGAATATTCTTTAATTTTATAAAAAATAGATTTTACACACTCAATTGAGCATGCTTTTTGAAAAAAAAAATATTTATTTAATTCGTAACACGTGATATCAAAATCAAATTTATTTTAATTTTAATATTTCAATTAAGTATTCACACGTACTGAATATATGTTTATGAAAAATTCATAAATTTTAAAGTATAATAGAATATATATGCAAGAAGTCCCACTGTGATGAGAACATTACAAAATTGAGAAAGGAGACTGTGATAAAATCTTATATTAAATAAAAATAAAATATTTTTAAATTTTATAAAAATTGAGTTTTGCATATCCCATTGAACATATTTTTTTTTTAAAAAGTAATAATTTAGCTCGTGACACCTAGCATCAAATCACAGCACCAAGCTCTATTTTCATCATTTGAGTATTATACAGAGTTTTAGTGTTAGAGTGTGGTTTATACGAAACAATTATGACTTTTTATTGTATTATTTTATTTTTTGATATAATTTACATTAATTAAATTTAAATTCAATTAAACGAATAAAAAAATTTAAAAAAATTATAAAAAAAAAGGTCTTATAAAAAATTATATACATATCTATAAATAAAAAATATATGATAATTTCAAAAATATATACAATTTATACATAAAATATTTTTAATTTTTTTCTTAAAAATATATGTTATATTCTTTTTTTTTTTTTTGTAAATTTTTCGCTATTACTTAGTGTTTTAAACTTGTCCCATCTTGGAAGTGAATTGCTGGTAAAACTCCGTTAGCAATCTCAATCAAATCGAGGACAAATAACGCTTAAAAAATAAAAAAAAGGTATTTTGTACTTGTTTCAAATCTCCATTTCTAAAGATTTTTCCAACAATCTGCTCATCCCATTGCAGTACTGGCGAAACGAGAACTCCACTATAAGCATCATCTCCTCCGCTTTCTTACCATCCTCCACAGTAACATTTCCTCTTTTCATTCCATGGAACTTTCCTTCCCTCACCAGTGAACCTGCAAGAGTCAAAACTCTCTTGGCTGTGCACCTACCCAAGATTCTATCGAAGTAAGGCATCAGAAAGCTCCTTTTCCTTTGTAACAAATGCAACATTCAGGCTATGACCTTCAGCAACGTATTATCCAGCCAAACAGCAAATGCACCGACATCTTCAGCTTCCATTTTCTAAAGTACATTTGGAAGGTACTTTACGGTCTTGATTGTGGAAAATCGCAGAGGTTTTATTGGGAAAGATGAAGTTATTACTTTAGTGCCTTCTGTATCAAATGGTGATTCATCTGGAATGGCGATCGCATAAAATGTTGACTGATGACAGCTAACTGGGGATACTTTGAAATCACCCACTCCCGCCGAAAGCCAGTATCTTAATTATCCATGTCTACACTTGGAAGGACTCACAGTTATCTTTCTCGATCAAATGGCGGTTCAATCTGGCTGCGGATGCCGACCTTTAAATCCGATCAAGGTGTTGGTCTAATTCATAGAGATATCTGGAATGCTAAAAATCGATATGAGCATAAAAGTTGAACTAACACATAACTTGTATATACAATGGCAAAACAGAACAGTTATCTTTTGTAGACATTGTGAAGATGGAAGGATTAGGAGAAGAATTAGGGAACAACAATGAGCTACTTTCAGGTGCGAGGGAAAGAAGAAATTATAATATGGTCTACTTGCGGAAACAACACATGAAAAAAAGTTCTATTTTACTAACCCTTCACATATTTCAGTAGTATCCAAGACACCATGCCCTCTGGGGACCAAGTGATCGTCGATAGGTATCACCATAGCAGCTGGATCTGTTATTATTCCGTGAAAACCACGGAGCACATAGCCGGATATTGCTGCTTGCTTTCATGCTTTGCTCTTGTTTCCTTTTAACTTTCCAATGGCCTAAAGAAACATGCGTATAGAAAATATTCGTTATAGATATTTCTGATATTTGTTCAAGAAATTATAAGCACTTAAAAACGAAAGGCACTAAGATAGAGAAAATCAACCTATGTGCTAGATAGGAGTGGCTCATCATGTATTTGAACACCGGAATCTGCCCGGATAAAGTCTGAAATTAGTCTTCATAAAACAATGTGAAATCAAGTACCTTAACAACCCAAGAAAAAATAAAACATGCAATCAATTCGAATCTGCAGTTTGTTTTATGTTTTGCAATAAATGCGAAGCAGTAGAAGAGACTAACCAACCAAAGCTTTGATCTGACCAGAATTTCTAACAGTTGTCATTGCTTTGAACAATCCATGCCTTGAAAATGAAAGGCTTAGTGAAATTACACGCAAGTTATTTACACGATGAGTGATTTTAGTGCGAATAGGCTGATTTTGAGAGTTGGGAGAGAAGCCATGGAAATGGAGCTGAGAGAAGAACACTGATAACAAATCAAGCACTCACTTGATTTTGACGATTCATGTTGAATTATATTACGTTCACAGTACGCATGACCTAGAAAGGTACCAGAATCTGATTTCTAAATAAAAAAAGGAAAGAGAAAATCTAAGTGTGGTTGATCGATCGCAGTGTATTACCAACTATATAATTTAGGCCACCAAAGGGCAAGAGTGTATTACCAACTATATAATTTAGGCCGCCAAAGGGCTTGCTTGCCCTTTGGGGGTTGGCTAGACTATCTTTACCGCGTCAAATCGTATGTTCTGATAAGTGATCATTGCATGGCGGAGCCAGAAACGGAGAGCAGGAAGATTAAAATGTCGGAAAAGTAAATTTTGTGGGTTAAAATTTAAAATTAAGGGACAGCATGCTCACTTTTCAAAGTTGAGCATCAAAATATAAAATGGTTAATTTTAGTTTAAAAGGTCTGTATTAACTTCTTCTTTTCAGCCTTAATCATTATTTTTAATTTACATAATGTAATTTTAATTCGTTCACACTTCACTCTTTATGACTGAGAATGACAAAATATCCATGAGTATATGCTTTGTTGGATCAGGTTCTGAGAATATTTCAAGGGATATGGAGTGAATATTTAAAAAAAAAAACTATACCCGAATTAGATATCAAATTTAAGTATTCTTCTCAAGAACTGAATTCATACTTATTTAATTTTTTATGTATAATTTTTAAAAAATAAATTCAAAATTAAGCATTTTTATATATTTTTTTAAAAAATTTATTAATAGAAATAAAAGTGATAAATTTCAATGTGCAATGCTAACAATATGAAATATGCAAATAACATAACTTTAAAATTCAAATTTTTTTTTTCAATTTAGATTTTAAATGAAAAAATAATGAGAATATGAATTGGTAAAGGGGTATGAAAATGTATTACTTCATTTAGCAATATATGTACTCGTGCTTATTGGACATCAAAATAAGTGGGATTATTGCGATGCGATTAAAATGATTTTAAGGATGGGAAGGAGAAGAGATTAAGTACAAAGAATTATTATATAAATAATACCAAATATAAAAATATTGTTCATTCAAATTTAAATTTATTATTTATTGAATAAAAAAACTAATAAATCATAATATACATATGTATACGTTGTCCATCAAAATTTTGTTATAATTTTTATTCATTGCCTATTTAGTATCGTGTATTTACGCAATATTATTAGAAAAATTAATGGGTCTTTTAATAATAGAAGGGGTGTTAACAGGGGTTCTTTAATTAAATATATTGTTTTATTTTTCAGTCTTAATTTGAGTAAATTTCTAATTTCAAAAATAAAAGAAGTTTCGATGGATTGCTTCAATTGGTAAGTAACTAAATGGAATTACCATGACCAAATTATCCTCAATTTTGTTCTTTAAAATAATCATAAATAAATATTGTCAGCAATTAAAATGTTCAGTACGAATGTGCCTTTCGGAATTTAATATTTGATCAGCCAACTCATTATTACGTGCCACTTGTCAAATGGTAATTGGCTCAACAAAAGTGACCGTTAGAGCTTAAACGAAAAGCCAACCATTTTTTTTTTTTTTCAAGAGCCAACCGCTCTCTCTAATGGGAAGAGAACCCGAGACCTCCAGGTCATTGTTCACTGAATACACCAAAGATCTAGGGCTCAATCATTTTCTCTCCACCCTCCATAAAACGCACGCTGTTTTGGCTCTTGGTTCATACAGATACAGTGATTTGTCTTTATGTCCGGATTTCTGAAGATCAATCAAGATGGGTTTGGTGGTGGTGATCTCTCTGCCGATGATTTTGTTCTGCATAATTCTTGGTTTTGGGTGCTACTTCCTGGGAAGAGCTAAAGGGAGACAAGATGTTCGAACAAATGCTCAGGTTTTTGGAGTACCGGCTCCTCCGCCCGGAAGTGAATCGACTGTCTCTTACCCCTCGCCGCCTCCTGCTCATTTCAAGCCTCACAATTCAGACAAGGTCTAAGCTTCTGTAACCGCATGGAAAATTTATAGTTTTTCTTTCCTCGGGATATGTAGAAAAAAGTTGTTTTCGTGTATACAACAATTAATTGTTTGTGTGCTATTGAGATTTTTTTCTTCCTTCAGTTACTTATAAATGTGTGAAGTTGATGAGATATCAAAGCCCAGTTAGGCATATTGGCTGTAATTTTGAATGAATAAAAGCTTCCGACAAGTTTTCATTTCAGGCAGCTTGTGTAATTTGAACCCCGCATGCGATAAAATTTATTCTACGTTAGTGCCACTGAAACAATGAAGAAAGAACCGTGGATAATGAAATTATACAAAAAATGAATTACTCATATAATAAAAGAGAATTAATTACATGATCTCATAGTTTTCTGGCTTTCCAGTATTCCCACAACAATTGCACTGTAAAAATTGCAGTCAGAGATTCGATACATTTACTGAATTCTGTTTGTAATCAGTCAATTCTCATGCCTCATCTCTAATCTATCCCAACACATTTTCAGGGATATGCAGGTTGAAATAACCCAGCAGATATAATTCAATTCTCTTACACACTATAAATCATACTTACTTCTATAAGAGATGCTCGTGGTACCCCAAGAGCAGTTGCTGGACGCCGACAGTTACTTCTCAAGAATCCATATACAATGTCAATGACAAACTTCTTAAGATATGAAGATGCTTCACTAGCCAGGATGCAAGGTTGCCCATCATATATGTCAGTCCATATTCCCTAGCGTCCTTTACTTTCTTCTTATTCCCTGTAGCATCCCATGCCACGGAATCTTACCTTCTTGTTCCTGGCACCAGCCCCAGTTCCGTTCTCAATTTTTGAAGAAACAGCATCCAACTGTGGACTTGACTGCTGATGATTTACAATCATTTCTTCTCCAGAGGCACCAGCATCCCAATCATCACCACTGGGGCGCAGATAATCAGCCACAGTTTCAATCAAAATACTCTCAAAGGCATAGTTGTCCTTCTTGGCATCCCTGTAACCATACCTAACACACTGAAAAAAACATAACTCTGGTGGGCCAATGCGGCTAACAAGCAATCACTGATTGGCAGCGACATACGGAACTGTGAGAGGCTGAAGAGTAACAAATATGAGGATTTGGTGGAAGGCAGGAAAGTTGGTGACAAAGTGGGCAAACATTAGCGGTATAGTAGATTAGGCAAATTCCGGGAACACGTGTTATACTATGATTTGGTCCCAGATTTAGAATCATACCCAATCATACCTTGTTATGTAACTCATAGGAATGTTTCTTTTGCGTCCCTTAGAGCCAGATACACATAACAGAAAGTGAGAAAATAATAGGCAGCCAACCCCCTATGTGGACTTTGGCAAAGCAAGCAGTTAGATACATCAATTCCACAGATCCAAAAACAACTACAAAAGCTACAGCCACCAGAATTTTCCTCTTCAAAACCATAACAATAATAAGAAACATCAAACACGTGGTAACAAACATCACAGTGATGACCACGAGACCTAACCAGAAAAGAACACCAAATGTGTACTTGAAAGCGGAGAGTGAGAGATAAGAGAGAGAAAGAGAGAGAGACAGGGGGCTCATATTTTGTATAATATGCATTGCCTAGCATATCTGTGTCTCTAAAGCCAACAACAACAGCAAGGCAGAAAACCATCAAGATCCAGTTCACCTCCGGTATATAGATCTGCCCTTGTATCTGGTTAGGTGTGTATATTACTTTGACTCGAGGGAAGCATCTCAGTGCCTTACACTGACTGATAATAGATAAAGTAGCAGAAATAACTGCCTGACTTCCCACCACAATTGCAAGGGTTGCAATGATAAAAACAGGCCAAAATACACAATCTGAGTAAAAGGAAACAAGAAATACGTGAGAATGGACATGCTAATGTATCAATGAACATGAAACAGACATAATGATCAATTTTGCCCAAAATCAGTCGCAAAATAGATAACGATGCCTGCTTATCACGTTCTTAGACCACATAACTATAGTCAAGAGTATGTAAAGGCTACTAGTGGACTGCAGCATATGCTTTAATAAATATATCTCCAGTTGTCCATTTTTAGAATACTAAGAACTAAATTTTAGATATGATGAACAAATAACATAGTTTTAAATGAGAAAGTAAGTAGATAGCATATTCAAAAGACTAATTTTTGCTCACTAAAAAGTGGTTTTCCAATTAGGAATTCAATAGTGGACATAGACACATGAAAGAGAGAGAGATCTAATCAAGTCATTGTGCTTGAAATATAAATAACTTTACCAGGAATAGCTTTATAAAAGCTTCTCTCAAGGTCCTCTTTGTGCTACGTGTAATAAGCAGCCTCGCCCATATAAGCAAGAATTAAGCAAGGATAAACAACAGTAAATGCAATCTGCCAAGTCAAGCAGATTGTTAGAACAGGTCTAGAAACCAGGATTAATCAAGAATTAAAATAGCAAATTCAATCTGCCTCACAAATATTTTGCTAAGAGAAATTAAGATAAGATTACTGATGAAGGACAAGTTTGAATTAAGATACAGGCAAACAAGTTCTTTTCAACCCCCAAATAAACATATAGATACAAAACATTCATGTAGAAAGTTGTGCTGTAAAAGTGGCCAAGAATATCCAAATAACAAATACAATGCATTTTTTTCATTCCTATTCATCTTCAAACTATTATAAGCCAGGACAAGTATAAAGAAGAGCTCACCCTGATAGAAAGCAGAGAAAAATGACCAAGATCAGCAAACATGGCTTCTGCACCTTATCAATGAAACCTTGTGTTCAGTCTCCTGATAAAATAAGTGTTTAAAAAGCAAGATGTGTAATTTAGATGGAAACCAAACAAACCCGTAACGCAAAGCACAATTCCTCCGAGAGAACTCCATCCATCTTTTCCAGCTTTTTTGAAGAAAATATACACATAGTATGGTGAAAAAGCTCTGACAACACCTGAGTTCTAGTGTATTTGTTGTAGAAACCAACCATACTAATGCATAAAAGCCAAGCTAACAAGATAGGAGCGAAAAGAAAGCTAACCCTATGTGTCCCAAAATGTTGAAGTGCGACAAGTCCTACTAGTATCACACAAGGAATCAATACATTATAATCTGCATGAAAGAAACTATATTAACAAAAAGCTTATACTTCTAAGAAGAACAAAACTGAATGAACTACAAGGGAAGAATAAAAAAATTTCACACCCTCTAGATAGAGGTACAAAATACTGCTTTCACTTACTCTCACATAGACCAGTAGCCTTTACTTTGATACCATTAACAGCAGAAAGGACTGCACATGGGAAATAAATTCATAAATGATTAAAGATGATGCAACTCAACGAACTCTCTCACTCACTCTCTCTCTCTCTCCCTCTCTCTCGCTCTCTACAAAGATACATGCACATGCACACTAACACAAACAAAAAGACATATATGCATGATGATACATTCCGCAAAATGAATAGTGATTGTCCATAGCCAATAAAGTACTATAATGCTATTCATCATTGTCAATCTATGACATCCCGAATTTCACTTCCTATGGAAAATACATGTAATGTAGGAAAGAAACAATACCGGACATTGATGGGTTTAGGATGCCATCATCAATAACAATGCCATCATCTCTTTCCAAAAAAGCATGTTTTTTTTTACCGCCGCACAAAGAAAATATTTTGTTGCGAATGAACAAGATATTGAGAAATTGTCCATACGTAAAATCATAATTATTGATACGGGCCTTTTCCACATAAAAAGGGAATCTTTTCTTACAATAGAAGCGGAAGCGATGTGGATTATTCAAGAATCGAAGTCGATTTGCTTTATAAAAAGAAGATATCAATGAACTTCTATGAAATGGTTTCACAGGATTCAGCCAATTGTCTTGATCGTGGGATATCATTGAGAAATAGGAATCCGTGTTATCAAAAGATTTCCTGAGATTATTTCTAGTGTGGAATGAGTCAATCATCCACTTTGGTATCTTATTGAACAAAAATGGTGATATTCTTCCTCCATTGATCAAGAATTTCGATTTTTGGGAAGTATTATGATCATCCAATAAGAAGGGTTTCAATTTTTTCAAATGAACGATTTGAAGACCTATTGATTCTAACAACTGATTGCAGAGTTGATCATTCGGACCTTTCAATTCATAGATGTGGATCTCAGACCTATGAATGGGGATATTCCCGAAACTCACAAAGAAAAAAGGAAGTGAGTTAGACAAAAAGAAAAGCAACTTGGACAAAAAGAAACGAAGTGACTTAGACAAATCTTTTTTGTCGATAACCTCAGACCAATCAATCGAATATTGATTAATACGTAATCGATCGAACACTACTTGAAAACGGCTCTTCTGCTCAGAAACGAAATGTTCCAAATGCTCCTGGAAATTCTTGCTCCCATTGGACCATTTGTATCTATATGCATTAGGATCCCGATTCATGAATCTCTCGGTTCGAGAAATCAAAATAAGAGGATCGAACCATTTCTTCTGACTCTTTTTCAAATTCGATAAATGTTGGTTGATCGCATATTTCATTATAGTTCTATGATTCAGAGTATCATTTCCTATTTGATCCCTGTGAATTCCATATTCGAAGTTGCGATCGGATCTATTCATTAAAAAGAATCGATTCAATACATTTCTTATGTACCCATAGGTGCTATATTGGATTTGAATCCAATTTCGGATCAATCTATATTGATTGACTGCCTCCATTATGTTGTTGCTAGCAAATACCACTCTTTTTGGTTTTGGATCTTCCAAATCATTCCCGCAGGAGATCCGGACCCATTTTTTTCTGATCCTTCGATAAAAAGATTCATTCTCTTCATAAAAAATAGGAGGTAGAACCAATAAAGATTTCTTTTTCGATTCATTCCTGGAGTTGAATACCTCATTCAAGAATTGTTTTTGATCCAATCCGTAGGAATCAATAGAAAAGGCAAATCCCTTATGATACACCAGATCCGGCTCGGTTATTGATAGAGTGAATAGATCTGCCATTTCTTGAAATCTCTCTTCTGATTCAAAATCGTGGTGTAACGTGTATCCCCCCCTGTTCCTGTCAAGGAATAGATGAAATAAATCAAAAAATGGATTTTTGTTTAAGAATGAAATCTTATTGGAACTGTCCATATCCAGTTCATCCTTCGGAACCATATCACATCCCGGATCTGATGAAATAGGATGAATTGAGACGGTATTTTGTAAATACGTAATTATCTTGAATATATTAACTATTTCTTTGTATTAAGCTTATCGATTTTTCTTAATAAATGATTCGCCTTATTCGTCAGGAAAGACAAGAAAATTTCAGGGTAAGCACAAGCAGCAGCAGTAGAATTCGAGAATTATGATACTTATCAAAAAACTCCTTTAGCAGCACACTCCCTCTTGTCTCCTTTAGGGGCACTTCAGAACTGCAGCCAGATATGTCATCTGGAGCATTAGAAGCACTTAAAAGACCCACCTTTGCATTCTGGCATTGTAACGAATACAAAGCAAAGGTTCTACCTACAGGAATGAGGCTCCTTCCTGAATCCAGACAGCGTGCAGATATATATATATATATATATATAAATCTTTGAATAAATAAGGTGATAAACACGCAGGTCTTTTGGGAGCACCGTTGCCAATATCATCTGCTCCTAAGACAAATATAATGTACTTGCAGAGTGGGATTAGAGTCAAAGTCCAGAAAACCAAAGAAAATACCCCAAGAATTTCATCGTCTTCCTCGGGAAACCTCAACTTTCCAGAAAACATGTTCTTGTAAACATAGATTGGTGATATGCTCAAGTCACCATAAACAACACCCAAACTCTGGTATGCTAAGCATAGAGTTGCCTTACACCATTTCTACAAGTACAAGAAGCATCAACAAATTAGAATCATTATAATTACCATATATCAATACAACATAATGTGCACAGGCCACAGACAGATTCAATGTAAGATATTTTAGTAAACTTCAGAGGATAACGCCGTCAGCCCAACTAAACACACTAACCTTCCCACAGCATGGATTAAACACTGTGATTATAAAACTCATCAAAACCTTCTTGTACTTGCTAAAAAAAAGACCTCTTTTTCTTTCTGAATTACGATTTTTTTACAAGAACTCCCCTGCAGGCAAGGTCAAGGTCGTGGATATTTTTCTTACGACAAAGTTTGCCTGCATTTAGACTATATACCATAGGAATGTCAGCGAAAGTTGCTAAAAAAACATAATTCGCAACACCCCACTTTGTGAAATTAAGCCAAAATTGAAAACAAAAGCAAGAAAAAGAAAAACATTCACATCATTTCAATTCACAACAAACTATCAGCGAATAATATCATATCTTAGGAAAAAAAATTCAAAAATTACCAGGCGAGAGTCCCGGGTGGCCAACCGGGAATCAGGAACCATTTTGCAGTGAATGAAAAATGATCAAGAAATTGAGATGCAAGATTGGAATTAAACCGAAAGTGAAATCAGGAAATTGATTGAAGATATCTGAAATGGAAATGGGCATTTGCTGAGAAGAGAAAGGAGAAGTTTTCCGAAAAAAATAAAGAGGGACAAGGAGAGAGTAATGTTTGCGCAGCAAATGGTCTTCATCGAGAGAGACTAAAGGTCAGTTTAGTCAACTAACAAGATTTTTATTTTTTAAAAGGCGCCAAAAAGGTTCCGGTTTTTCTGTGGGATGTTAACGGACAGATCCTTACTATTTATTAAAATAACAAAAAGTTATATATTTAAGTCTTCTTAGTTTTTTTATTATTATTATTATTATTATTATTATTATTAAATAAAAAAAGTGAAACAATGTGTACATGAATTATTTAACAATTATCACAACAATTAGCTACAAATTTGGTATCCGAATTTTATAGAATATAGTGTTGTCCAAAATTAAAAGGCTAAAATTGTTTCAATTTAGAAAAAAAAAAAAATTCCATCCTATCAATAATCTTACTTATTTAGCAAGTAATAAATGTATTTCAAAATAGTAAATAATTTTTTTCCTTTTTTTCTTTCAATGTATTACGATCGAGATTAAGATTTTATTTTTTTTATACCATTATATATGAATATTTTATAAACAAAACAATAAAATTTAATTAAAGTGACGTGAATAGATAAGTCTCGATAAATTTTAACCTTAGTATTGCACCTATTAGTGAGTATTATTTCATATAATACATATGATATATATACATATTTTGTATTTTAATTTAGTAACTACAATGTTGTTGTCAAAATATTCTACCCTTCAAAATTTTACATTGTTGAAAATCAAAAGATTATGTGAATGTATTTGGAATTGAAGATAAATTTATGAAAGTAATTAATAAAAATGTGCTGCAAAGAAACATTTAAAAGAAAAAAGTAGGAAGGATTTTTATTTTTATAAAAGTAATATTTTTCTTATTCATAAAAAAAAGAAAAAAATCGTCCTTCGAATTATCTATTTAGTTTAAAATTAATTACTAACACCATGAATATTTATTATTTATTTCAAAGCTATAATATACCACTTGATTAAGATAAAATACATCTCATAAATCTTACATCTCTTAATATAAAAAATTTAAAATATAAAATATAAAAATTAAAATAATTGATGTAAGAGTTGAAAAAGTTATATATATATATATATATATATATATATATATTACATCTAAGATACTATAGTCAAACCGATAATTAAACCACAACAAATATACAAGATACTTCATTTTGGAAAACATCAAAATTGAGTCTTATTAAAAGGTAAAAAAAAAAAAGTCGAACATTGGTTGTTCTTTAATTAATGTCAACTTTGTTTTAGCCAAATTAAAGAATAAATTAACTAATAAATACAATTTAATTAATTTAATTATTTATTAAGTAATCATTCCCACAATTGTAAAGAGTACTTTAACGGAGATGTGGGAAATGGACGGCCTTTGGAAGCATTGTATTAGTATACCCTTTTGGAGCTGTCCGCTGGACATTTCACTTCCAACTTTATTTATTACCATATTTTATCCTATTTGCACACTTTTTTTTAATTTATTAAAAGAATAATGGATAAGTCCCTAAATTTTCAATAAAATAATAATATAAAAATATTTTTTAATTGTTTCAAATAAATAAGTCCAATGAATAATTTGAAAATTAAAAACAAATGAGATAACGCAAAAATTTAATTTTTTAAATGAAAAGTTTTTGCACATTCCAAGTAAATTAAAATAGAGAACAAATTAAAAATGAGAAACTCATTTTTAAGACAAGAATAACAATTTTTAACTTTTTCTCGAATAAACTGTCACTCTTACTTATATTACTAAATATGAATGTTTATAAAATTTTTAAAGAACATAAATGAAATTTATTCACATAATTTTATTCGTAAGGTTTAGAATATTATTTTTTATATAAAAAAATATAGTTTGTGCTCTTCAAAGCTTTAATGCTTGTAATGTTCAATAACGTCAATGACCAATTCATTAAAAATAATTAAATTATATTCTTATTTATTTATTTACTAAAAGTTATAATCTAATCGGTGAATAGTTGTTGGGTTTCTATTTTTCTTTTATAACATTTAAATGCATTAAATGTCTTGTCTTTATATTTTACTAAATATATATATATATATATATATATATATAATATGAGAAGTTATTTGAACACGTAATGGGATATTTTTTAATTATTTTGAATTTAACATATATTTTATATTTTTTAAATTTATTAGCATCACAATCAATTAAATCACATTTAATCATTCTTTTAATAGTGAAAATATCAATATGTGCTAACTTACCATGCCAATAAAAAATAGAGTCAAGTATATAGGTTCAAGAAATATTTTCATTATTATTGTCAATAATATAAAGTTTAGTCATTCTCTCGTTAGAATAGCCCTTTCCAATAAAAATACCATTTTGGGCCAATATTAACTTATTCAATTCATACACAAATTTAATTCCATACTTTATCAAAAGATCTTCACTAATTAAATTTATGCTATATCATGCACATGAAGTATATTTGCTAAAATAATTTTCTTTCCTAAAGTGAAAATAAATTTCACATTTCCTTTGTTAATCACTTTGAAGCGAATTTTATTTTTCATTTGTATCTCTTATCCATCAATGACATCTTGATAGAACCTAAATAATAAACTATCACAGGATACATGAACGATGGCGCATGTATAATACCATCATCCTAAAATTTTGCCTTGAACAGCATTGATTTCGCTCATAGCAGCCATAATATCCTCTCTTTGAATGGAATTCACCTTTACCTCTTCATTTGTCTTTTTTCAAAATCTACAATATCCGACATAATGCCCTAGTTTGCTACAAAGTATGGCTCTTTGGTCTTTTTATTATTATGAAATTTTTTGAATTTTCTTGTTTTAAAACTCAAATTTTGGTTACTCTTCTTTGAATGTTTAAACTTGTTCACAGTTTTGCCTTTTAAAGTGCCATTATAAGAATTTTTCAACTTTATCTCTTGACATTGATTCTTATTTAATTTAAAGATGTTTTTGAATCTATTCTAAAGAAAAGTCTTAGAATTTGTAAAAAAACCTTCTTCTTATAACCTTTCCATGTTGGTAGTAACTTTGCAATAACTACACCAATTTAAAATGACTGAGAAAGTTTAATTTTGATGATCCTTAATTGTTAACAATAACTTGTAAACTCATGCACTTGAGGCAAAATATGTTTATCATTAAACATTTTGAAATTAAAATATTTAAAAATTAAAAATTTCTTGGTACCTTCCTCTTCTACTTTATATTTGAATTTCATTGCATTCTAAATCTTCTTTATAAATGGAGTAATGATGATTTAAAAGTGCATTAAGGATAAGGTCACAACATATGAGTTCATTTTCAAGACTTTTCTATTATTCAACCTTTAATTGATCAATATTTTCTGTAATATGTTCCAAATTCGAATCCCACATATAAAAAATCTTCAAAGTAGTTAACAAGGACTACAATTTGTCCTACTAGCAAGCGAAGTTTGTTTCATCAAATGATCCAACTTAACCATGTCTTGATTCATGAGTTTGATGGTTGCAACAAAAGTTTCGGTCTCCATGGTAGAAGATAATGCTTGAACATTGTTGGAAAAATTTTTTAAATTGGAGACTTAAAACATGTACAAAATACACTTTATTTTATTTAAAGCATTATTTGTCCCCGGTCAAATTAAGATTACTTATGGGATTTCACCAGCAAATCACTTCTACGATATGACAAGTCTTAATGAATTTAGTACTAATCTATAGTAAAAAATTCACAAAAAAATAAGAACACAATTTGTATTATTGAAAAAGGAAAAAAAGAAAGAAATTTTATATTTTTGAAAGCCATCACATGCCTTTATTTATAGATATATACAGCTCTTTATGATATCTTTCAACTTATATCCGTTAGATTAAATTTAAACTTAATCAATAGTGTATATTAAATCAAAATATAAAATAACACATTGAAGAGTTATTATTGTTCGGTCAAATTATGGCTTAGCACTAAGACTCTGTGTATATAATCTATAAACATCCGATATAAAACTATTGTCATTTTAGAAATAATTTATAAATTATCCTATTAAAATATTACAAATATTTTATTAAATATTTAAGTATGATTATTGTACATCATAACAACATTTTAAAGTCTTTTAGTAATAATATTTATCAATAATAATACTAGATAATCTAAAATTTAACTCAAAAAATATATCTCAAATAACATGATACTAATCGTGTGGATACTTGTAATGGTAGTTAATAACTTTAGAATAGTAAAAATTCATTACCTAATTATAGCTAATCTGTTGGGAATGAATTTTTATAATTTTCAAAGTTATTAATCACTTGCTTCAACTATCAATATGAATATTTTGATTATTCACATATTTAGTGTCAACTCATTTGGAATACATTTTTGGAATATATAACATTACTATTTATCAAATGCATATATTTTACTATTAAAACTCACATTATTTTAATAATATAATTAATCAAATGCTTAATTATTTTCTTTTTAATTGATTATTTCTTCGGTACAACACAAATAAATTACTTTTCAAAGTAACCACAACTCTAATTGGCCTTTAAGACTTTTGGTGCCACAATGTTGTGACTTTGAAGCCACAATTATTTTGAAAGCTTTTTATTTAAGTTGAGTATTTGTTTACCATTGTAGAACCAAATCATTTTCAAAGACAAACAATTCACAAACTAGCTTTTAGGTGTTTGGTACTGTTGTGCTTTGATTTTTAAATCACAATTGTTGCAAGGACGGTGATATTTAACCTTTACTTTTTGTATAATAACACCCCACTAATTAATATAGTCCACATTATATATAAAAAAAATACTCTTATTTAAAATTAAGTAAGATAATGATATTATTTTTGTCTTCTTAATTTTTGAATTTTTTTTATATATTCGAACAATTTTAGTTTAGATAATTTTTTTTAATAAAATAAATTTAGAGTCACAAAAGGAGAGACCTAGTTAAAATAGTTTAAAATTTAGCTAAAACAAGAATTATTATAAACTTGTACATTTAAAATTTTGGAAGGTGGAGTTAATTTTGTTCTGCTGGACTTAATTTTGGGTTGAGCCTCAGTTAGACTTAATTTTAGGGGATTCCAATAAAAGTCTTTGATTTTAGTTTAGGAATATTAATTTTACTCTCCAGTAATTAATAAAAAAAAAATGTTATGTCAAAAAATAAAATGAGGATAGTTTAAGGAACAAATTGGTTATGAAGAGTAAAATTGTTCTACCAAGGCCTATCTATGCATTGGTAATCGCCCACGACTTCAAAGAGGACACACGTAAATACAATTGCTAGATCATTATTCTTAATAAACCACGTAAAATAATCAGAAACTTATTAAAATACCTTCACATAAACCTCAATTATTACCAAAAAAAATAAACATAAAAGTAAAATTCTGGCTTCTTCACTATTCAACCTTTTCTCTCATTTTCTCACCAACCAACCAAAAGCAACAGACAATACCTTGACATAAAATCAAATTCAAAATCAAAAACACATCAAAAAAGGATGATTATATGTACAAATAATCTATCTATACCAGCATGCATGTTTGCGATCATTGGGAGTGCCAGACTTAGCAAGAACTTCAAGGTCGACAAGACTCGTAGACATGAGCCCCAAAGTGAGACCAGACATAAGCCCAGCAAACAACGCCAGCAAAACTATTGTCAGTATACGTATAAAGAAACTCCGATTCACAACAACTGCACTCCACCGCCATTCGTTAAACCCAGCTCAAAACTCTCAACAATCAAAACTCTTTCGTCACACGAACAAATAACAGCCTTAGAAGGACAGCGTTTTCAAGAATAGTGACGGGTTCTTGTGTTCTTCCTCTACAACGAAACCCCAGCTAGACACAGAGACAGAAGGAGAGGGGGGGAATGTGTAAAACGGGATTAAGTACACTGTATGCAAGCACTGAAAATAAGATACGTATAATCTCTAACAATATGCTTTTCCCATATAATTATCTTTAAAAAAAACAAATATTTAGAGCTCAGATAATATAAAACAAAAAAATCCATGCTTGTACTGTAAATACAGACTGTTAGAGAATGAAAAAAAGAAAAACCCGCGAATCAGAGTCATCATTTTGTTATAATATCAGATATCAACGTACAATTTTTGAAGATATCGAGAGAGAAACGAAGAAACATTTGTGAAGAGAGTTGATACGAGGTGGAAGAGTGTCAGCGGTAAAGGAAGTATATGCTTTGATTGCATCAAACCATCTAACTACTGAGAGGTTATTATTGCTAGATCATCTCTTATATTTAACTGTTCATCTACGACCTATTCAAGTAGGTCCAGTTTATAGAAAAAGGTTCAAGACTGACATGCTGTCAAGATACTTGACACATATAATTCTCTTTCTTTTTCTTTTTTTTTTCTTTTTTATAGTTTCATTTTTTCAATATTATTCTATATTTTGTGAATCTCTGAGATGCTAAATCACTTTTTTGACTTAAGTATCAGAGGAAGAAGAATTTTGCTGATTGCATGCTGGCATCATTAACATTAGTTGGTCTACAGGAAAATTGGCATGAACCCTTGTGTTCCTTATTTTTGATCTCTTAATAAATTTTTTTTTTTTTTTTGTAAATTTCATTGTGTTTTTTATTATTATTATTTTATTTTATATATCTAATCAAATCTCTTTTAATCTAATTGACCAGATTTTTATGTTAACAAAAAAGATAAATTGCAATTTATGAAAACCTTAACGAATTAAAGGTGGATTAACATTTATTATTATAGAGAGAGATGAAACCTAAAATTAACTCTTTAGGTGTAGGATTTAATATCATATTATGACAATGACTAGGGATTTTTTTTATTTTATTTTGTGATATTTAAAACGAAAAAGAAAAATGGTACAAATTGAAACTAGTATTTTTAAATTTTTGAATACTAATTGCCAATTTTTTTAAAAAAATTATACATAAAAAATATCTTAAAAATAATATGAAAAAAAATATATGATTGATTTTCTCATAATTTTTCTAATATTATATTTTTTCTTACAAAAATTTTTAATTTTAGATGCCTCATCTAATATAAGGGACGAGGCATCACATTTGTAGGCTCATCCCCAAACAATATGGAATTTTACAATTAATATAAATTATTAAGACTACCTTACTTATATTAAGAGTTCAATAATTTATGTCACATAAATTATTTACAATGTAATCAAAGTAAAAGTTCAATATCTAGCTTCTTCGCTTGAGTCTCTTATTGGTATTAATTTTCTTCGTATAAAGCTGATAATTCTCACGCACAGAGTTCACATGAAAAATTAAAAAATATTATTTACATATTATTATTATTTAAAAAAATTCATAATAAACACAACTTAATTTCTATATTGTTTGAATGTGTAATCATGACAAATAATATTATCACATTATATTAGTTAATGTATTGAAAACTGCCTTACAGTTATAATGTCATGATCAAATTATTTTTATAATTATATAAGGTTATAATTTAATATAGGTATAATTACAAAAATTATTATTTTGACTTAATTATTCTTAATATAATTAAAATAAAGATTGTTGGCCTCGTTTTTATCTTATTTGTAAAAAATTTTATTCTTTATTCCTATCTCCAAATAATATTTCTAAAATCTAACCATGTTATATAGGCATTATTAGAAATTTTAAAGGTTATTATTATTATTATTATTTTAATCGCTTACTTTAGAAACGATAAAATATCATATCTTAGAACTAACAAATATAAATATCTTTAATAAAATTTTTAACTACAATTTTTACATGGACAATTAATGTGAAGTCATAGATAATTATTAATTATTTTAAAAATTACAAAATTAGAACGTCTAATGTTGATGAAATGTAAGTTATAAATAAAGCAGAAGAGAAGAATTCAAAAGTTATTGTAGAATTGAGTGATCGATAATTTCAATAACTTAATCAAATATATATTAATGTCTTATTCAATCATTTAAATGAACAACAAATCATGTTTGCTTTAATTGAAAAAGAAATTTTTTGTTATAATTAGACAATAAAAAGAAAGAGATAATCCTAAGAATAATAATACGTATGAAAATATAAAAAAATTTGTGTCAAGAAACTTTAAACACACTTGAAAAACTAGAAATATATTGACTTCAACAAAAAAGTTGTCCATCCTAACGTGTTATTACATACTCGCTAGTTAAAAAATGTGGTAATAATTTTTAAGAATAAATATTGTCCCAAATAATTTTAAAAAAATATTTTTTTAATATAATATAACTTTAAATAATTATTATTACGTGAAAGTAAGTTCTTTAAAATAAGATTTAAAAAATTTATAACTTATTATAATATAAAATTTATTATCATTTATAATCATTTTAAATTAGAACTAAAATTTTTTATTATTATAAAAAATTATTTTTATACAGAGTAATATTATTATTAGGACTCTTTTTATTATAGATTATAAACTGTATATTATAAACTTTAATCTTTTCAATGTTAAAAAGTGAATGTTTTATCCTTATTATTTTGAATTTATACCCTTTACTTTTACCGTACACTATATATATATATATTTAATTTACCTTTATTATTTTATTATTAGGACTCTTTTTATTATAGATTAAATCTTCGGCCACTAAATAACTTGTAACATACTGATTTTTTTAAATCATATTTTATTCAATAGAAGTCCAAATTGAATTATTCTTAAAACGTATATAATTCCACAGGTGGGTTCTCTATCTTAACCAATAATAATAATAATAATAATAAAATAATCACTAACCTTTTTTAAACTTTTTTTTCTATTTTTATTTTGAAATTTTGACCACAAATTGTTAAAGAAAGAAAGAAAGAAAGAAAGAAAATATTTTTTAAATTGTAAATAATATTATTAATAAACACAAATTCAATAAAACTCTACTTACGTAATTGGTTTCCCTCTCTCTCTCTCTCTCTATTTGTATGGAACTCTGTTTCTCTCGTCTTCCTCTTCTTCTTCTCTTTCGTTTATGGCGGCCATGAGAAACGGAATCACAAATTTTCAGTGTTAAGAGTAAATTAATTAACAGTGAAATTTTCTCTTGAATTAGAAAAAAAAAATGGTGGACACGTTGAAAAAGCTTAAGAAATCTCTCTCGCTAAAGCTGTCGTTTAAGGCCAGTTCCAACTGTCCACGTCCTAGCGGTGGTTCCGATCGTACGCATTCCGCCTCTTCCTCCTCCCGTCTCGCTCGTAGCCTCAGCTTCCAACCTTCCAAATCCTCCCAGGTCAGTTCTCGTTTTCTTTTATCAACATTGTCGGATCTTATTATTATTATCATTATTAACAATTATTATTTAATATTTCATTATTAATTTTATTGTGTTCGTAATTTTTTGACACCGGCGTTTGTTATTTTTTTTTTTACTCCGTGAAACCGCCTATGATTCTCCCGTTCGTTTGAGTTTCTGCATAATAACCGATTTACCCTTGCCATGTTTCGTTTATGATATTTGTTTGTAAGGGTATATTGGTAAATTGATGTTACTTGTTCGATCACGGTTCTTCAACCGCCAATACGATAATAATATTTTGATTTTTGACAATGAAAATTACGGAAAATGCCATTGCCTGCGAATATGATGACATGATTGATTGTTTAGGGAGCCGAATCCGATTTCGGAACTGGAGAAGCACAGATCCCAGATCGCCATTTTATTTCAGTAACTTTGACATTTGTTACTAGTTCCCCTGCGGTGCATTTGCAACCCACGTTAAATTTTTTCAAATATGTTATATGAGGTTATTTATGATTTTAAGTTTCGGAAATTTTATATTATCTTTTCAGTTTATTTTAATAATATTAAATTTTTAATTATATATTTTAAATTTTATATTAAAATATGTAAAATATTTACATGAGAAATATTCTAGCAAAGATTTCTTTATTAGATCAAATAAAAAAAATCAAGATAAATAATTTTTGACAATATGTTGTTGGGGGTGATAGTATGAAAAAAAAAATCATAAATTTGATTAAAAGGTATAGCATTTGATGCATAAATTCACTTTTGACAGCAAAAATTTCAGCGGAAAATATGTTTTTTTTTCAAGGACATTCTTTATCTAATTTATGTTAATTATATATTCATATCCATTATACCATATGTATATTATTTGTATTTTTTTTTAATTCAAGTATTGGGAAATATTCTTGTATTTAGAAATAGTTTTATAAAAGTTATTTTAAATAAATGTGTTGTTTACAAAATCCAAAGAATTCAACTCAATTTGCTTAAAAGTATTTAAAGTACGGCACATTTTGTAGTTTTCTGCAGTATTAACTATTGTTCGTTTGAAATCTTTCTCAAATGAGTTTTGGTGAGACGTGAAAGATTAGGACACTAACTTTTTGGCATTCATGTATGTCTGTGGTGTAGTTTGACTTCATTTGTGTGCATTTAATTGTCAACAACTTTCTCTACTGTGAAATCAAGAAAAATGATAGCTGTTGTCGATTACACCCATACTTGGTTGGTCAAGTGTTTATAAAATTCTGTGCTATTGAATGACAGCTTTGTACCCTTTGAAAATTCCATATCGTTTTTCAATGAAAATTATGAGCATCGTTTGTACATGCCACGATCTGTAATATTCTTTCTTTTGCTTTTTGTGGTCATGTAATTTTTTGTTTGTATTCATTTGTGATTTTCGAATCTTTGCTCAAAATATGGTTGATGTAGTGGTTGGCAAAACTTCAAAAAATATTTAGTCGTTCAAATTGGTAATTATAAGTAAATTAGTGCCGGCCCTGTAACCTTTTTTATTCCTGAAAACTTTAACTGGTGAAGAATTTGTTGAATGAAGTAATCATTGGTGCTGCCGGCTTCTATATGATGAAGTACCTACGCTTAGGCATTATTCTTGCTAGTGAAAAACTTGGCAGCATGTTTACATACTCTGATATCTTTTAAATTGTTGGCTCTGAAAATAAAATGTGTGATGAATCATTTCTTTAGATTATCAATCATCTTTCGTTTAGAGGCTTTAAATTTCAATTATACCAATACTTTGTTTGTAATTATTTTGCTGAACTTAACATGGTAAATAGATTAAAAAGTGAATGATCTGCAAACTTTGATACGTATTAGTTTTGGTATATTCATACTGCTGCGGTCATTTTATCATCGATATTTGAGAAAAGCAATACTGATCCATTGCAGAAAACTTGTGCCATCTGCTTGGGAAGTTTGAGAAGAGGACAAGGCCTCGCTATCTTCACCGCGGAGTGTTCTCATTCTTTCCATTTCAGTTGCATTGCAGCCAATGTTCAGCATGGGAATCGAATCTGTCCCATTTGCCGTTATGAATGGAAAGACATCCCTTTCCAAGCCCCCATCAATGTCATTGATGCTCGACATAGCAACATAGCTCAAACACGCGTTTCTCCCTACAATGCTGCTCCTGAAGGTGCTAATGCTGCTGTAGGCCGTAATTTCCCAACAGCACTGCAACTTCCACCAGAGCCTGAACAATTCACGGATGACGAACCGCTCCCATTTAACTCCATTGCCTCCGGCTCACCCTCCCGTGCTCAAGCATTAACTATCAAGGCAATTCCTGAGTTTACTGCCGTTGCTGCTGCAGATTCTCTGCCCAAGTTTTCAGTTCTTGTTCGCATTCGTGCACCATCTCTTCCAAGCGACGCTAATCATCTTGACCGTGCCCCCATTGACCTTGTTACAGTGCTTGATGTAAGCGGCAGCATGTCTAGCAAGCTTCCTCTTCTGAAGCGTGCTGTTAACTTTATTATACAAAACTTAGGCCCAAGAGATCGGTTATCTGTCGTTGTTTTCTCATCAGTAGCTCGAAGAATTCTGCCACTTCAAAGGATGTCTTACAGTGGCCGTGAATTTGCAATCCGTGCTATTAATTCTCTCCACTCTAACGGTGGGACAAACATTGTTGAGGGACTCAAGAAAGGGGCTCAGGTTCTTGAAGAACGCCGTGAGTGTAATGCAGTAGCAAGCATTATTCTCCTATCTGATGGCCAGGACACACACAATGTTCGCAGATACAACCAGTCTGTGCAGAATGAAGCCTCCTCAAATCTAGAACATGAATTGGTATATTTGAACCTATTGCCAGCTTTGATATGTCCCACCAACAGTGTATCTGGAGGTGAGTCCCAACAATCAACAATCCCAGTCCACACATTTGGTTTTGGATTCGAGCACGATTCAACGGCAATGCACACCATAGCTGATGTATCAGGTGGCACCTTTTCCTTCATTGAGACCATGGGCGCTCTACAAGATGCATTTGCCAGATGTATTGGTGGGCTGCTTAGTGTTGTGTCTCAGGATGTCAGGCTCACAATCAGGTCAATTTCAACTGGGGTGAGAATTGAATCAATACCTTCTGGGAGATATAAGAATGAAATTATTGATCAAGGGAGGCAAGCAGTAATAGATATTGGAAATTTATACGCTGATGAGGAGAAAGAGTTCCTGGTCTGCCTTTCAATTCCAGTGTCTGATGCTGCTGCTGAAGGTCAGGAAACTACGGAGACCACTCCATTATTGGATGTCTCATGTACTCACAAAGATTCAGTTTCAATGGAGATTCGCCAAGTTGAAGGCGAGAACGTTGAGATACGAAGACCTGAAGTGCTGTCTACCGCAGACAAAAACGTAAGCTTGGAGGTTGATAGACAAAGAAACCGTCTATTGGTTGCTGAAACCATTGCAGATGCTCAAAGAATGGCTGAAATCGGAGATCTAGAGGGCGCACAGGCATTTCTTGCAGAGCGAAGAGCATATCTATTATCTTCAGCATCAGCACAAGCAGGAGATGGTCTGTGCAATTGGCTTGAAGCTGAACTGAGACAAATCAGGGAAAGAATGGCCAGCATGGATTTATACGAGCGGACGGGACGGGCATATATTCTCTCAGGTTTAAGCTCACACTCATGGCAGAGAGCAACAACTAGAGGTGATTCTACAACACATAGTTTACCCATGAATACAAATGGTGGACATTCAAGCAGAACAGAAACAAGAAGCTATGAAACTCCTTCAATGTACAATATGGTTTCAAGATCACAGACCCTTAACTTTTCTTCAGATGGACAACAGCGGTTGAACTTGGATTCAAGATCACAAACTCTCAACTTTGTTCCAGGGGAGCAACAACGGCAGCAGCCGAACAAGTAAATGCAACTCAGGATTTTTCTGGCAAACATTTTCCTCGAAAACAATAATAAATTGTTAGTAATATTCGCAGGGAAAGGTTAATTACTTGATTCTCGTAATACTTTTTTTCTTTTTAAATTTTTTTTATTAATAACTATTACTAGCTTGATTATGTGATTGTTTTGAATTTGATTCACAGTATGAATTGGGTGGATTAACTAAGATCAGTGTACAGAGAATTTTCCTGTCAATTAATGGATTTTTTTCCAAAAATTATTATTATTATTATTATTATTATTATTATTATGTAATGACATATTAAAGCTATAAAAATAATATTACTGACACTTTTTTTTTTTTTTTTTAATTTTGAACATTGGAGATTCTCGGTCTAGAGTGAGTTCTACCAATCATTTGTTCTATAACCTAGTGATCATCAATTTCTGTGTCTAATTGTAATATAACTTTTTCGTAGTTGAACATGATTACCACCGGCTACATCCCTAGTTAATTCAAAAACAATTGGGGGAGGGGTGGGTGGGGGGCTGTGGGTCCTATTTTTCCACCCAAACTAAACTAAATCAATTAAAATTGATACGACTTTAAAATTTAAAATTATGTTTTATGAGGTGTTGGTTCAAAATTTATTATGATGTGTTATTACCCAGCAATACCTCATTATTATTATTATTATTATTATTATTATTATTATAAATTTTAATTTATTTACAAAATATCGTCTATTTAATTTAAAATGTATAAATTATTTCATTTGTTCAATCATTTGATAACATGAATTATTATTTAATAAATGATAACTAATGAGTGAAACTCAGTAGAATTTGATCAATCTTTTTTTTAGTTATTAAGGTAAAACACCAAATCAAGAATTCTCTTAAAAATGTATATAGGTGGAAACCAATATCATGCAAAGCTCAACAGTGATAAAATAACTCCAAATCTAATAACCGCATATAGAAAATATCATTTGAAGCTTAAGGCAAATAAGTCTCTAATGAACCCTAAAAGCAGAAAATAATCTGAATAAAGCAAATGAAAGAAGATGGTAATGTTAAAAGAGAAGGAAAGAGAACCTTTGTGGGCCACGTTGATGGTCCTTGGTTACCTTGAATGGAGCATGCCTCGAATAAGTACTTAGGTTGCCGTGTAATCCCTGGCCACCATGGGCCACATACACCCCAAATATATTCTAAAGCCATCGTGATAGTCCTACACCGTCATCAATATAATATGCCACAAATTTATTGACCTCACCTGTGAACACTAAAAATGTCAAAGGGCACTAGCAAGTGATTCGTCAATAGTCATTTGATGCTCATGTCAGTAAGCACCATTTAAGAATAGTCAGAAAGACATGTGGAAAGAGATTAGATGGTAAAAATTGGTTTTACGTGATATAGCGTTAACGTGATTTATTGCCTGTTTTAGAGTAAATAACTTAGGATTTTATCAGCCATGTGGCACTCTTTACCTGAAGGTTTTTACTGGGCTTAGACCATGATGAGGTAAAAAAATTGAATCATCAAAATCATATTATTCTATTACTATATAGTGTTCAAGTACTGCAGCGTCTTATGAGCATCAACAACAGTAAGCCCAAAAGGATTCTTTACATGTAGTAATTATATTAATTACAAGGACAAGAATAAAGAAGATCAAAATAGTACTTAATAGATTGATTCAAAAAATATGACCTAAAATTTAAGATCAACATAAATAATAAAATTAAGTATGAAATTAAATTTAAAAGATAGTTAAGAATTTATCAGTGTGATTCAACATGTGAGGAGGATGTGTAACTTATTCGGAATATATTTTTATAACGTTTTAATTAAGTTTTTATGTTATTTTTTTTAATTGATTTAAGAATGCTACACAGATATATATTTTAATTAATTTTATTTTATATTATTTTAGTGTTTTTATTTTTAATTATTTTAAATTAACTATTTTAAATTAGAACTTTTATTTTAGTTATTTTATGGTATAATTATAAACTTTACATAAAAGAATTTAAATAATATTATAAACAAATAGATTTTACTCAATTAAAATTATGAAAATAACTCTTTTTTTATTTTTTAAAGAATTTGTGAATTTATTAAAATATTTTTTTATAGCTTTTAAATCTTTTTTTCTTACACTTTTAGTTCGTAATTAGTAAATTATACTATCAAGATTTTATTGTTGGTTCTTATTTTTTTTTTAAATTATTGAGTTAAGGTTTTTTAATATCAATTTTAATTTTTTTAAAACTTAAATTTCAATTTAAGTTGTTGAATGTCAAGATTTATTTTTAAGGTTTCAAGATTAATTCTTGAAATTTTCAGATTGATATTTTTAGTGTTTGCATTAGTTTCTTTACTTGACTTAAACCATGGAGGGGTAAAAACATAAAACCATTAATATCATATCATTTTACTATTACGGTGACGCTCAGTTCTAAGTATTTTGTGAGAGAATATTCATTCTATCAATGAAATAAAAAAGTAAAAAAATTGTATTATTTAATTTGGATAATTTTTTTTTTTTTAAGTTGATAGAATGGTTGTTATCATAATCCAGCCATGACATGCCAACAATGGATTTTGCATGCATCGAAACATACTTTATTTTGTAGACTATGGGATCAGAACATACTTTATTTTGTAGACTATGGGATCAGGAAGTTCTGATTTCATATGTTAGTCTTGGATTCGTTTCGGAACTTGACAAGGATCCTGACTATAGTGTTGATAGCACATATACTAGAGACACCTTCATACAAGAAATCCTATGGCACTATATAAGTTTCCATAGCTTTCGAGTGCTACAATAAGTTTAAGGTCTTGGAAGCTAGCATCAAAATTATTGTCAATACAAACCTTTAAGCAAATGCCATGGTTACAATATGGATATTTGTTCTATATGTGTTAATCTACAATATTATTATTATTTGTATATTTGTGTCTTATAAATGTATGAAATCTCACAAATGAATTTCATTCATGAATTAATCCATCTAAAAACTCCAAATGTTCACCTATAAAATTTATGTGAAACCAAAATGCAAAATTTACTATTTACAAAAATTTCACAAATAAAACCTATGCATAGAGATTTATTGGATCACCAAGTTCGATCTCAGTAATCTATGAACATGCACGAATTTTGTAAAGCACTTAGTGTGCATGTGCCTGTGTTGTTGCATTACTTTTCGTTTTATCTTACTTTTTTTATTGTAATATTTGTCTCTATCCTTTGTAATTCTTTAATAATGCGGTAAAGAAAGAAAAAATACAAGGTACAATTGAATAATCGATATTCTTAGACCCTAATAATTAAAATAATAATTAAATAAAATCAATTCATATAAATAAAAAAATAAATTATATTTAATTTGTCATTATTATTATTATTATTAACTGATTTTCTTAATCTAATAGCTTATTGTTTTTAAGTCAACTTAGTTGTGGTTTTTTAAAAAAATTGTATTTGATTTTGGTCAAAAACACGAATCTATACCAAAATATCCCTAAATTTAATTTCTTTAATTTATATTAATTTTCTTTTAACACTTGCATATTTTATGGAGAGAGCATCCAAAACATTGATTTGCTTTGTGGAGAGAGCATTCAAATTTTAAAATATTTTTTTTTTTTGCATTCTATTTTATTTAGATTTTCATCAATTTTTAAGAAATTTTAATGAATTATCTAATGTTGGGGATCAATTTAATATCGAGCCTAAGGACACACTAGATCGAAAAATACAATTAGTCTAAAGATCTCTAACATCAAGTTTGAAGTCTCGTAAAATTTAATATTCAATTTTAATACGATAAACTCTCTATGGTGTTGATTTTAACCAAAATTACAATTAAATCTTTGTTAAAAATCGCATAACACCGAGAACTTGAAAGGAGACAAGAATGTCACATGTGCATCAGAATTTGTTAATAATTGCTTTTCAAATTGGGAAGGATAACCACTCATTATTACTAGTAATTTCTTATAAACTCTGGTAACCACCTATTTATTCAAAATTTACAAAACGGAAGGAGGTACTGTCAAATTGGTAAACACACGTGCACATATTTTTTTTCAGTTATGTTTATATTTTAAAACTCTCTTTAATTTAAATATTGAAAAGTTATTCATCACTCTTGATCTGAAGTCGTTTTACCTAACAAACCGAGAAAGAGGATTGCAAAATTCGAAAATTAAAGATTGAAGAATAAGTATTCTGTTGGCAAGCGAAAATCCAGCAACAGAATCTGTGGAACAATATGGACAATCAATCTGTTGAACTTTTAGACCATTCGTGGATATTCTTAACGAATTGAGTGTCTCCCAATTGTCGAGTGCCGGGTCCAAGTATATGCATTCTGAAGTTTCACATGCACAGAGATCCTTGCGATTTGTATAGTTGTATTCTTCTTTTGCCGAGGTCTATGCAGTCAAATTCACAGACGTAACTTGGCATTTTTAATGAAATTTTGTTCAACATAGTCTAAAATAAGAGTCCTTCAATTTTAGCAAAATCAAAAGTAAAAATTTTCAAGAAATCTTAATGAATTGTCCAAGGTCGGGGATCAATCTCAAACCACGCTTAAGAACACACTAGATCGGAGAATGCAATTAGTCTAAAGATCTGTAACATTCAGTCTGAAATCTCATAAAATTTAATATTGAATTTTGATGCGATCATGTAGCGATGATTTGAGCCGAGATTACAAATTTTGTTTTGACACTGGCAGCAGGAGCAAACTGGCAGTGCCCTTTTTCTTTCAACCAATTTGTTTGGAACGTCGAGGAAAATAGTGAAGTGGGGTTATTTTGGTTCGAATATCTGTTAGTAGGCCTAAATTAAGTGATGTTTTTAGATTGGATCAAAAATAATATTGGGCCCAAAATTGGGTCATTTGATTAAAATATCCAATTATAATTTATTAATTGAATTTGGAAAATATTCTGAAAAAATATTTTAAAAAATATAACAGCGGAGGCTCAAGTGGAAGGCGAACAATGCTTTTACATTTTCTGGAAAAATATTTTTAAAAAATATTTTAGCGTAATTATAAAAAAATATTGAAATCTTATGAAAGCATCTCGGGAAACACGAAACAATAAGTTTGGATTCGGAGAAGGCAGAGATTATTCAATCTTCTTCTTCTTCTTCTTCTTCTACTACTCGTATTCCTCCCTCTCGCGCACAATTCCACAGTTACCACTTCAATCTCTTTGAGCGCAGAAAGAATTGAAGGTTGTGATTGTTTTTGTATGTAATTCTGTCTTTGTTAATGGACTTGGAGGTGAGACTAGTCGGCGGCATAGGTAATTGCTTCGTATCACTTCCTCTCCACTTAATCGATACTCTTCAGTCCACGCGCTCTGGCCTTCTCCCTGAAGTTCTCTCTCTCGAGCTTCGCTCGCGGAGTACCAATGAACGCTGGGTCGTTCCCTGGTCCGGCGCCACTTCTTATTCTTCCTCTATTGAGGTACGCGGCTCGCTGCGCTGTTTCTATTATCTCTATTTGTTGTGATGCGTTTGGAATTCCCTTTTAATAGAAGCATTTTTGAGTAGTGGTGCTTCCTGTAAAAGCACGTCATAGGGCTTCTCCTGAAAACATTTCCAGACAGTTCTTTTCCGATCCTAAAAATGTGCTTTTTTTAAGTATATGTATTGAGCGATTCTATTAACATTTCCAAGTATCTTTGTTGTTTTTTTTTTCTTTTTTCAAATACTGTAATTCGAGTAAAAGTGCTTTCTGTAAAAGCAGCTTCAAGTGTTCTCTTCAAAATCAGCTGTAATCTCAATTGTTATTCCTTTTTAAATCCAAAAAGAGCTTTTCAAGTTCATTTTTTTTAATTCTTGAAAACATTACAGTCCACAATTTTCATGAGAAACTGCAATATATATGCAGAAGTGGTTTTGTCTATGTGAGAATGATTTTGAAGTATTCAAGTACACTTGTCAATTCTTACTCCAAAAAGTGTTCGGATTGTTATTTGATTCCCAAGAGCGGTTTTGTCTATATGTATCAAAAGCTGCATGGAGACAAGGGACGGCTTTTGACTATATGAAAGTACTTTTGGAGCTACCAATGTACCTTTAGTTTATCGTTTATTTTCAATTAACTGCTAGTAATCCGTTTTTTGTAGATTGCTCAACAATTTGCAGAATGCATATCGTTGGCTGATCATACAAGTGTTCACGTGAGAGTAGTACCTGATGTGCCGAAGGCTACTCTAGTTACCATAGAACCTTTGACTGAGGATGACTGGGAAGTCTTAGAGCTTAATGCAGAGCTTGCTGAAGCCGCTATATTGAACCAGGTACACCTTGATTTTCACTCTTTCCAACTGCCCATGCAACAGTTTTAAATGTCTATATTTTCATTTTTTAATCCTTTATATTGTTTGTTCAATAAAAGCAGCCATTTCCTATCAGTTTAATTGGAATAGAACCTCGGTTTCAATATTGTTGTGCAAGTTTTCCGAATAAGGCCACTAAATGAAACTCTGAAACATCCCTTTTCCCTGAATATAGGTCAGGATTGTCCATGAAGCTATGAGATTTCCTTTGTGGCTGCACGGCCATGCTGTCATAACATTCCTTGTTGTATCAACCTTTCCCAAGAAACCGGTGGGTAAGTTAGTATGGGCTACTCTACTTCCCTATTACAATAAATTAATATAATGTATTTAATTCTACATAGTTCTTTCAGACCCTAGTCACACTTCATTGGGGTATTGGTTCTCTTTAATGTTACCAATTCTATTGTTCCCTGAATATTGTTATGGTGTCTTTTTTTTTTTTTTCTAAAAACCTTTTGAGTTATAGTTATAGTTATCAATCTCATTCTTATGCAATTTTGCTTCTGGCATGAAGGTTTTGATTTGTCAGCTGATGAAGAGGGAAGCTATTTTATAAATTTTGCTTTACATTGTAAAATACTGTATTAGGCTTAAAAATGATATATAGTTTGGGTAATAGGAAAAAGTTTCATAATATTCACTTATGTTAGCATCTTGTAATCACAATCAAATTAATTTGAGGGACAATTACCCAGCAAATAAATGGATAAAGGCATGGCATATGTTCATTTTCAAGTTCTTAAATTTTATTTTGGTGTGTCACTGTAGAAGTCTCTTTAATGCTTTTAAAATACCATGGCAGTGGTGTGAGGATTTTGAAAACATAAATTTAAGCATGTGCTTGGAAACATGAACTAATTTAATACTAGTTTACAGGATGGCTCAATAAATCACTTCCTTAATCTGTGAGAGGCATGTTTTCAAAATTATCTCAGAAATCAGTAGTGCAGATACAAGCGGTATTCAAGAGAGTTTGGCCATTTGTTCTGTTTTAGTTATATCAAGTTTTTGATAAAAATTTAAGTGGATAACTTTTACAGAAACATTTCTTGATTACTGTTTACTTTTTAAGGGTTTTTGTTGTTGTTGCTGCTGCTGCTGCTGCTGCTGTTGCTGGGTTTTTTTAAAATTTTTTTTTTTAAGTTTGAATGTGTTCCACATCATTTGAATTTTTTATCTGTACTCTATATATGTAGTTGTTTATTTCTTTGGAGTTGGGTCAATATATGCTAGGAAGATGGTTTTGTTAGGTATATAAATTTTATGATCTGAGATGACAAAAGCCTCTGCTTTGGTGAAAAATTCCATGGCTTTGGTGAGGACATATTTTTGTTATTTTGTTCAACATATTGAAATTTGAGATCAAAATTTTGTACTTTTACATTTGTTGATACTTTAACTATTACTCCGTGCTGTAGTGCTTAATAAAGACTAAAGTTTTCATTTTCTTTGGTACTATTTGCCATTTTTTTTAATCTTTATTGCCTTATTTTTAGTTAGAAAGAGGAATTAGCAATTGGAAGTTGAATCAATTTACAAAACTTGTTATCATTATATGTTTAAATGTCTACACACTTATCAGTGTCATATTTTATGTTGGTAGTATTCTCGTTTTTGCTCAATATATTTATTTTTCTTTGTATTGGATGCAGACTATACTTGTTCCAGTCTTTATTTTTTTAATATTTTAGTCAAGTGATAAAGTGAGTTGCTTGAAAACTGGTTCTTGGGTGTCTAAATTCATGTATGAATCAGTTAATTGTTCTTCTCTCGCCCTCTGTTATTATCATTTTCAATAAAACCTGACCTATTGTTGGAGTCTCTGTCTGTACTAGTTATGCAATAAATTGTATACTATCCCTTTTAGGTAGGACATGAGTGGTTTACTATTTTGTACATGACTGTTGTTTTGTTGCATACAGGTAGTCAATTATGATACTGATAGTTTTGTCTTTAAGTGATGGAGTCGTGTCTTATGAATTTTTTGTAGTGCAACTTGTACATGGAACTGAAGTTGCAGTTGCTCCGAAGAGACGCAAGAGCAACGTGAAGAAACATGAAGATTCTTACATGCAATCTTCTAATGAAAAAAATAGTATTGCCAAAGCACTTTTGCGCATTCAAGATTCAGGCAGAGGATTGTTCCACAAATGTGATGTTAAAGGTGTTGAACTGGGAGTAGCACTCACTTCTGTTGCTTTTATTAATCCAGAAACAGCTAAAAATGTTTCATTAGGTTCTCTTCAGTTGGTTGCTGTAGTGCCTAGATTGTCATCCAAAGAAAACTTGAAGAACCCCGAAAACAGTGCCTTGAAAATGAAAAGCAATTCAACTTTGAAGGAAAGTGGAGTTTCAACTGACAAGAAAGAATGTCGTCAAGCAATCGTTCGTATTTTAATTTCTGATTCGGTGGCGAAAGGACATGTGATTATTGCTCAATCGCTTTGTCTTTATTTGAACACAGGCCTGCACTCATGTATGCTAATTCTTTCAAACATCTATTAGCTCATAGTACTCAGTATTACTTCCTTTTAAAATCTTTTCTTATGGTGTGATATGAATAGTGGATTGTTTTGTGATAGTTTTTAATTGCAAGTTCTCCATTGTTTCAATCAAGTGCCATACATAATAACTATTCGGTACTTAAGTGAGTGGTTGCATCAGAGGCCGTTTCATTGTGATAGTTTAAGCATGCCCACGCTTTATCCTGTAAACTCTTTGCCCATTTTCAAACTTGGAATACAGTATTCATGGCAACTGTTAACACATGTATTCTGTTTTGGCATTGTTCTTTCTTTTTTTTTTTGTTTAGGTTCAGGAATTGAGCTTGCTGATTATTCTCTGGGTGTCAAATTTCTTAATGCCCATTTGTTTTGCAAATTTGATATTCTAATCATATCATTTGGAAGCCAAGTCACTCGCTACAACTTTCAGATCTTTTGATACTTATGGATTTAATGAATGCCGCCAGTAAACATATAAATGAGTTATAGGTTTGATTTTGTCATGATAAATTTTAGATGCCTAGTTATTGTTGAAATTCTTTGAAACTGTGATCTCTGTTTATTTTGACTTCAATAAATCAAGCATCTGCACGAACACGCAGCTTTCCCTTGGTTCTCATTGTGTTCCTTTTTTCACTTAGATGAAAAGGCTATGACAAGCTTGCTGCTTGTATGATGAGAGGAGTGACATTTTGCATATAATATCATTTTGTAAAATTTTTGATATCTCAACAGTCTATTTGTACTATTATGTTTGTGGAATTGAGAAATCTGTCATGCAGGGGTTTATTTAAAGCGATGTAATGTTGACTTGAAGAAAGAAATTCCCATGCTTTCACTTTCTCCTTGCCACTTTAAGATGTTGGGGAAGGATAAGTCTTTTGGAATTGGCCTGGAACTTGATAAGAAACTTCATAAGACAAAGAACATGCTTGAGAAAACTGGCCCGGGCACCTACATGGATGCTATAGATTGGTCAGCCCAAGATGAAGTCATTGCAGCTCTTTCTTCTGACTCTTCTCATAGAGAAGATGAAGAGACTGTTTATCAGTTTGAAGATAAGAAGGGATTAGAATGTCTACTTCATACATGGTTTCTTGTGCAACTCAATGTCATTGCTCAAAACACAGGATCAGAAGTTAATACATTGGTTTTATCAAATGAAACTTTGCTTCACTTTGAAGTGAAAGGATTCAAATCCGGGACTTGTGGAAAGGTACAGGCATCATGTAATGGCTCAGACAACAAAAATAAGGCAAGAGAACTGCATACAGAAATTTTTTATGTACTTACCATCTCTGAGGAATCTTTGCATGGTGAAAAATGTAATGCATATGAGCTAACCTTTGAGGCGAAAGACCGGCAGAACAATAACGGGGAAGCTCTGTGCCAGTTGTTTGGAAAGCTGAACCTTGGTGACCCTGTATCCTTCTACTCTGTCAGAGAGAGAGGCCTTACCGAAGGCTTTAATTCAAATCTGTTGTCTTTGAGCTGGATGGGATCAACTGTTTCTGATGTTATTAACAGTAGGTACTTTTTCCAAAAATATTTGTCTCCTCAATGTGCTTAGTTGTTGCATTAAATCTTTTTCATTTGAAACTTCTATCTCACGAGCATAAGGCATAGTCATCTCCTCTTTTTATTTATTTTATTTTATTTTATTTTATTATTCTTTTTTATGCGCGCGCGCGTGTGTGCTTGCCCTCACTTGCACATGCATGAATGTATTATGTCCTAGAGCTCACAAATTCCAGTGTTTGTTCCAGCAATTAGCACATTTTTGGTGTAAGGATTCACCTGTTAATAAACAGACTTAAGCAAAAAATTGCTGAAATATTAATTTTCGACACTGGATTGAGTTATCAAACATGCATTAAATCTCATTGGCATTTTCCTTTGAGAAAGTTACTATCTTCTTAAATGGCTTACTGCTAACATGTATTATATCCTGCTGTGAGACGCAAATAATTTTTATTCCTTTTCCATCAAAAACTTTGGATTAACTTACTATAAATTTGCTCTAATGCAGGAATTGAGATGTTGTTATCTCCTGCTTCTGGGTTATGGTTCAGTATGTATAATCTTCCTCTCCCTGGGCATGTTCTAATAGTTGGACCTCCTGTGAGTTCATCTCTATATTCTCACTTGATATTGTTGTAATATTGGCTAAGGAGCTGATTACCTGTATATTTAACGTCACAAGCATAGATTAACAAGTTCACTTTGCTTTCATTAGTTATCCACCAATTTTGCAAATTCTACATTTACGTTTTGTATTTCTTGCTTTCATGTGTAATGGATTTTGGTTCAAACTTACTGAATCTAGTATCATAATGTGAAATTTTACCTTTTTGTTCCACAGGTGTCTGTGCATGGGCATTGAGTGACATAAGCATAAAAATAGAACTAAAAATGACTTATTCTTTGAAGAATATGACAATTTCTATATATCTGAGCTAGGAATGTTTTGGTTGTAAAGTTTTTCCTTTAGCTGTGGGTGTTAGATCAAAAGACAGAGTTGGACATTTTTTTTTACTTTTAATAAGATAAAATCTATGAAAATGAATTCTCATGGCCTAATGTGATTGTTTTGTATCCTTGTCTATGCTTAATTTCGTTTGTTTACATTCTTTCAAATGATAGCATTTTAGTCAACTGTAACAATTGGCATATTTTTTCGTCATTAGGGCTCTGGAAAGACAGTATTAGCAAAAGCTGTCGCAAAATCTCTTGAAGAACAAGAAGACCTCCTAGCACACATGTATGAAGTTATTTTAATGTGCTTATACCTCTTCCTTCTCTTTTCTTTACTTGTTAATTGGTAGTTAACATTTTGTAATGCTAATAGTTAAGGTAGGTAGAGACACTGAAATGTTGTGAATCTGTAAATTAAATCTTCATGGTGGATCCTGTTTTATTTTATTATCATATGTGGGGTTCGGAGATTGAAACATGTATGTATTCCACTGACTAAGGTCTGTGTATGCAGAGTTTTTGTATGCTGTTCTGGACTTTCTTTAGAAAAGGGCCCAGCCATACGTCAAGCACTTTCTAATTCCATATCTGAAGCATTGGATCATGCACCTGCCATTGTCATATTTGATGATCTTGATAGCATTATTTCGTCCCCTTCTGACTCAGAAGGATCTCAAACTCCAACATCTATCGTTGCTCTTACTAAATTTCTTGTGGACATTATGGATGAATATGGGGTAACAATTTAGTCATGATAATCACTTCCTACAATGACTATTATAATTATTTCCTACTGAAGCTGTTGTTTTTTATTTTCTTTTTCTCATTTTATTTTTCTCCAAATTCATGTTGTTTGATTGATTCAACATTGAAATAAATTATTGTAGATTGAGATGAAAGCAACTTCAGCTAAAATAATCCACGGAGATATGCTAGAAAGCGGATTTCATCCCACAGGATATCAACTCCTTAAATTTTTTTAGCTTATCTACATTAGAAGTGTGGTTTCTGGATTCTATTAAAAAAAAAAAAGAGTTACTGCAAACTCTCTAAATGGACATCTTGTCCACATTGTACTTTTACAGAGATTAATATCTTATAGGTTTGGTGGTTTCAGATTTATTACCGGATTAGGTGGTGAATTTGAAAGAAGAAATACAGGGGAGAATAAATTTTGATATTGAAGATTGCAGCTGAGATAAGAATTTTTTTTTTCTACGTTAAACCCTAGACCTAATCAGCTCATCAAAGCAACTTCTTTTCACTAGATGTCTTTAGCTATATAAGTTTACGTGTCATCAGTTCTGAACAGCTACAGCATCTGCTCTCTCTTTTATATTGTTTCCTGTGTTATACCTTGTACAAGCTTTTGATCATCTTTTCTTTCAAACCTGGAACTACAAATCTACAGAAAGTTCTTGCCTACTTCTATGCTAGCCTGTGATGTCAGTTTGCAATAGAGTCGGTAGATGGACATGTCAGCTGAATGTTTATATCATGGTTTTTATTTTTCAGTCACTTCTTTTTTATGTTATTTGAATGAAGCAAAAATTTGGCAGAGCTGGTTGTAGACACTTGATCTCAATATATCAAATTTGACTTTGAAGTCTGTAGGTATTTCCACTTCTAATATTTAATTCTATGTTGTTGGAATTTTAGTTCAAGCAATTAATTCCTTCGTGCAGCTAGAAGTTTCCTTTTGAAAATGGTCATAAAGTAAGGATAAAGTGATTAATGCTTAAAGACGTCACAGCTTCAGTCTTCCACTTCCAAAATTTCCCGCATACTTATGATGTTGACTAAACAATACATTCTTTTTGACTTTCATATTGGGGAAGTTAAGAAAATCAATCCTCTGACTTTAACCGAGGTGAAAGCATTATAAGAAAGATTAAAGTGGAAAAAATAAGATAATCTTGTGGATTGAATTTAAAGGCCTCACTATTTGGAAATTTAATGTATGTTCTTGGAGATTTGGTTTCTGTCAATCTTTTCCTAGTTTCTGAAGTTGTATCTAATAGGTCAATGCTAGTTATTCCTCTGGTCAGCTAATAAAATTTCATTGGTTCACTGATCAGGAAAAGAGAAAGAGCTCATGTGGAATTGGTCCTATTGCTTTTGTTGCTTCAGCACAATCTCTAGAGAATATACCACAGTCATTGACATCTTCAGGTTTATATCCCCTTTCACCAATGGCTATCGTCTCTTGTAGTAACACTATGAGTGGAAGAAATTGAGATATGGGATTTGTTTTTTCTACTTCTTGTATTGTTGATGTTGTATTTGTTAATTTGATTAGGAAGGTTCGACTTTCATGTGCAACTGCCTGCTCCCGCTGCTGCAGAACGTAAGGCTATTTTAGGTCATGAAATTCGGAGGCGCTCCTTGCAATGTTCTGATGAAATTTTGTTAGATGTTGCTTCCAAATGTGATGGATATGATGCATATGATCTGGTATTTGTTGGTTTAAGTTTTCATGGATTAATTTGAATGTATTTTAGAGTTTGAAAATTTGTCTTTTGGTGAATTCTTGATAATTATTTCATCCCCCATGTAAAACTAGGTGTGATCAGGAAATATTTTGAGGAGATTTACGTGTAAATGTTGCCTTTGTTATGAATTTGTGAAAATTCATATTATTGATATAATTTTCATTGTTCCAGGAAATATTGGTTGATAGAACTATTCATGCTGCTGTTGGTCGTTTTCTGCATTCTGACTCTGGTTTTGAAAAGCACAGAAAGCCCACCTTAGTTAGAGATGATTTTTCTCAAGGTATGCACGATTTTCTTCCAGTTGCCATGCGTGACATTACTAAGACTTCTTCAGAAGGTGGTCGCTCTGGGTGGGATGATGTTGGTGGGCTTACTGACATTCAGAATACTATTAAAGAGGTATAGTGTACTTTTTAACCTTCTGAGAACTGCTAAGCCAATCAAGTTCCCAGGTTGGTCTCTTGTTGGTCTCTTTTTGGGCCTTTTGAAGTTATAATCCTACATATGAGTGTGCCTATGTACAGTTTGTTTGTTATAAAATTTTAAACTAGAATATCAATGTCACCAATATTAAAATACTTCACTGAAAGATTGTTGGTGATGAATATTATATGCATATTTCTAGTAATTTCTATTTATCCGATGCTAACTCTTGTTTTCCTTTCAGATGATTGAATTTCCTTCAAAGTTTCCAAATATCTTTGCCCAAGCTCCTCTAAGGTTGCGGTCTAATGTTCTCTTATATGGTCCTCCTGGTTGTGGCAAGACTCACATTGTTGGCGCTGCTGCTGCTGCTTGCTCATTACGATTTATATCAGTGAAAGGGCCTGAGCTGTTGAACAAATACATTGGTGCTTCTGAGCAAGCTGTAAGGAGGCATTAACCCTTTTCTTTTTCTATATGATATGAAGTTAATTCGGAAATGATTTTTGGTTTTGATATTTCAATGGCATTTAAATGCTGATAAGGTGTTTGACTTATATACTTTATCATAATCCTTATACTTTTGTTGGTTTCAGGTTCGGGATATATTCTTAAAAGCAGCTGCTGCGGCACCATGCCTCCTCTTTTTTGATGAATTTGATTCTATTGCCCCAAAGAGAGGACATGACAATACTGGAGTGACTGATCGTGTTGTTAATCAGGTCAGTATCTTTCGTTGCTTGTACCATCTCACATCCATTACATCATTGATTTAGTCATGGTTGCCTTCCTTGTTTCGACAGTTTCTGACTGAATTAGATGGTGTCGAAGTTTTGACTGGTGTGTTTGTGTTTGCTGCAACAAGGTCAGAATTATCTTGATACTGAATTCTTCTTAGCCGAATCTATACAAAGTCTATTTTTCTGCTTTTTAATTATATATTCAACAGATTGGTTTCGCTATTAGAATTCTGTTACATTTTTACTCATCCAATTGCTCAAAGAAAATGTATGGAATAGTTGGTCTGGAATAACATTAGCAGATTGATCTCTTGTTGTGTGTCCATGCATGTTGGTTTTGTTTCTTTTCTTTTTATCCCTTCCTTGTTCTGATTCATGATTTTTTGTTGTAAATGTAAATCATTGGCTTTCTAATTATTGATGTGGTATAGCCTTAGACTGTGAGATTTAGTGCTGGCTCCTAGCAAGCTGGTCATAAGTTGAATTTAATTCAGAGGAAAAGAATTATTACTGTAGTTTAAATCTGACCATGTATTATGTATAGATTTCTTAAAGAATGATAAGAAAATGGATACCAATTTCAGCAAGGGGAAGATGGATAGTTCTGGTGCCTCTGCAGAGAGGGAAGGAAGGGGGTGTAAGGAGGAGGCAGATACTAGCTTCACATTAAAGCAGTAGACTTTAAATATAAATTCTAATATATTTTATAGTTAATTACTGAGTACTTAAGGTACATTCTTTAATTAACTTTACAATATAACTTATGATAATTTTTAATCATCCTCTTGTAAAGGTCTGCTGGAAACCAAACCGACTGGCTACTTCAACATAGTCCACTGGAGATGTCTAGATATTACACTTTTTTGGCCTTAATGTATAGAAAGGACCTTTCTGTGCATCCATCATGTAGGCATCATCTCTCTTGTTCGAATTTTATTTTCCACCCCCTGCTTTATATGGTTAAGGAATATGCAGAATCATCCGTGAAAGTTTGGGGAGCTGGTAACTAATCCCCTGATTGCTTAGAACTGTAAACATAAGTAGGTCCTTCCTAGATATGTTTAAGATGGATGATTGGAGTAAAATTACTAAAACCGCACAATTACTGAGCTGAGTTGGCATCAGCTTCAAAATGTGGAGACTGGCCAATAGGCATATTGGGAAATGTAGCAGTCTTCTCATGTCAGTGTCTCATTACTACTAGGAAATAGAAAAAGAGAATTGGGGGGGAGAGGGTGTAGGGTTGAGGGTTTTTGGAAGTTTAGGAAGTTGCAATGGGTAAGCTGCTGTCTGATGTTCCAGAATAGTATGGTTGTTCCATGTTCGATGTTAGTGTTATTCTGAATTGCTTCATCAAACAGCCATTATTCTGAATTGCTTCATCAAACAGCCATACAGAAATCAGCTTCTTAGAAGATTGAACTCAAAGCTGCCAACTGTTATTAATTAAGCATGTAAAATTACCCTTGTGTGCACAAGCACTTGGTTCACATGGACTGCTGTTGCGTGTGAAACAGGAACCTGTTGTACTTTAATTAAATGGAACAGGGTAGAACAGGGATAATTATTAAGATCACTAAGACATAATTAGAATGCAGACAGCTATATTGATTTTGTATGCATATTACAATTTATTATAATATATGATGTTCATATAAAAATGTGTACAACATTATTGAAAATGAGAACATGAAATTGATATGACCAAATTAGGCAGGTTTTTGTGTGAACCAAGATGGCAGCAATGAGAATTATAAAACCTAAGTAATTTTCTGTTTCCCTTTCATGTTTTAGAAGATGATTGATGCTCTTTGAAAAAGAAAGCATAAAAAGAGAGGGGAAATTGATAAGGTAGCAACTTATGAAAATTATGGCCTCACTTCCATTGGGATAATATTGGAAATTGCTCTATGTTTTAGTTTCTCAATCTAGCTTAAATTCATTGGTTGGATTTCATAATGTGATATCCAAGCCTAAGTTGATCTGCAAATTTATTTGTGCACTATTATTGTCAATATTGTTGTTGGGCTTTACCTATTAAATTAAGCCTTGAGGCCAAATGATTGCTTAACTATTGCTTCCTATCATCGTTGGTCATCATGCTTGGCTAACTTTCTTCTCTTCAGTGTAGAATTTTCATTTTCTGGTTACTTATATTTCTTTTGTTGAAATTGACTTTGAGTTTCCTAATCAAGCAGTAGACCAGATCTACTTGATGCTGCCCTGTTGAGACCTGGTAGGCTTGATCGCCTTCTTTTCTGTGATTTTCCATCTCCATGTGAGAGGTTGGATATTCTTAAAGTTCTTTCCAGAAAGGTTTGTGATACTATCTTGTCAAATCTTCATTTGTTTATTTATTTATTTTGTAGCAATCTTTTGTTGAGGTGTACATGCTACTTTATCTTCTTTTTATTCTGTGATAGAGTGTAAACTGTTCTCTGATCGGATTGAACTTTGGGCAGCACTATTGTTTATATATAGTTCAATAGTTAATAATCAGGCTTGAAGAGAGTCTGATCTGCGGGCTCTACTTGAACTATAATGCCACTAGCTGTACTAAATTCTGACTCAATACCATATTTGATTCATATTAACAAGTTACATTCAAGATGTTTGGTTCCACTTGGACCAATGTGGCAACTAGACGAGTAAAGATTAGGAGGTGCTTTTTACTTGCAGTTATTGTTGAGATCCTGGTTAAACAAAAATATTGTGAGTAGACATTTAGGAAGTTTGCTTGAGATACTTTAGGCTTTTTATGCATTAGTAGTTCATTATTTTATTTTTATTATTCTAAATTTCCTATAATATGTGGAATATTAGCTATTTCTGATCTTTTGCTAACTGGATAAACAAGTAGGATCCAACCCGACTATTCTTGGTTTTTAAATTAGTTGAGTAAGTGGACAGTAGATGCAATATTCTTTTGTAAACTTAGCAAGTAGGCTCCTGTAACCTTTTCTTCCTTGATTCGTGCAACCTGATTTTTGAACTGCCAAAAAGATCCAACCATGTTCCCAACTGGCTTCATTCTGTCTTGGTATTTCCCATTTCAGCAAATAAATTGTAAACTCATTGAGCTCCAAGTGTGATTTATCATCTGCTTGATAAGCAATATCAAGAAGATAATTGAGAATTTATTTTATCTTTAATTTATTTAATCCTTATTCCTGATGGATTTTACTAATCCGCATGCTTTGCTACTTTTTTCTTCATGTGTTGGCGTCAAGTTTATTGTGAAATGATGTTTATGTTTTGCTGTTTGTAAATAAATGCAGTTACCATTAACTGCTGATGTGGATTTAGATGCCATCGCTCATATGACAGAAGGATTCAGTGGAGCTGATCTCCAGGCACTTCTCTCAGATGCACAGCTTGCAGCTGTTCATGAACTTTTAAGTAATGCAAATAGCAGTGAACCTGGAAAAATGCCAGTCATAACTGATGCACTGCTGAAGTCCATTGCTTCCAAGGCAAGACCATCAGTTTCAGAAACTGAGAAGCAGAGACTATATAACATTTACGGCCAGTTTCTTGATTCAAAGAAATCCACTGCTGCTCAGGTTTGTCAGTCTCTCTCTCTTTTCCCACCTCCCTGCCCTTGCCCGCCCTTTAAAAAGTGTATTTAGTTTGTGCAAACATGCATTATCATTCCTTGTATTGTTGCTTATTAGCCAAAAAAAATAAACTTTCTGCAGTTGAGGGATGTGAAAGGGAAGAGGGCAACTCTAGCATAACAACCGACAATCCGTGCGCATTTTTCAGAGATGCAATACGCTAGTCACAATGAGTAATTTCTTTTGTTTTCTAGATTAATAATTCTATTCATTTCAACTTTTAACTTTTTTTTTTTGTGGTGGCATAAGATTGAAATATGTGGAGCAGAGTGGTAGGCTCGTACGATTCAGATAATAACAACCATGAAGGTGATGATAATCTTTGTATCAGCTGCCAGTTATGAAATTTCACCAGACTGGGGGATGAAAATATTTAGAAAGAGTACAATCTCATTAATTGATTTTCAAACATTGTAATATAATTTGTAATTGTGTTATGGTTTAGGTTCATAATATTTCATGTAAATATGTTCATAGTATAATCAATTATTCAAATAATTATGTCCTATTGAATTATAAATATAATTAATTATTTGAATAATTATGTAATGTTATATTATTTATAATTTGATAATTTGTGTTATATATATTTATATTTTAAAAAATATTTAATTATATTTATCATATATTAAAATATAATTTACTATGTGTGTGTGTTTAGTGATTAGTACGATTATAATTTATTTAATTAAATTAATAATTGTGTTAAATTAATATTTTTAATTGTTAACATAATTATTATATAAGTTTGAGTTAATGTTAGTCTAAATAGTTTGTGTATTTCTATAAAGATGACATGTCAACTTAAATTATTATCTTTAGTATAAATTTTGTTTTTTTAAAAAAAAATTGAGATCTAAACTAGATGATGGCATTTTATCATAGAAATATACTTTGACATGGTGTAATATTTGACCTATATTAGTTCAAACGTTTATCAATTTGATTCCAAAGTATTCTCTTGTTTGGGAATTTTAAGGCAAACTACTAGTATGGAAATTTTTTTTTTCAATTGATAAATACTCAATAAATGTGAAAATGTTAATAATTATCAATACAATCATAAAAATAAGAAAAAAAATCATCTATATATTCACAAATTAAGTGTATCCAAATTTTATATTATTACATATTAGAATTGAGTGCTTTCATTTTGTTAAATAAAATTGTTTTGAATTTATTTTTTAAAAAAAATAAAAAAATTATTTATGCACACCATACACATCTCATACTTTTTCAAATATAATTTTTTTTGCTCATATTTATTAATTATCTCTCATATTCATTTTGAATATGAAAGAAAAATTACATGGTATAATATGCAACAATCACAAAAATTCGTAACATGAATTGTTCATATTTAAAAACTAACATATATTATATATATGTATGAAAAACATTTATAAGATGAGTTTCTTACTTTGATTACTTGATAGATTGATAAAAAAAATTTTAAAATTGATAAGATCTCTGCAATCTATATTAACAAAAGAGACTAGATGCTTTAGTTAAATTTTTGAGAGAGATTTAGTTTTTTTTCATCAAATAAGACATTGGTAAAATTACTTTTTCATACTTAAACTTTATATAAAATTATAATACTAACCCTTAAGTGTATTAATAGATAAGTATATATTAAAGATAAAATAGTAATTATTCAATAATTATTATATATTACATTTTAGTCTTTGTATTTTCACACAATTATATTTAATTAATCATTAATTAAATAATTAAGCACAATTTTAAGAGTTTAATTTTAATTATTCAAGAATTTGTAATTTATATTTAAGTCTCTTGATAATCTATATTATCAAAATTGGCATGTAATTTATATTAAATTAAATAAAAATATAAAGTTATTAAATTCTTTAAATACTTTAAAAAATCACAAAATATATAATACTTATTTATATTTATTTTGATCAATATATTATTTCAAAAATACTAACTTTCCTACTGATAATATTTGTTTTTCTAAAATACTTCTCACTACATTAGTTATTAGTTTAATTATGTAAGTTCATTCTAGAATAGTAATGAACTTGCTTTGACTATTTTGAATATCGAACATTTCGAAAACTCAATGATTATAGTTAATTTCTAATAATATGTTATAACTTTTAAAGTACAATGAAATAGTATTTTATAGAACCTCATTTAAATTGTACATATTATATAGGTAATATTTTTTCATTGTCCAATGCTAATTGAGTAAAGATTTCTAGTGTGTCAAAACTTTATATCGATATAAATATGAATTATTGATCAATATACGTTAAACTCGATATTACAAACTTTTTCGTATGATATTTAATTTATTATAGCTAGAGATTTATTGTTTTTATTATTTTATTGATGTTCATTTAATAACTTAAATTCTGATTAAGTGAGTGAAAATTTCAATCTTTTGTATATCGAACCAATTGATTTGTTTTAACTATCATTCGTTTTCATATGTAAGCAACACATGATCACATAAACTATGTACATTTATATTAGATTCGACTATAATATTTTAAGTTAAAAGATTTTGTCACACAATAGTACAATTATACGATAAATTATTGACTATATGTATTATCATGTTATTTATTATATATTTGAAAAATAGTTTTCTAACTATTAGTTTATACTAATTGTAAGCAAATCAATACGTACATATAGTAGAAATATATAAAATAAACGGTTTACTTTCTAATATTCATGTGATAAATTCTAGTGTTATCATATGTATATAATTCAATACCATAAATACGTACATATTTTTAATTAAATAATTTTTATTAAACTACAAATACAGATCAATTGTTCTTACGTCTCTTTAGTATCCATACGATAGTAAATCTAATTGGAGTGCTAATTGCTATGGTTTAAATGTGTGATATTTTGTACGTTTTTTTTTTTTTTTTGCAACAATAAGGACGTAAAAATAAATTCTAAGCACACGCTTAAGAATATAAATATTATATATTTATAATACTATTTTAGATTTTTAATTTTAACTTAAACTATTTGAATTAACTTTTTATAAAATCTAATTTATTTAGTAAAATAAATACTAATAAATGTAGTCTATTCTTTACATAATAAGTTTAGTTAAAATTAATATCCAAATAATTCAATAAATCTTAAACTCATTTAGGATTATATATATATTTATTATTTCTGATATAAATATGTGACTAAATAGATTCTTGTTACGTTAGCAGTAACACTAAAATTTAATTTTAATATTACAAGTAATAAATAGTGACTAGCAATACATTATGACTATCTAAATGACAAGAATATTAGTGATTTGACGTCACTTTATTCATGATCAATGTTACTATATAATTCAATTTTTTTGCACTAGATATCTTAATTGAACACGAAACAGAGAATATGTCATATTCGTATAGTTTATTTTTATATTTTTTTAATATCATGAGTAGGCTTATTCTATCAAATAAAGTTAATATTATATATTAACTTATTTGAGTATGGCCATGTATTTTTTAAAATTTCACTCAATAAAAAAATTCAAAATATCACTCCATTATATAGGAAGGACAAATTTTATATTGATCACATATATCCTTCTATACGAGTTATGACATGTTTAATTATTTTTTTATAATCCATCTTACTATAAATAATGTTTAAAAATATTAAAATATATTATTCTCTATGTTGGGAATCATAGTGATTTTAAGTTCAAGGATCACATACACTATTGTCACTATGAGAATAATTTATAACACTCATATAATGATCTATGTAGTATTCTCATGACAGGCTGATTTAGTACATTAGTTTATTAATTTGTACTTATGTGTTGACTTGATATTTTATATCATAACACACATATTGTTATCAGTTACTATATATACTAGTTTAAATGCATTGTTATTATCCTATTTACAATAATATTTAACTAGGGACATTTAAAAATAATATCTAACTAATTGAACTTACTATTTTAAGAGTATTATTACATTTATTAGATACAAAGATATATAATAATAAAATAATTAATATATATATATATATATATAAATTAAAATGTCATGATACAAATATGTCAAATATTTAAAAATACTATTAAATTTCAGGCATATATCAACACTAATGCCTTTATAAAGTGATTATCATTGTTATTCATACTAATATTATCTCATGATATTCATTAAAGATCTTGAATATGTCTATTATACGATTTTATTACTCATTCAATATCACTTACGTAGAGAATAATTTAATAATGTCATTTAACAATTAAATAAATTATTCAAATAATTCGCAAACATATTTTATTTGAATGCATGACAAAATAAAAAAATTATATTTGTGAATAAAGAATTTCTTCTTTTCTTAATAACAATAGTAAAATTATATATACACACACAAAAAAAAAAAAGACAAAATATCCCGAAAATTGATAACACGAATAACTTCTAAAGCATATTTTAACAATCTTTTCTTTGCGTTAAAACTATTAATTATTGTATCTCTGATCCATATTTTCAAGATGATGGTTCAAGTGTTTCTATATTATCATTTTACTCAGTGGATTAGCGACATTGTCCACTAAAGACATTTTTTGAATGATTATTTTTCCAGCATCAACGAACTCTTTTAAAATGTGATATTTGCCTTGAATATGTTTAGAATTTTAGTGTGCTTTCGGTTTTTTGGTATGTACAATAGCTCTAGTGTTATCACAAAATACGCTTATCAAATAAGTCATGTTTGGAGCCACACCCAGTTCAAACTTATTCAAAAAGTCTCTTTTGCTGATTTTGAAGCAGTAATATATTCAATTATAATTGTAAAGTTTATTGCCTTCTATTTGAAACTTTTGTTACTGATAGTTTCTTCATTACATACAAAAATAAATACTAATATAAACTTTTTCATCATCAACATTTGACTACAAATTCAAATTTGAGTATTCTTAAATGTTTAACTTAGAACCAAATTTTTAGTCTTTTTTAAGTATTTTAAGATCAATTTTACTGTCAACCGATATTTCTTCCCTAAACTAGCCTAATATATGTTTGTAACACTTGTAGTATATGTTCTATCAGGTCTTATACACAGCATTGTGTACATCAAACTATCTATAATCAAAGTATAACATATGCTATGCATCTGCTGTCGCTTTTCATCGATCATTGAACCTATATGTTTTGAAAGATAAAAACTATGGATGAAGGGCAAGAGTTCTTTCTTAGAGTTCTCCATGTGAAACTTTTTTAACATTCTATTTACATACAGTTTCTAGGATAATCCTATTATTCTTTTTGCTTTATCTCTATATATACGACCTCCAAGGATATATGTCATTTCTCCTAAGTCTTTCATAGGGAATGTCTTGAATAACTAGATTTTTATCTTAGTCATTATGCCAATATCATTTTTCATCAGTAGTATGTCGCCCACATATAATATGAGGAATATAATTGCATGATTTTTAACCTATTTATAAATACAATGTTTATATAGATTTTTCATAAGTTCAAACAATTTGATTGCTTCATTAAATCGAATATTCCAGCTCTTAAAAACTTGTTTTAATTCATAAATAGATCAATGCAACTTACATACCTTTTTTTATTTACAATGAATACAAAACTTATGGGCCGCTCTATATAAATATTTTTCTTAAGATACTTGTTGAGGAATACAGTTTTCACATTTATCTACTAGATCTCATAATTATGGTATACAATAATGGCTAGCATAATTCAAATAGACTTAATCATAACTACAAGTGAAAAGATCTCCTCCTAATTCAACCCTTATTTTTTAATATAATATTTTGCCATTAGCTGAACTTTATAGGTTTCTACCTGGCCATTCTTACCAATTTTTCTTTTGAAGGATTGTTTATAACCAATAGCGACTATTCTTTTTGATATATCAACAAGTGTTTAAACTTAGTTACATACATGAATTGTATTTCAAAATCGATCACTACTAGTCATTTACTTAAATTTCTGTTTAATATAGTTTTTTTATAATTTCTAGGATCATCACTATGATCAATTTCACCTATTAAATATGAGTCAAATTCATACTCATTTAAAAACCTATATCAAATTAAAAGTTTTAATATTCTAGAAGATCTTCGAATAAGAATTAGTATAAAGATTTGTTGATTGGATGTTCTAGCTTCAGCAGTGTTAGTTTGAAGATCTGAAAACTTTTCTTTAAACTCAATATTTCTACCTACATTACCTTTTTCTAAGAACTCATTCTCTAAAAAGTGTGCATTCCTAATAATGATTATTTTTTAATCAAAAAGGAAATAAAAATAATATCTTAAACTATTTTTAAGACATCCAATAAGTTGACCCTTTTATGATTTTACATCTAACTTATTAGTGCTAACTAACTTAATATAAATTGAATAACCCCAAATTCTCATATAAGTAAGACTGAGTTTCTTTTCACTTTATATCTCATATAGAGTTTTTTAGACTAATTTCGACAAGACTTTATTTAAAATATGCATAATAATCTGAAACACATATTCCTACAAATATATTGGTAAATTGATGAAATTTATCATGGATTATACCATATCTAATAAGGTATGATTCTTCCTTTCCACTTTAGCATTAAACTGTAGTGTATAACGAGGAATCAAGTGAGAAACTATCCTGTTATTATTTAAGAATTCTTTAAACTTTATACTAAAGTATTTTCCTCCACGATATGATCATAAAGCTTTAATACACTTTCCTGTCTATTTTTTTTTTACTTCATTATTGAATTATTTGAATTTATCAAAAGATTATAATTTGTATTTTATTAAATATATGTAACCATACCTTGACATATCATCAGTAAAAAAAATGAAGTATTCAAACCCTTATTGAGCTACTTTATTAAATGGTCACATATATTTATATGTATGAGTTCTAGTAGTTTTTTTTAACTCTTTTGCTTTTACTCTTAAAAGGTGATTTGGTCATTTTACCTCAAAAATATGATTCACAGGTTGGATAGGATTCTAAATCTAATAAGCCTAGAATCTCATTTTCTCCAAGTTGAATTATTTGTTTTTTTCCGATATAATCTAATCTGTGATACCATAAAATTTTAAAATTTATTTTATTTTAAATTTTTTTTTGATAATGAAAATAATTAAATCAGTATACAAATTATTTATATTTATTGTTTTATAAACTAATATATTTCTTAAATATATTAAACATTCATTTTCATTAAAATATATATAGTAACATATTTACGCAATACATAGATAAAAATAATATTTTTAGCGACTCTAGTAAAATACAACATTGAGTCTAAACTCAAAATATGTTCTGTAGACAATCTGAGCTAACAAGATTGTTATCCTTAAAACGATCTCGCCCTTTGGCAATGTAATATATTTGACATTGTCTGTAAAAAGACATAAATATGAGTAGCAGCTGCTGAATTAATTATCCATGATTAACTATTTAAAATAGTATTTATTTCATAATCAATTATATTATAACTATACATAAATGCTTTAATTTTCTTAAGGCTCTTAAAGTATTGTAGACAATTTTACTTCTAGTGTCTAAATTTTTCATAATGAAAATAATTTTCTTTTACTTTATTTTTCTTTATCTTGAACTGAACTTTTTTAAAATTCTTTATTTTTTGACCAACTTTTGGTCGTTTCTTCTATGTTTTCTTTGACTTCTTACTAGTCTTACTAGTAAAAGTTATGTAAACATTTTTCTATCTTTTTTTTTTATTGATCTATTTATATAACTATCAAAGCTCATTGAGCAACTCATAAAGAGTCTAATCAATTCTATTTAAGTTATACTTAGTTATAAAAGATTTATAACTAAGTGGATGTTACACCCTGAAAAATTAAGATCATGATCGATATAAAAGTAAGGACGTCCTACCTCTATAAGCTTTAGACAAAATTTGTAAGTAAACTTAAACATATAGATATTAAACTCAAATAAATACAAATTATATAAATAAAATTCACACGTATATACGAATTTTAGTGATGAAATTTAAAGTTGATAAACAATAATCAAAGTATCCAAAGCTGTAATTCTAGGTTATGACGAGCTACAGTGAATAAACAATAGACAATGACTAATATACAACATATACATCATTGGACATTAGGCCTCTTATACACAAACTAAATGGAATTATAGAAAAATGAAGACCTCTAAGTGATTGCAAATGTATCATAACATCGCAGTGTTCTCTTAAAATCTCAATGAGTACTAACTTAGATTTTGTAAAACTGAGAGGTGTGGTAGATGGGCGAGTTTTTATGAAAACTCAATGAGTAAGTAGTGAAAACGCAAAATATAGCTAAATTAGTAAATTCACTCTCAAACATAAAAGAGTAAAATTAAGAATTCGTAGAACAACTAAAGAGTTTTTAGAATATAAAAATATTTTAATGTTGCAACTATATACTTTCTATAAAATCATAAATCAATTTTAGAAAATTAGTTATATTAGAGATACATGAATATATATACAAATATCAGGTGTCAGATATCAAATCTCCTTTTGCCCCTAATTTCTCACTCTATACTAGTACTTACACATACACATATATTAGAATGTATAATCAGGGCATGTATATTCCCCCTTTATGGCTCCTAACTAAAATGAATCGAAAACATATATCTAAGATAAACTTTATTACAGATTCAAAAATATAAAAATATAAAAATATAAAGAGTATTCAATTAAATCATAAATCAGCATGTTATGATATTCAAAACAAAACTATATAAATTAAATTTCAAAAATCATAATGAAAACCAAAGATAATTAAACCTAAATAATTATATTCACTTGCTAAATCAAATCAAATATAATCATTCAAAATCAAATTTATCTACTTACTAAATCAAATCAAGTATAATAATTTAAAATCAAGTTTATCCACTCACAACGTTGTTTGAAGTCCTTTTGACTAATTTATTGGCGGTGGAGGATCTTGCAAAAAATCTATAACAATTGAAATATAACAGTTTTTTCAAAACAACGAGCGAGCTTATAATATCTCTACTTAGTCCCCATATATGCTATTTATGCATATGATATAACGTTAGAAAGCTAAATATGTTTAGTTTCATATAAAATAAATAGTTTATCATTCCAATACTTCTAACTAAAGTTATAACTTTTTTCCTCCATGCTATTTTTTTATATTATTAAAACTTGATCAAAATTATAATTTCACTTGGGAAGCTATCCCTAGGAATTTAGGAACTATAACCTTTTCATTATAAGTTCTATTTATCTAGTTTCATGTTCCTCAAGAATTATATAAAAATATCTCCTATAACTTAAGTTATGCCTAAAACACCGACACATGTTCTGACATAACCGTATCAGTACGACAACCAACTTACAATCTTTACTGGGAATTTGTCCAAATTTATTTCATCCTAATTTTTGAATATGTTATTCCTTAATATCTCTAGTTTCTATATAATATTATGGTGCTTCAATTCGATTTTAAAATTCAAGATATGAAAAAAAAGTGAATATTTGTTACTAGACTCTTGGATTTCGAATTCATATGATTTAATGGTTCCAAGGATTCTCAATGTAAAATTGAAGATATTAAAAAAAGTGAATATTAGTTACTAAACTTTTAAAATTTGAATTTCATATGATTTAATAGTTCCAAGGATTTTTAATGCTTTATTATTCCTCTAATAGCTCATAATACTTCATAAAAAAGTATTATAATCCATTTTTAAATTACAAAATCTACAAAAACTCATTTTTAGAATTTAAGTAATATCAACAATCAATAAAGGAATCAAAGAGGAGAGCATATGTTAAAACTCTTAAAACTTAAATCTCACAAAATTAATAAGTAATTGAGTTTAATTAAAGAGTTTTTTAAGTGAGTAAACCATAGCCCAGTATTAGAAAAATAAAAGGGAATGAAAAAAATGAAGAATATTGAGAGTTTATGTAGTTCATAAATCAGGCTTGGGCTTTAGTGATAACTTTATTATTTTTATCCATTTTAATAAGCTTTTATTCATAATTTGTAAAAGTCTTCAACATGAAAAAATGTAGCTCTATTTGTTAGCTTTTCAACCCATTAAAAATCACCTTAATTTAAGATTTGTAGCTCAAGTTAGAGTCAAAATATCGAAGTATATTTGGAAATTCAAAATTATACACTTGAGTTATAATTTCTCTTGACTACCTTAAGACCCTTTAAACTAATTTTGTAAGACCATAATATGCTTAAATCAATTTAAAATTAGTTAGATCAAAGAATGAAGAGAGAAAGCACGAACATCATATTTTAAAAGTCATTATGCAATGTAACGGAGAGAATGTATTAAACCTATAACAATGAACATAAAGTCACAATATTAAAGGTTTTGGAAAAATAAAAAACTTGAGATATAAATTATGATATCATGGTAATATATTTGCAAGATATTACAATAGAAGAAATTAAAGAATTAAATTCCCCTTGAGGCGATCAAACATGACCACCTCATAAGCATCCAACTAGATTATTTATCATTTTGATGACATAATCATTTAGTGGCACATCTTTTTTAAGCCTCATACTAAAAAAGAAAGCATATAACTCATACTTTACCTTCCTAGAATTATCACCATATAACTATTGTAGAGTGATGAGGATATCATAGGCACTATAAATATATTGATATCATAGGCATTATAAATATTTTTATGTCTAGTCTGGAGTTCTCTATTCATTGATGTTAACATGCAACTTTAACTCTCCTGTTATAATTATGCCAATTTTTAAATACTTTATGTTTATCACGTGAAGCATCATCATCTATCTAAAGTAGCAGGGTTTCTTTTAAGATATAGCTAACATTTTTAAAATCGAGAACTATTCTCATATTTTAGAGTTAATCTTTAAAATTTTGCTTCATTAAACTATTGTTATCTAAAATTCTTAGGAGAATGTTATTAGACATTTTTCTATATTTTATATTACAAATATAATAAACTACAAGAAATTAAAATATCAATTAGTGTATTGTATATTTTTTAAATAATTTGAATAATAACAATCAAACATTTTAAATGCTATTTAAATGCTAATCATATTAGCTCTCATTATCCAATTTGAATCATACATTCCATGAGTTAGAACTCAAAAATTTTATTGAATTTTTAATAAATTAAAATTTAATGAAAAATTAAATTCTTATTAAAATTAATTAACCTTATATAATATAAATCTTGGTCAATTAATTCAATAAATAGAAAATACTTTTCTTTCACATCTCATATAAGAACTGACCTTTTTTCTTGTTATAACCTCAAATACCTCATGCAACATAAATCTTAGTACTCTAAGCTCATTATATCTAAATTATTGTACTTTCTCGAAATATACTTCTCATCTGAACCTTACATCATAGAAATTTTGGTCTAAAAAAAATATACAGCTAAAAATCAAATAACTAAATTCTATGACATAATACTATACCCTTTATATCATAGAAATTTTGAGATATAATAATAAATTATAGGATTCATTGTTATCCCGTCATGGGAGACATAGATTTAATAATTTAATTAGGGAATCTATTTCACATTATTCTTATTGTATCACATGCATATCTTAAACACGTAGATAATTATTATCATTTATTTATTCATAGCATGAATAAATATTCACTAAACATTATATATTTGAAAATCATATATACACATGTATGTTTTATGAAACTTTTGTTGCACGTATTTTATCAATAATTCTCTTATTATTGATACATGTATAACACTTTATGCGTTTTTCATAGTTTTTACTAATTTACTTGTACATTGTAATTTCTTATCTTACAAGAAATTTTTTGTTATTTGTTGAGTTGATTTGGAGATTTTCAATAACTAGTTAAACCAAAAACTAAAATTTTTTTTATTTGTACTGGTAAACTACCCTAATATTTTGTTTCTTTCTGGTAAAACAAATTTACATAACTTTATATACATAACCATATTTATGCACATTAAGAATAATGTGTAACTAATATACACATATATGTGCATCTAATACACATACATATGCACTTAACAAAATGTATGCTACACATACACATTAAATTTGTATTATATCATGCATAAATTCAAAATTAAAAGGATGAGCAAAACATTATGATACATGCATGTATTCAAACATTTTAAACACATATTCACATGCATTTAGTAAATTCCACCAAGAAGTAAAAATAATTTTATCATATAAATACATGAATACATGTACATATAATGTTATTACATATATATGTATACATAATCCATCAACACTTGACACATCTATGTGTTTAACACATTTAAACACATATAATCAATATGAAAAATAATTTTTCATAACTAATTCATAATGGTTAACACATGAAATTTTGGAATTAAACCCTTTTAATTTCCAAATATAAATACATATAGAGATCTTATATCTACACATGTTTAACATTCATAAAATTAACATTTTATCAATATACATATTCAGTCAAACACCATAAGATTCATACACATGAATAACCATCATTATACATATTTCATTTTGATGAAAAACCAGTTTTTAGCCAAAACCTATTATGGCCGAAAATTCTAGCAAGCCAAATCCATGATTTCATTTCTAATTTAACATTATAACATTAAGGGAACTTGAATCAATAAACATATTTGCATCTTATGCAAATACATGCGCCAATTTTCAAGATCACGTTACCATGATATCTAATCATATTGGAACACTGAAACACATGTATTTAATTCAATCTAGGATCTTAATTTCATTATTATCCATTAAATTTTATTAGATTAATTAAAAAATAATTTTTCAAGCAAAATGCTTAGGTGGCCGAATTTATGCCCATATATATTTTTTTTGTGTTTTTCAAACAACACAATACATCCATGGGTTCATTTCATCACCATAAATTATCTAATCATATTAGATTCAATTGAAAATAATTTTCAACACAAAAACTTTATGGTGGCCCAATGTTACCCTTTGTGCATTCCTTTTGATTTCAATTGAAATACAAAAAAATCAAGGCCATATATATCATTCTAATCATGCTATGATGGCATTTGATAGAATGATTACATGACAGAACATGAAACAATCACAAAAATTCATAACATGAATTGTTCATGTTTAAAAACTAACATATACTATATATATATATATATATATATATATATATATATGAAAAACATTCATGGGATAGTTTCTTACCTTGATTACTTGATAGATTGATAAAGAAAATCTAAAAATTAATAAGATCTTTAGAATCTACACCAACAAAAGAGAGAAGATACCTTGGTTGAATTTTTGAGAGAGACTTTTAATTTTTTCTTCTTTTCATCAAATGAAAAATAGGTAAAGTTGTCCTTTTATACTTAATTTTTTATCCAAAATTATTATATTAACCTTTAAATTTGTTAATGGATAAGTATATACTAAAACCAAATGGTAATTATCTAATAATTATCATATATTGTATTTTGTGTCATGCTCCAAAATTAGAGTGAATGACTATTAAGTTTGAAAGGTCAAAGTTCTAATTTAAAGATGTCAAAAGTTCAATAGTCAAAAGATGAAAAAGTATTTCAAGGTCTTGAAATATATTTAAAAATAATAATAATAAAAATAAATCTAATAAAACTTTACAGAAATATGCATATTTTTACTCTATTTTTAAAATAAATAATTAAAATTCTAGTGGACCATATAAATTATGTATTATCATATAATCAGAAGTTTGATAATTTAAATACAAATCAATACGAACGTACCAATTAACTAGTAATTGAAAATTTGTTCATTTAATCTTTTAATACCTAAATGTACTACTTGGTTCTTGATATCGACAACAAGTTAAAAGTATTCCTAGAGGGAAAAAAGAAGTGTTGAGCAAAACTACGATATTCAGTAGGAATTAAATCACTTACCTAATTTTGTTTTACTCAAAAATCTACATAATTAATTTAAAAATTATATATGTCTAATTTCAATAAAATCATTAATGATACTAAAGTTGAAAATTTAACTTTTATACAATACACACACACATATATACACACACACAAAAATAAAATAAATATAATTAATTTAATCTAAATCAATCAATATAAAATACACTGAGGGGCTGTAATAACAGTCATCTATCACTTTTATGCCACTTAATTTCCACTTACCTGTGCGTCTCAAAAGCCCACCATAGGCCATACATTATAACTACATAAATATTCATTTTACACACGCGCGCGTGCGTGCGCAATATTAAATACTGGTGCAAGGCCACATTATAATCATAACTGGATATAAATAATATAAAATATTTAATTAAAATTTGAGTTGTATAATGGCAACAAATCAATAAAACTCATTTTACATATTATTCATCAAAATTATATATTTTATATATTTTCATACCATATAGATTATATCTAGATAAAATATTTAAATTAATATAAGTTTGGCACGTTATAACTAAAAGACATACAACTAAATATTTTATCATTAAAAATGTATAATTAATTTCAAATAATTTAAATTTAATTTTAAGTAATAATTATAATCATAAACATATGTAAATATATATACATGTATATAAATATATCTAATTTATATTTTTAAAAAATAAACAACTAAGTAAGTGATGGAATCTCTACTTAATTGTTTTGATTTATGTGCATTTAGATTTAAAAAATTATTTAATAATTTTAAGCTCATAATTAAATTTTTCTCATCGAAATGAATTTAATGAATGTCGTTAGAGTAAAAAATGATATATGAGAGGTTTAAAATAGGAGAATTGATCGGGAGTTAACTGTTGACTGGGCAACTTGTTGGTCAAGGATGATGGCAACTTGAAATCTAAAGATTCGAGCAATGAATTCTCACATATCTTATAATTTTTGATATTTTGAATCCAATGATATGATCCTTTTTTTTTTTAATTTAACATACCATTTGTTAAAAATATAGTTAAAAATTTTAGATTTGGTGACTTTTTCGATAAAAATTTGACAATTTTTAGATTAAAACTTTTTAATTATTTTATTTTACTCGTAAATATGAAATTTTTAAGATTTTAAATGGAATTTGTTGGCTCCTTAGAAGTTGGATTGAAATGAGGCTTGAAGTTATGGAACGGTAATGTCAAAAAAAGTATATAGTCTGAAAATGGTGTGATCGGAGGTCAAAAAAGGATTTGTTGAAGAGATGACCGAAAAGTGAAAATAGAAAAAGAGGTGGGACTTATTTGAAAATACTAAAAATATTTGCTTTGACATTTTGTATGTGGAGAAATATTTTGAGACTCCTAAAAATGGAAGTTAGACAAATAACTTGGGATATAGTGAGTGATTTTAATTGTTCGTTTGTTTAATTAATACTTTTGTGATAGCTTACTAGATAGCAGATATAAATTCAGTACTGGCAGTTAAAGTTTTGACATCAGAGAAAAGAGAGAATCAGCTGTCACCAGGTAGACCTCGTGTTTTATACAATGCTTGTTTCTATAAGATTTAGCCCCTTTTTGTGGTTTTACTTAGGTTTCTGACGCCTGTGTAGTTTTGGGTTTCAATTCACATGGGGTGTATCAAGCATGCTTGTGGCACAAAATTTTGAGTCTTTTTAGCAGAAGTTTTAGTGACTTAAAATTATTTATGTCAATATATAAATAGCTAAGTATTAGTGACTTAAAAAGTATTTAGCTGATGTTGAGCTAAAATAGTTCAATTAGAAGAGATGACAAAAATTATATATAACTTGGATAACTGCAAATTTTTATTTTTTGGGATATGATTGAACGATTTGCTTCTTTGTGACAGGGATGGGTGGTTTATTGAGGTTCCAAACAGATATTTTGGATGCTATTGGCTGTTTTTGTTTATCTTTGCTTTGTCTCCCTATAGTTTATGCCTTTTTGTGAATACTTGGCCCACACACACTTGTTATAATTTTCTTATATTTATAAGAAAAGTTATTCGTTAGTTTCTTATTAAAAAAAACTGCAAGTATTGATCTTGGTAAAGAAAAAGGGTAGTTAGTGATGAATTTTCCAAAACCAGTTATTTCAATCACCAATGATCTGCATTTAGAAAAAAATAGATTACACAGGAACATAGATTGATAAAGGACCAATTTCTAAAACCGTAGAGGTAATTCTTACTATGTCAATTTGGATTAACTTGATGTTTTTCCCGTTTGCATGACAATGTTAAGCTAAAGCCTGGCTTGTAATTACTACATTGTCTCTGGATTTTATTTTATCTATCTCTATTGCTCTTATGTCATTATCACCAATTCACTATTCAGTTTCTCGCCGCAGATAAAGTGATTGCAGCAATTGATTCAAAAAAGGTTGAAATTCTCCAAAGGTATTGGCAATACCATTTTCCTGCATTTCTGCTTTGCATTACTATGCATTATCATTTTCCTGCATCCTTTCTCTAAACTCCCTAAATTATTATTGACATCTATTTTGTTCATTTGGTTGGCCATTGTTTTGCACAGAGGCCAAGACTCTAGATTAGCTGTTGACAATTCATAAATTCTTCAGCTCCTTCCAGCTACATTGTATATCCCAGCATGTGTTTGACGTAAACCTGGAAATCTATTGGATATTGGATTACATTTTTCTTCTCTTTGATAATCAAAAATTCCAAAGCATGCATGAACTTGGTGCAGGAGCTGAGGGATTCAGAAAACTAATCTATTAATTGATTCACATGTGCACTACTTTTAGCATCTCTCCACTGCATTAGATTATGGATTATACTCTGAGCCGCTTTTGGTGGAGCTTACCTTGCAATTATCGTCTCAATTTCTAATGGTACCTATCAGCCAAAAGTCCTTTGTTTTGGCAATACTGATCTACTTTAGTAGATCATATGGATGTAGAAAAAGCTTCTGATTTTGATGAATTGGAAACATCTCATAGTTCCTTTCGGACAGTTCTTTTCCCCCTCATTTGATGTGGACTTTGCCATGTGGATCTTGCATTAAGCTTTTTCATGTCTGCAGGTACCTGCAGTGATTGATTGAAGATCAAGACTCTAATGACACACAGTTCCATACCTTATATGCTCTCTCACTTGCAAAGTCAACGATTGAAACATCTGAAGCAGAAAGTCGCTCAGAAACCTTTGGTACTGGAATGGAAGAAACCAAAGCTTCTGATTTTAGGAGGCACTCAATCTTTGATAGTCCTGTAAGAGAAAGATTGCAGATATTTTTACAGTCCTCAGATTTGTGTGATCCTGAAGAGGTCCTTGACTTAATTGAAGGATCAGAGTTATGGTTGGAAAAGGTCTGGTCATTTATTAGTTTTATGATTATTTTTGAAGTCATTTATTAGCCTTCTGATGTAATTTTTGGTCTTATTGCACAGGCTATTCTATACAGAAAATTAGGCCAAGAGACATTGATCCCCCAGATTTTGGCATTTCTTTAATGATAAAGATGGAAACTAGTCACAACATATGAGGACAGCAGCAAAACTGCAAAAGCTAGACTTGAGAATTCATGTTTATGTGCTTGGAGCACAGTTGGAAATGATTCACAAGGGGATCCAAAAGTTTACTTTTAAGTACTATATGCTACTGTTAAATTCATTCCTAATTAAAATAGTTAATTATTTATATTTTTCTCTAAAACTGCTATTGTTGCATTATATTATTTATTATTTTAATTTATTAGTGACCTGTTTTGCATTAGAAACTGCTTTCATAATATGATGTGGGTACATTCTTTGGTACCTTGAACTCGGGGAAGATTAAAATTTGTAACATACAGTAGTTTTGCCTTATGTATTAATTGTGGGTACATTCTTTGGTACCTTGAACTCGGGGAAGATTAAAATTTATAACATACAGTAGTTTTGCCTTATGTATTAATTGCTTGTTTGGTGCCATTCTCTGTGTGTGTGTGTGTGTGTGTGTGCGTGCACGCGCGCACTTCCCAAATTTAATTAATTTATTTATGCATGCGATTATGTAAGTAAATTTAGTACCTGGACATTTTTCTCTGCATAGTTTGGTAAGCAATATCTTAAGCTTGTGCGAAGCTGAAGCACAGCAATATTATTATGAGAAAAAGAAAAAGAACATCTATAGCTCCTCATTTTCATTGAATCAATACTCCAGACCTGGCGGGCCGTAACTTTCCATTGAATCTCTTGGGCCTATTAGGATTCTTGAGAGTAATGCAATGATTCAGTTTCAATCTGAAATATTAGAAAGGAAGTCCATTTGCAGATACATATCTATCCATTTTGCATCTTGCCAGAGATGAAAAACAAATCTTTTGATATTAACTAGTGGTTTACAATGGCCTCTTAGGAAGTTGGAGGATAGTGAAGCTGCAGAACAATATTGTGCTGAGATTGGACGACCTGATGCCTATATGCAGTTAGTTTCTTCTACTTTTCTTTATTGTTCTTTGCTTTCAGTTCAGATTTTCATTTTCCTTTTCCTCTTTCTCTGACCTATTAATGAGATGCTTCTTTAATATACCTTTTGCCTCTGGCTTTTGACCCGATTTGATGTTATCACCTCAGGTTACTTGATATGTATTTAGATCTACAAGATGGTAAGGAGCCTATGTTCAAGGCTGCCTTTTGCCTTTTACACAATCATGGAGAGTCACTGGATCCCTTGCAAGTTTTAGAGGTATGTCAAAATCTCCATTTGCATCTGGTGCTATGAAGGAAGTTTGTGTTTTGATTTGATTTTGTGAAATTTACACTTGGCTTTGATACAAGTTGGCAAGTCTAATTATATTAAAGGTCCTTTTAATTATTTAAGAGAGATTTTTCTTCTAATGAAAGATGGGCATAAATGTTTAAACTTGTGTGCATATGTTTTACTGAAGCAAAGTGAGAGATGATATTTTATAATCAATTTCTAAGTGAGCTTCTCGTTGACAGCTTGTCCTATAGTATATCAAATCTTATGTCAGAAAAAAATGGAAGTAATTGAATATGGCAGCTGATTTACTTGCATCATAGTTGTTTTGTTTGTGCTGCATATTTTTATAACATAATCCTCAATCTATAGAGAGCACAATGAGAATGATAAATCAGGAAATGAATAAATCCAAGGACTGTAATAGATTATTCCAACAATGTATAGAAATTCAAGATTCCTAGGTTTGACTAGAAGGACCACCATATTATTCAGGGATGTTGAGTTGATTCTTTTGTTATTGTACTGCTTTTGTTTACTCCAATATTCTTGTTGCGTTATCTGAGATTTTATGTTGCAGACATTGTCCCCTGACATGCCCCTCAACTTGTATCAGATACGATAATGAGAATGTGGAGGGCTGGACTTCACCATCATCGTCAAGGACAAGTAAGCCTTCTCCAGCAATTTATTGCTATATGAATATTCTATTCTCTAAATCAGAAAATTTCTCACTGAGTGTCTTACCCTGTTGACTTCTTGTATTATTAATAGCATCATGAAACTCGAGACAATTAAATTCTTTTCTGCCTCCTGCTTCCTTCTAGGTTCCTTTGACTTGTGTTATTTTACAGTTTCCTCACCTAAAACAGAAAGGACATAAATATGTTGTTGCTTTTCACTTTCACATTTTTCCTTGCTGTCATTTAGCTTTATATATATTGGACCCATTTAATTTCACAAACAATTTCTTTCTTGACATTAATGGTCTTGATTGGTTTTATTTTTCCTTTGAGATTTGCATTTTGTCTCTTGGAAGTCTCCTAGTGTGTTACAATATTTTTATTAAACATATCCAATACAACATGTAGCCTGAGCTTCTTGGATAGCTTTTGTGTTCTCTCCCTTTTTGATAAGCTCATTGCTGATGAAGCTGACTCAAAAATATTTATCATCTGTTCATCCAAACAAATCCTCATGATTTTGCATTCTAATGTCGTTTAATTTAGTAGCATATAGGTTTTAATTGATATGAAAGCAGAATGGCAATGTTCTCTTTACCTTTCCTGTTATATTGCCCATAATTGAACGGCATTTCTTTTTTTTTTTTTTAGCCTTTTCCAGATTGTGCATAATCTATCCCGAGCTGTAGACACTGGTGCAAGGTTGGCAAGATTGGAGGAAAGACCTCGACATGTTGAAATCAATGATGAAAGTCTTTGTGATTTGTGCCATGCCCACCTTGGAACCAAACTATTTGCAATGTACCCCGCTGATACTATCGTCTGTTATAAGGTTTGGTGTCACTGTTTTATATGTCCTTTTTTTCATTCTTGTCCTTTTCGAAATTTGCATCAGAAATAGGTTTTGGTTGTTTCTGACACAATCAGTTTGCTAATATGACCGACGGAAAGAAATGCATTTTGGAACCATGCAATAATTATTTGAAACCCAAATAGCTGTAGGATTCAGATATTCTTGTATCTTTGTTCATGAAAACTAATACGCATTGTCTTACAAAAGGGGGAAACAGAAGCAAACCATTTTGTAAGTGTAGACTGTGACATTGGCAGGAAAGATCCTTACCATTAGTTTTGCCACTCTACAGTATCTCTTTTAGTCCTCTCAGGGAACAAATGCCTGTCATAAGTCAATTTCCATACTTCCTGGGTCGTGGGGATGGTGCATATTTATATTCTTGAAAAATTTTGAGTGAAGAGTTTGATTGTCTGAAAGCTACATTTCTTTTCTTGTTTCCTCTTTGCAGTGTTATCGTCGACATGGTGAATCCACTTCCATAACTGTCGCGACTTCAAGCAAGATGCTTTAATCAAACCGGGTTGGCTTGTGACGCAGTTTGGTAGAGAATCTGTTTATTGGAAAGTAGTTCAACGCGAGTTTGCTAGTCCTTCCTTTGGTTTTCTACCCTCCCGCATACATGAATAACTTTTGCAAATTGAAGTTGCTAATGAATTTACAGGTTGCTTGAAATGTATTATGTAATTTTGTTCTGATCATTGCTTGTAGTCAAGCCACTGTTTTACAGTACTCGCGGGATACCATACAGTGAGCCATTTTGGTGTACAGAGTCTGTAGCCATGGCTTCCAAATTTCCGCCAAATGAGTTTGCTTTTCTAATGAATAAGTGTAGACATACTTATTACGTAAGTAATATTTCTATTGGCATAAATTTATCAACCTCTTTATAATTTTCATAGTAATCATGTTAGATACTTAATAAAAATTGATGCAATGCTATTACATAGTTATGACCTTATTGGCATTATTAATTTATATTTATTTGATTCACTTAATTTTTTTTTTTAACTCATTCAATAAAATGATTTATATAAAATAGATTGTGTATAAAGAGTTTGTTTGTTGGTGTAATATCAATTGATTTATAAAGGAAAAAAATTAGCTTTAAAATAAAGTTGTGTTGAAGTTCTAAGGTCAAGAGATTAATGAGATGGGATGTTAAACAAGAGGAATAATGTTATGATCCAAAAGTTAGAATCTGGGTTAATGCTGATTCAATATAAAAATTATATTTAAAAAAAAATTTCTTCAGAATTATATCATTATAATTAAATTTAATACATGATAATGCATTTCAAATAAATATTTTTTTAAAAGAAATAAATAGTTTCTTTATTTCCTTTTCAAAGAAAATAATAATAAATCAAATACTTAGAGAAAACGACGCCGTCTAGTGAAGGTTAAAATATCATACGCCTGCTCTCTCTTCGACAAGCGATCCACTCGCTCGAAGCCCTGAAGAGATTTTTGACAGTCTGCAGAGATCTTCGCCGCCGAGCTAAAGGTATGTGTACTTCTTCTGTTTTTCTCTCGACGCTCTTCTCTCTCTTCAAAAATTTTATCTTTTTCTCTGTTTGTTTCTCCAGAAAATCATGGATAAATCCCCGGATAAGTCCTTATAATTTATGATTCTTTTGGGTTAAAAGGGTATGGATGCGAATCTTTGAGTGGATTAAACTAATTTCGATTTTTTTTTATATTTTTTGAAGTTATCGTGAATTTACTACCAAATTAGTGTTTTCTAAGAGTTATCGAGTAATTCGATGTAAGTTGTAGTTAAGTATAGTATGTATTATGGAATTTCAATAGAAAGTTAATAATTTTCTATAGATAATTGTTGGTGAATTAAAACATTTATGTTTAGGGTTCATGAAGGATAATTAGGGCACAGATGTTTTGGGAAAGTGGATTTGGTACTCACAACTGTTTCGTTTCGGGCATCTTGAATGTTGATGGGAGCAATTCTTTATAATGCTTATTGTAAAACTGCTATTTTTTATTTAATGTCTCTTCTTCCTGAATACTGGGGGTAACTATTAAGACATATAATTATTGGGGATTTTCTTTTGGGCAGGGATTACAATATTATCTATCACTTTATAGTCTGTTATTTATGATATTTTAAATTTTAAAGTTTCAAGTATTTCATTGTGATACTGACAATCCTTTTTATTCATATGCTTTGAGCAGGATAATCTAGTGTAAAATGTGATGAACTGATAAGGACCTGTTGATAGTATTTGTATAGTGGGTGCTGTATTGTTGTATTGGATTATAAATATGGCAGGGTTGTTACCTGGGGAGTCGTCACATCATGGAACATCAGACAGTAGAACATCTAGTAGAAATTCCCAAGAAAAGCCCGAGGAAGTGGCTCGATGGTATTTTTCAAGGAGAGAAATAGAAGAACATTCTCCATCAAGAAGAGATGGCATTGATTTGAAGAAGGAGACGTATTTGCGCAAATCATACTGTACATTTTTGCAGGATTTGGGCATGAGGCTGAAAGTGTAAGTTCGTGCCTTTAAAGAAATTAACTTTCATATCCTTATGCATTTCTTTGTTGGTTGCATTGGATTTATAGATTTCTACTAGTATCCTTACTTTATCATCATTCACAATTAGAGTGGTAACATTAGTGGACTCACTGATTTATCTTGTAATATATGCAAATAAGTCTGTGTGTGGACAGAGCTTGCTTGATTTATAATTGAACATCCTTTGTGTTAGTTTCACGTTGTAGCTTTGCATGATGCTGTATGATAGTTTGGTACTAGATCTTGGTGCATTTATAATCTAGTAACCTGAATGAAGGTTCAGTTTTCATTCTAGATCTGTGTCTCTCTTGCTTTCTCCTATAAGTATTTGGGGTTATGTATGATACACAGATAAATATATTTGTGGTCCAGACAATATAAGTTCATCATTGATAATGGTGAAGATACTTAATCCTGTCTTTAATCTGTATATTTTTTCAAATAGAAATAGAAAGCAGTTGCTAAAAACCCAATAATTTTGCATTCATGCAAATTCACCCTTGTGACTGCTTTCACTGTGGCATAATGGCTGCTTTAGGTACCTTGGTTTAGTTTAAAAGGATGAATTTGGTGAAATCTTTCGAGGTCTCCATGTGCTGCTGATGATGAAAAGTATTTGTCATATTTATGTCAGAAAATTCAGTAATGCATAAGACCATCATGTATATTGTTTTCATTTTATTGAGAACGGTAAGCATGCATCAACTGCTAACTTGGTGGATTGAAAGATCCAGCCATTCATTTTTTGGGGGGAATATGTATTCCTTCTGTAACTAATTGAACCTTCATCTATTTAGCTCTCCTGTGTTTGTGTTTGCATGCCACCACAAAGAGGAATAAAATTAAAATGAAAATAAACTTAAAGAGTACTATATGTCATTTTTGACCTTCATTTGGCTTCGATTTATGTTTATATTTCTAGTAGAAGAATGACTCATGGTTGTGTTCGCTTGCATTTGTTTTGCGGATGGTGGGTTACCTTGAAAATCTGAAGGTGTTTAGTCTCTTTCTCCTTGTGCTATTTTTGATGAGTAATGTGGTAGAAAACATCAAAGAGGTGGTGGTGGAATGGAAGTGCATGGCTAAAGTACAAGAGAAGTAGCCAAAAACATAAAAGTAGAGTCTAAAATGAAAAGATTAAAAGAATGCTCTACCTTAAGATTTTTTTTTTCCCCTTGTCTTTGATTTGAAAGAGAAAATTCATTAGCTGTATTATTTTTATAATGATGATTCAAAGGTAACATTGCAGCACATGCACACATAGATATGTATATCTTTTTGAGATCACTAGTATGAGTATATTGATTTTTTTGTTTCCTTGAGTATGCATGACCATAGATTAAGGTTAGGAATTGAAAATAATTTATTGAAGTATCTTCCTATGCAGACCCCAGGTAACAATAGCAACAGCAATAATTTTCTGTCATCGGTTCTTCATTCGTCAATCACATGCAAAGAATGACCGAAGGGTGAGTTTTACTCTCATTTCACCTCAATACTGACTTGTTATTATGTCATCCAAATCCTTAAACTTTTTGGGAACTTGTATGATTTGTAGTGGACAATACCTCTGCAAAAGAGTGCTTTTTTGTTTATGGTTAGTGTGAAATTCTAGAAATTGGAAGCTTAAACTGTACATAGGTCCACAAACAGATCATGTATTGCTTTTATATGTAGCTGATTTTGGGGATTACGTTTTTGTGAGATTGAAAGTGGCTTTTTGAAAGGAATTGTGTTTTAGTCTTGACTCTTCACAAATGTATTCTAAATACTTATTTGGCAAATATTTTCTTGTATTGAGCTGTATTGAGAAGTGTTGCACTTGACTCTTCACAAATGTATTCTAAATACTTATTTGGCAAATATTTTCTTGTATTGAGCTGTATTGAGAAGTGTTGCACTTGACTCTTCACAAATATATTCTAAATACTTATTTGGCAAATATTTTCTTGTATTGAGTTGTATTGAGAAGTGCTGCAAAGACCTTGCAAACATGTCATTTGGTCTTCTAGCACACACTTTGGGATTTCTCTTATTCAATGACAGTGTTGCGAAAATGAAAATAGTGTTGTCCACATGAAATTTATTAGAAGGAAAATACACGGGCCATTTTTGTCGTATTTCTGAGTGAGATGCAACAAAGGTGGAGTTTGTTTTTGTACACTAGTAAATTTGACTACTAGATGTGATGTCGTTGGTCAGCATCTGCAGGCTTTGTAATTGTGATTTGAAGACATTTTTTTTTTCATTTGGTTTACTTACTGTATCCACTGTCTCTTTTCAATTGCAAATATGGGCTAGGTTGCTAAAAAAAAATCACAAATTTATTCAAAATGTACTTCGTACAAGTGATTCTTGCTTTATTTTATGCATACCTTTTAAGTCTCTTGCTTTTATACAATACACAAGCAAAACGATGATTGTTTTGAAGAATAGAACTGTGGTTATTAATCTTTTTGAAACATTAATATGTTCCCTCTTTGAATGTAGGATTAAAACTAGGTTCTTATCCAAAAACCTAATATGAATCATTTAGTTGTTGAAAGCTATTTTTTGTTACTGCTATCAGTTGAGACAATTGACATAGGACCTGGTGAATTCGTCCAATAAAATGTTTCATTATTTCTGCTGCAATCTAATTTATGCTTGGTAAATTTTAAAAAGCGATACACACACACACACACACATATATAAGAGAGAGAGAGAGAGAGATTAAATAGAAAGATAGAAAAAGCTTAATTGTTTCAAATTTCTCTATCAACTTGAGGGAAATTGTGCATTCTTTTTCTGATGAAATTATTCTTTGCATTGTTTCTCATGTAAATGCAATTTGAGATGACTTCTCTGAGTTCCTTTTTTTTGTTTTTATATTTACAGGTTTTATCCATTGGTGTAACTTCTATTGTTTCATTTTTATTGTAAGAGGTTCTGTTCGTTTATATGTATATGTCTTGTTTAGAGGTTTTGAATTTTGAGTGATGCAACCTGCCTGCTGAATTTACAGTTTTCAATTCAATCTTAGTAATAACATGTGATCAAAACCTACACCAGAGCCTAAGGATAATATTTTTTGTTTCGCTGTGAAGATGCCAACTAGCATAGGAGAAGGCTTGGGTTTAAAACTTGTATGCATAAGCATTATGGAAGCTAATCATTAATCTTTTCCACTGGCTGATGCTTTACCATCCTTCAAAAGGTTGGATGCATTTTCTGAGTATATAGTCCAACAAAAGTTGGCCTTCTTGCTGGAGTAGCAAAAAAGGTTGTTTTAATTTTACTCTGGCCTTTCCTCGCTTAATCATGCGTTCTTCTGACCATCCAGCACTGGGATGCTATTTTGATTCCTGGGATAATGTCATTCTAGTTTCCATTGATTTCTCTAGTGGTTATTGATATCTTATTCGTAAGTTTTTGAGGAAAAATCAACATGGGAGAAGTGATCCGAAGAAAGTTCCAATGATGTGTTTTTCCCTTTTTGGTGTTTGATGTGTCTGAAAATCATGAGATGAGTCATCACCTTTTCCTTCATTATCTTGTGGCATCATGATAGTAGGCTGGAGAGTAAAGAAGCCAAGATTTCTTGGGCTGTTTTGGGTTCTTGTAATTCTTACTAGAAAATGTTTCTGTTTACTGGAAAAGGAAGGAAGCCAAAACTTTGTGGAGTTTTTTGGCCACATATTGGGTGTTATGTTAAGAGAGAAACCATATTATTGGAGAGAAAGGGGAAGAAAGCATGGATAGCTTATTGACAGAGTGTGGCCTTTTTGCATCTCTTTTTAGCCTTTGATTTGAAACGTCTTTAAATATTGTTCTTTTTTCTTAATATATTAACTGCAAAAGGGGTTTTGGGTTAATCTTGTATGGCATTTTGGTTAGGAGAAGGGTGGATCTAGTAGGGATGATTGGATAGGATTTGTAGATTATTTCCCCTCCCCTGACTTTTTTTCTTCGTTTTCTTTGTGGATATCTGGTACATTTTTGTTTCTACTTTCTTTCTTAAATCATTTTATTTCTTAGTTTTTTCTAAAAAACAATAATAATAATTTTAAGCCAAAATTTAGGTCCATTCAACATACACAAATACTTTGGTTCACCTCCTTTGATATATACTGTAAATTTGTTTTTCTTCCAGGAATCTTTATAATCTTTATAGTTTGATTATGCTTATCTTGTCTTGTTTTCATCCAACAAACTTAGGCTATGTTTAGCATTGTTGCGCTTCAACTTTATTTTGAAAGGCAATGGTTACAGTGTTTGGTAACACCAACTCTCCGTGGGGATCACTCTATTTACGTTTATATTCGACATGTAATATGATTCCATCCCCCTGTGGCTATAGTTTAAAAGCCATAGCAACTCAATCCCAAACAAAGCCTTAATTTTTAGTTTGATGATTTGAGTGCTGGTGATGATTCAGTTATAAGGTATAGTTTGAAATAGCTGTAGATGTATTTTTCTATCAAAGAGAGAAATTTAGCATAATGAGTTGAACACAGAAAGGAAAATTGTTGTGAACATATATCTGTTTACTGACTTCTTTTATTTTATTTGCAGACCATTGCCACTGTGTGTATGTTCCTTGCTGGGAAAGTCGAAGAAACTCCTCGTCCACTGAAGGATGTTATTATTGTTTCTTATGAGATTATTCACAAAAAGGATGCCACTGCACCACAAAGGATTAGACAACAGAAGGTGTTCTTCATGCTAATGATGCTTTCGCCAATATTTTCTGTAGTTTGCAATTCTGATGTTTAGTGGTTTGAGTTGTTGCTTTCACCTAGCCTCATATGTTCTCTCTCTCTCTCTCTCTCTCTCTCTCTCTCTCTCTCGCTTTCCTACATAAAATTCCTTTCTGCTCTTCTCCTATTCAACGGGAACATAAATTTTCATTTCGCTAATTAATTATAAGATGACCACGAGGATGGTACCCTCTGATTGCGGTCTTTGTGTAACTGTTTCTTTTTTATTTCAAAAATAAATGTGATTGTGCTCTGGGAGTTCTTAATAACTCCTCAGAAATCTAGGCCTTGTTCTGTAGCATGTCGGATATTTTGTTTCTCATTTTTTATTAAATTTATCTTCAGAAAATTTTCTTAGTTTTCTCTATACTATTATTAAGAATTCACTTTTTTATTATCTAACAGGTGTACCATTGATAAATTATCTTCTTGCTACCTCTTATTTATTTAGTCTCTTTTTTTCTTGTCTCTTTAGTTTGTTTGACGTGTAATTGGTTTTCTTGTAGCTTACTAGTTGATCTGCATTTAATATGCAGGAGGTATATGAGCAACAAAAAGAGCTCATTTTACTTGGTGAGAGGGTTGTACTTGCCACTTTGGGATTTGACTTGAATGTTCATCACCCATATAAACCTCTTGTTGAAGCAATTAAGAAATTCAAGGTTGCACAAAATGCTCTCGCTCAAGTTGCTTGGAACTTTGTAAATGATGGGTATGTTTAAGACGCTGTTTTTGTTGAGTCGTTAATATTTTGCTTCCTCCTCTTTCTCATCTTCACACACTGGAAAGCGGCTTGCAGGCTGAGGACTTCACTCTGCCTGCAATTTAAGCCTCATCATATTGCGGCAGGCGCCATATTCCTTGCTGCTAAGTTCCTCAAAGTGAAGCTTCCATCTGATGGTGATAAGGTCTGGTGGCAAGAATTTGATGTCACCCCACGCCAATTGGAGGGTTGGTATCGTCCCCTATTTTTCATAGTAAATATTATTGGATTCAATGGGACAGACTTCAAACAGCCCCATGGCACTAATGCTGCATATGGCTGTTTACTTGTAGAATCTGGCCTATGAGATTTTGTTAAGATTACCCCAACCAGATGATTGTAATTATCCTTTTTTATTAATCACTTGATGAAATGTAGGGAAGGGCAGTATGTCCATCCGTAAAATGTTTGTCAGTGCTGACTCGAAAGCCAAAGTGGGGCATCTTTCTGAAATGAATTGATAAATCAACAATGGAACATCCATATTACCTAGGCATACAATAGAACAATGGATAATGCAGTCATCTGATTTTGTCAAAAAAAGAGCAACATGTAGATGTGTGAAATGATGTGCCATGGGTGCCAACTGTTTTTTGTGGGCTGCTCTTTTGTGTCCTTTATTATATGCCTGTGTTTGGATAATGTTTAAATCATCACGGTCATTTTCTCTTGCAGAGGTTAGCAATCAAATGCTGGAACTCTATGAGCAAAATAGAGTGCCTCAGTCTCAGGGTAGTGAAGTGGAAGGAAGTGCTGGTGGCATGTCAAGTCATCGGGTCTCAAAAACTCCCTTCGCAATTGAGGGGCAGGCTTCAAAGCAACAATCTTCTCTTTCAGCAACTGAAAACTCGCATCCAGAAAACAATGGAGCATCATCAAGAATCGCCCAAACTAATCCAAGTAATGATGATGGAAGTGGGGAAATGGGTAGTGTTATTACCGATTATAAGGCAGATGCAGAAACTAAAGGTAATCAACATCCCGAACAGTTGTCTCACAAGGAGAACTCGAGGGAAGTTCCAAATAAATCCAAGTCTGAATTGGAGCGAATTGGTGAAGACGAAGGAAGGGCTGGAGGAAGGAATAACATTGTAGAAGCAGGAGAGTGGAGAGATGATGGTGCATCACGTAAATCTGGTGGCATTAGCAGTCGAAATCTGGATTTTCGGGAAGGTCCTGTGGGCCAGTCACCCAAAGATGCTATTAAGATGATTGACGAGGATAAGGTGAAGGCAATACGCGAGAAAAGGAGGAAGTCTCGTGGAGAACCAACTAGGAAAAAAGATTTCATGGACGAGGATGATCTTATTGAGAGGGAGCTGGAGGATATTGAAATACCAGCTGAGGATGAGAAAATCAAGCGGGAAGAAAGGCAGAGCTGGTCAAAACTACATGACAATTCAGATTATGGTAAAGACTCTGGAGAAGTTGGAGATGGGAACCTCTTGAGAACAAAAGGACAGTCATCAAGGGGTTTTGAAGCTGAGAATGCCGAAGAAGGGGAAATGGTTGGCGATACTTCCCCTATGTTAAACAGTCGGAAAAGAAAAGCTGGGAGCCCAGTAGATAGGCAGTTGGAAGGAAAGAAGCATCACGACTATAGTTACAATCACGATAACATAGAAGACGGATCCAGGATGGGTCGGTCTAGCTACATTGACAGGGAGTACAGAAGGCATGCACAAGAAAACCATCTGTGAGGCAAAATAATAGCTGTAATAGGCATTACACCGTAACTATATTATTTGGTCACTGATGACTGACAAACGGTATAATATTCTGGACGTCGATTATTTAACTGGTCAGTCTCATCATCTTTGGATACTAAAAAACTTTACTGATTGTATTACAATTAGTTTGATTTTGGTTTGCCTGTTAATGGCACAAATCTTTATTGTAAAACATGTTGAGGAATGACGATGCTTCAATCTCCTTTATGAGTAATGAAATGGCCCAAAAGGGTAAGGGATTTTTTTTCTTTATTCTCCAAGTCAACGTTTTTGCCTAAGCCGGCGTTTCATTTGATGCTATTGAATTGTGTTTGTGTGTGCGTGCGTGTGTTTATAGGATAATTATTTTCCAAAGGACTCTGTGTGCCTGGTTTATTTATTTCCTGGGAAAAGAGTATACTGTTCCGTGTTAGTATAAGTTGCCGAGTAAATGTGTCCATTGATTTTCGCTTGTACACTTAACGGGCAGCATTTGCTTGACATTTTCCCTTTGAAATCAATTTTAGTTAAGATTTTATTCTAATCAAATTCTAATTGGGTTACTTTGGAGGAAAACATAAATATGTTTATGTTTTTTTTTTAATTTTTTATTTTCATTTACCTTTTCATTTTTGAATACTTTCTTGTGTTATGGAAATTACTTTGAGTAACTGATCAAGTTGACTCGTACATTTAGATGTCAAAACCTCCAAGTTCATGTTTAGCACACGAACATATTGGCAGAGAGAGTAGGTCTTATCCAAAATTTTCTTAGATAGATTGACTCACAATCTCAATCCACAACCCAAAAGCATCTCAACCAATCACAACCTTCCACGTCAGCTTCTCTGCTCCTTCTCACCCTATCCATCTTGCCATTCGCATTCCCACCACCGATCTCTCTTCCCCAGAATCTAAAACCTTCTCTTCGTCCTCTCCACTCGAATTCCCACTTCTTCTTCTTCTTCTTCTTCTTCGTCCTCTTTCCAACACACAAACCCTAGACAGAATAAAAAAAAAGCTTTGGAAGAAAAAAAGAGAGATAAAAATGTCTCTAACAATTCCCACAAATCTTTCAAAACCCCTTTTGAAGCCAAAATTAAGCTCTCATTTGAGCCCAAAATCAGCCAAACCTATGATCTCATGCTCAGCTTCTCAAACCCCTGAGAAAACTTCTTCTGCTTCACCACTCCAGGCTTTCTCTGCTGCTCTTGCTCTCTCTTCTATCCTTTTATCAGCTCCACTACCTGCCGTTGCTGATATCTCTGGCCTGACTCCGTGCAAGGAATCCAAACAATTTGCTAAACGTGAAAAACAGCAGCTGAAGAAGCTGGAATCTTCTCTGAAGCTGTATGCTCCTGACAGTGCGCCAGCTCTTGCCATCAAAGCAACCATGGAGAAAACAAAACGTAGGTTTGATAACTATGGTAAGTACGGTTTGCTCTGCGGATCAGATGGGCTGCCGCATTTGATTGTGAGCGGTGACCAGAGGCATTGGGGTGAGTTTATCACTCCGGGACTTCTCTTCTTGTACATCGCCGGTTGGATCGGGTGGGTTGGCAGAAGCTATCTGATTGCAATTAGAGATGACAAGAAGCCGGCCATGAAAGAGATCATCATTGATGTGCCTTTGGCTTCGAGGCTGTTGTTTAGAGGATTTAGCTGGCCGGTTGCTGCTTATAGAGAGTTCGTTAATGGTGAACTCGTTGTTAAGGATGTGTAATGTAATCCATCTCTGGTTAGTCTCTTTCTTCTTCTTATTCATGCAAACGCACGCAAAATGAATAATATTCTTGTGTGACTAATAATTCATTAGACTTGTTTATTATTTATTTGAATTATAAATTTGATATGAATTCCATTAGATGAAAATTGTGACGAGAAGAGCTATGAAATATGAAAATTTTTTGTTATTTTTTTCTTAAATTGATGGTTGTCTGTCTGATTTTGATGTTTCACAGAGGGGTTAATTTGGACGGCCAGGATTGGAAGCTCAAGAGGAGGAAAATTGAATATTGTTCAAGTTGGAAACTGGCTGAGGAGTGGGATTTTCCTTTTCACTTAATTTTTCTGTATCTAAATCTGTAAACTTGTAATTCTGACGTTGATACTTACCAAAGGCATCGTTTAATTTGCTTCCCATTTTTATATTTATGTAGGAAATTCTTGTGAGTGTCGAATTCCTAGGGTCTAAATTACTTTCAGTTTTTGGTAGAAATTGGCGAGGCAGATATTGATAATTAAATTGAGGGAAGATGGTAATCAATGTGTATACTACTTGAGTAATCAATTCAAAATGGGAAATGGTATTACCAGGCAATTTCCTTAGAAAAGTTTAAGGTAATCCTATTCCTAATTGATCATCAGAAAAGAAAAACCGAAAATGCTGGAGAATTAAGAAAACAAAATTTTAGTCTTCATCTGAACACCCTTCTGTTAGGCAAGCAGTTTTACACTCAAATTTGTTGTGGTAATTAGGCCGATTAGTAATCCAAAAGTACGAAAGCGCCCATAATTTCAATTATTGGGCCAATCCGCAACAGTTTGCTTGGCAATTAAACCTGCACGTAGCCCAAAATTAAAGGTTATACGAAGAGCAATAAGCCCAAACGTAATGACCAGATTTACAACCAAGTTCAAAGAGCAGCAACAAGGAATCATCACACTGCCACTCTACCTACCCTGCAAACTAAACTTATACTCTATTTAATATAGGACGTGAGGCCAAGTTAACTTTTAACAACGACCCATATATCAAAATTTATAGATTTATATTAATACAAAAATAATATAATTATTAAATAAGTAGTATTATAAAATACGATTATTAATCGTATTGAATTTATATTTAAAATTTTTGATATGTGAATTTATTTATGACATAATTAATTATTCAAAAAATTATATTGTGTTAACTTATTTATAATATAATAAATTTATTTTATACTTTCATATTTTAAATTTTTAATCCTTTTTAGAATAAATTAACTAGCATTTCAATAGATAGTATTATAATTTTATTAAAATATTTAATTGTGTAATAATCATATTATATTAAGATTATTAATTCTTAACATAATTATTAAATGAGTTAAATTTGACTTGACTTCTATTCAATTTCAAATTCAAATAAACATGAATATAATGTGATACTAGAATTCAAATTGTCACCTTTACTAGAGCATGGCATTCTCACGAATACAATGTGACAAGAAAACTCAAATATGAATATAACTTGACAGAAGAATCTAAATTGTCACCCTTAGTAGGGTGTGGCATTCTCACATATGCAATGTAATAGGAGAACTCAAATACTAATATAACATGGCATAAAACCCTAATTATCACCCTTAGTAGACGTAGCATTCTCATGAATATAAAGCATTAGAGCATGAGTCATCATCCCTAGTAGGATGTGGTATTCTCATGAATGTAATGCAACACCATAATCTGAATATGAATATAATATGTTACAATAATTTAAATTATCAACCTTAATAGAACGTGACATTCTCATGAATATAACACGACACGAGAACTCAAATATATCACTCTTAATATAATGTTGCATTCTCACTCAACTAATGATGTGACACTCTCATCATTCTAAACTCATCTATTGTGAGCTCACCTAATATATATTACTCATCCTGGTATATTTTTAGAGAACACACATCTAACATAATAATTTTTAATTTGAGGCATAAGATGTAGAACTTGTACAAAAAAAAATTCTCAAAATTATTTAGATGCATTATCTTTATATTTATGACATATTTATAGCATATCATGCATATAAGAATATTAAACTGAATATATATTTATTTAGTCGACATTAAATGAGGCATATAATGTTATAAATATTTTTATATATTATTTATTTAGTTTTTTAATTTTATTTGTTTATATAAAGTTAGAAATCATTAAAATTTTAGAAATGACATAATTAAAATTTTTATAAAACTAACAAGGTTATTTTATGATTTCTTTCATTAAATTAAGAGTAAATTAGTAATTTTATAATTTATTAATTATAAAATAAATTTAAGAATTACTTATATGTTTTAATTATTATGATTGGTGGATAAAAAGTTGAAATCAAAATTTTTTACTATAAATACACATTGTGGTCCAATTTTGCTTTATTTCCATCTTCTCCAAGTTTCTTCAAGCTTCTGCCATCTTCCATCATCTTATTTCTTCAATCTTTTTACCATCCACCGTCGATGACCTACCAAAACACCTTAGAAAAATTATAGAGAAATTCTATAGCTATAAACAACCAAAGATCAAACCATAAAACCTAAGAAAACACTTGATTTCTAGTTAGTTTAATTTTAATGTATGATAATAAAATTAAATAAGTGTTATAAGTGTAGGTAAAAGTTTGGTATAAATTGGTGTTGAATTGTATAAGTTATAAATTTTAAAAATTTATAACTAAATATGATCAAAAATAAAAATTTGTGATTGTCTTAATACTAAGATTTAATATAACTTTTTATATTTTTGATTTATAATAACATGCATATTTTAATGCAATAAATAAATTTATGAATTAGCATTAATATCTTGGTAAATATTAACTAAGAATATATGCATCATGTACGTTACATTAGAATTATAATTTTATATTTCCAACATATTGATACCATATATATACAAATTTTGTCTAGAGCCTAACATAATAGAGGGAGACCTTATTAAGTAAAAAATTTGATTTTGAGAGTGATTACCTTTCTATGAATTGTGAGTAGATGGATGAATTTTTAAATATTTTTAATGATTTAAATTTAAATATTTTATGAATATAAGTTTATTTTTAATACTTTTTGAAAAAATAAATTTAAATGTTTAATTATTTTATAAAATTTGAATTTATTAATGTTTCATGAATATAGATTTAAAAATATTAGAGTAAAAGTAAATTTACTAAAAAATATAATTTGAGAATTTGTATGCGGAATCTGTGAATACATGATTTGATGTATATGATATGGAAATAAGTTTATGACTTTATGATTTGTGATTATGGCGTAAGTGCTCGATTACGAGTGCGTTTGTACATAGATTTATACTTGCTTTTATATATATACATTTTTACTTTTATTAAAGAAACAAGTAAGAGAAAGGTTATTTATTTTCGCATTTATCGTCTGATATGAGATAAAAGAGAAGTTACTACTGAATATAGTTGGTGTCTAACATCGCACATTTTTTTAGGTCAATACTAACGAGTGAATTTAATAATTTAATTTTTTATATGATGATATGAGATAACTAGTTAACGGGTCTCAAGATATCTACTAGAGGCGTACAGAGAAATGTTTTGAAAAATAATTTTTAAGCGAGTTTAGATTTTTACTAGATCATCTATAGATATTATATGAGAATATTTTTTTGATGACTTATTTGAATATAAATAAATGATTGAAATATTATGAATTGTTATATTTCTAAATATAATACTCTTATTTTTGTATTGAAATTTTAATTTACTATTGTCCATCTATTCACTAAATCATTACTTATTCTTTTATTTTTTCAAAAATATTTTTAAATTAGATAGTTTTGAGAAGGTGGTAGTTCATACTCCAAATAGTTAACTTTGTGATACATATTTAATCGAAAAATTATTTTAGTATATAATATTTTCTGTGATTATGTATAAAAATATTTTAAAAGAGATCGAAAAATTTTATAACGTTACTTGGTTGTCAAAATATTTGGTTTCTAAATATTATATATGATATATGAGGTTTTGTGTATATGTGATATTATATATCTTACACATTTGTGTGACTTATTAGTAAAAGATAATTCTTGCAAGTGTGTAATGATTATTACGTACTTGGATCTATGGATCAAAGTGTGACATAAGGTATTTGTGTTTAGGGTCCTATACATGAATAAAGTAGTTATTGCTTTCTTTAAACAAAAATATTTGAATTGTTCTATATTAAAAGTTGATTTAGACAAATAACATCATTATCAAACACTTGTTATTTTACTATATATAGATATATGTAGATAAATTCCAAATTTCTTATTGAATAATCCCACACTTATAATATCAAGATACAATAAAATTTGTATTCTCATCAACATGACAAATAATGTTGGCACCGTTTAATAGCATTTTGTCTAGTAATTTGTCATTAGAATTCAAAAAAATGAATTTTTCATTTCCTTCCCATAATTTGTGGGCTGACTCTTCCTATATAGAGTATAAACTACATGCAAATATTCAATAATGATATAACAATATTACTATGCTTTCTTAATGCTATATTAGTCATAAAAAAAATTACTATTGAAAAAAAATCACAATAAATGATAAATTAAATACTTTTTAATAGATGATAAATATTATGATATTATCACAAAATATTTTTAGTCAAATATAAATTTTATTTTTTTTTTAGTTATACTGATACTATTTCTTACTTAGTTTCTATACTTGCTCTTAAAGGTACTTTTGGTTGGAGGAAAATTGGATGTATTTATTTTTAAGAATGAAAAGAATAAGAAAAGAAAAGAGGTAAGAAAGAAAACGAGAAAGAAAAAGAATAAATTTTTCTTTATTTGATTGTACAATGAAATTATTGATGGCAAAAAATTCATTATTTTCACTTAAACAAAAATATTTTTTCATTTAAATTTATTGATATTTATAGATTAAAATTTTTAATTATTTCTTGCTTTCAATTTTGGTTGTAATTGTATTTTATTAAAATAAATATTATAATAAATAATTAACTAATACATTTTTAATATTCTTAAATATAAATATTTGTTATATTAATTAATTATTTTTACTCAAATAAAAAAACTTACTTTTATAAAATATTTAATTTAAGAAAATTAAATTAACTTCATCTTTTATTTTTAAATATAAAATATAATTACATCAATAATTTTTATATAATAAAAACTAAATTATCAAATAAGTATGACTAATTTTTTGAATTACGATAATTATAACGTTATGAAATAAAGTTATAAATTCATATACATATAAAGCATATAAAAAAGTTTTATAACGATAACTATGACAAAATAATCATAATTATAGTAATAATATTAAATTTCTCTGATTAAAAAAAATATTAATGTTGATAAATTAATTTGTGAATAAAATAAAATAAATTAAAATAATATTATGTTAATAATTTTTTAAATAATTAATCAACTAAAAATAATTATATGAAACTACTTAAAATAAAAATATAATAAACTACATATATAAGAGATAAAATGAAAAATTCAATCATTTAAGAAGAAAGAATCATGATTCCTCACTTTTAGGAGAATTATCTTTTTTCTCAGTCGAAAAAATAAGAATTTTTAATAAATCTTTTTTCTCATATATTTTTTAAATAAATGAAGAAATTCTCATTCTTTTAAAAATTTCTTTCTTTATTCCCGTAAATTTATAAAAACAAATACACTTAAAGGGGAAAAAAAAAAGAATCCTAAAAGAAATAATTTTTTTTTGTTTTGTTGGAAGAATGAAAAGCAAAAAGAGAATTTTTTTAAGAATTCTTATTACCCTCCAAATAATTAAATTTATAATTTTATCTCTCATTTATGTATTTTATGACAAATTTTTATGTTAATTAAGTTAATATAATTTTTTTAGTTAAATAATTATTTTAAATATTTATTTATATATTTTAATTGCATATAGTAATTTGTATAATAGTATTTAAATTGTAATATAAAATTTAAAAATTAATTTATATTACTTTAAAAAATATCAAACAAATACATAAATATTATAAAATACATGAATATTTAGCAGTTTTATGTGAAGATAAACTTGTAAGAAAATTAGATGAGCGTGTATGATTTTTGAATATTTTTAGCATTTTTATATCAACCCCACTTTTTTCTCTCTCATTAATTTCTGATCATTTCTCTAACAAACCACTTTCTGACCTTCGATTGTCATCATTTGTAAACCACACACTCTACTCAATGTTGCTATTCCATCGTTTCAAACTTCATCTCGATCCAACTTTTGACTAGCTGGTAAATCCTATCCAAATTTTTAGAAATTTTTTAACTCAATTTTTTAGCTAATCCCAACCTCTTATCGAAAAGTCAAGCATACTGATGAACTTATCTTGATTAATAGAATAAAATTGTCAGAAACTTGGACCCAAAAGTCGTTAAAATTTTTTTGAAAAAATTGCTAAAACTATGACTTTCGGCCTGATTTCTAACAAACGGTGTGTCGAATGCACTATTAAATTTAGGACAATAAAAACTGTAAGACCTATGAGAATCCACTACTCGAATTGCCAAATCCCAAGTTACCGTCATCATTCATCAACATTCACTGGTAAGTTGATCGATCAATGATCAATTCTCTATTAACCTTATTTTTTTTAGACCTTTTGGATTTATTTTCAACCCTAGAGTCACCTATTAGATTTGTTTTGATGAGAGAAATTTAACTTAAGCTCAGAATTATCAAACAATTTTTCAAACTTAAAAACATATAAATCGAGGATATTAAGATAGAGATTTTATCACTTATTTAGTTGTTTATTTTTAAAATATAAAATTGATATATATTTTTAGCATGTTATGGATATCAAGAAACAAATAGCATACTTGGGTACTAAGAGATAAAATAAACAAGTTTCTAATTGCTAGTTAGGTACATTATTATTGACTAGTATTTAAATTATTAAACTTTTGATTATGTGATGATATATAATTTATATGAATCACTGAAATTTAAATTATTTATTTTTATTTTTATTTTTAATTATATTTTAAGACCTTGGGGCACTTTTTGACTTTTTGAATTTTTTTAAAATTTTAATGTATTTAAATTAGAATTTTAATTTTTCAAATTTAACAATCACTCACCTTAATTTGTGGCATGATAATTTAGTATAAGAGCATAGTTTTACTTTCCTAAGAATGCGACACTTGAAGATCAAAACTTTAAAATTTTATTTTATTAATTTTAGTTATTTTAGTCCGTATGTATCATTTTAATAATAAAGTCTGATAAATAATACAATGTCAATAGAATAACTTCACGAAAAGTCTTGAACTTATTACATTAGCGTAGTAAATACGATTAAAAGCATGTGCCTAATATATTTGATAGATCTTTGATATATAAATTAAGGATTAAATGGAGATAGTTTGAAACCAAATTTTTATGATTTATTATTACTGGCATTAGTTCTCTCAGATGCCATGCTGACCATTAGGAATTTTTTAATGAATTAACATTTTTTGGTGATTGTTATATTTTAAAATAGTTAGATAATGTACGTAGAGTTGTTGAATGATTAAGTGATTGAAAGGGATATTAATCTGTAGAATTTTTTAAATTGATATATACTTTATAGAAAATTCATTAGTTGGACATATTAATAGTATAGATCATGATATGATTAAAATGATACTTTGAATAGTTTGCATAAAGTATATGAATGTATTAATTGAAAATTGATTTTAAAGTCCCATGGATTGGATTATGTGGTATTTTTTGAATTGATATATAATTTATAGGATTCTCATATTTTATTTGCATTATTTTGGGACACAGAGTAGAATAATGACAAAATAATCATACAATTTTAGGATGATTTATTCAATATGTTAATTACTAATAAATTTATTGTGAGATTTTCATAAGTTGAATAATCATTTTGTTATTGTATTATAGGCTTTAATCAAATTAAAAAATATAAATTTTATGGACAAATGTTGAAAGTGGTTAGAAATTGCCTTGGAGATATCAAAAGTGCTATATATTAATAAACAATTTAGAAATTTTGATGTATATCTATAAGAAATTTTACATGTGAAATTATGAATGTTTAAATATGATACTTCATATTTTACAAATAGAGATTAAAAAAAATAGCCATGCTTAAAGAATTTAGAAAATGAAGTTGTCGCTTTTTTAAGAATAGCCCAATCTTGTTACAGGTGAGAGATAGATTAGGCTATAAAGAAAATATTTAAAATTATAAGATGCTTTTTTGAGATACATGCTAAGTATAAATCTAGATATGTGATTGTTGGACACTCAATTCAATTGGATTAACTTAATTATGATAGTTGGCATAAGTTTAACATCATTCTAAGTATTATTTGGTTGTATAAGTATCAAGTTACAACTGAATATTACAACAATAAAGTTACATTTTAAGAAAAGAATGCAGAATTAATAGTATATTAAACTTATTCATGTATGATATCTTTTAGTCTTATTTTAAAGTGTGTTATGGTGAATAAAAAAAAAATTAGAGAATTTTAATACTTGTGATTAATTTAGGAAAAGTTAATTAATGGTTGACAAAACTCTTTCGTATTAAAAGTTAGTGTATTTCTTGATACGTTTTCTACAAAATTGTCCAAATTACTACCGAACACGGCGATAAAGTTTTATATTTATTCAATTTTATTTATAATTTCTATATAATTGCGAAAGAGATTGATACACATTGATATTTCTATTTGAAGAGCCATGATGTTATTTACCAAAAAGCATGATGGTTTTTTATAACTATGTACTGCTTATCTGTAATCAAACTAAGTTATTATCTAAATTAAGTATTCATTGTTTCGAAATAAGTATTTATTTGACCAGTTAAATGCTTTAATGTATTTCTCTGAGAATTGAATCAAACCCAGAAATCCATCAATAGAGGATCAAGGGTGATGATACAACAAAGATAAAAATTAGAATCTAATTTGAATACTTTAAATTTTAGTTGTGTCACTTAGGCACTAGGACCTAGCAACTTTATAGATCTTATGAATAAGATTATTTTAGACTTTATTTGAATTAGAATCACAATTATTGATGATATCCTAATTTATTTTATGGCTTGAAAGGAATATGCAGGACTATTAATTGTATGCTAAGAAGGAAGAAATATGACTTATAGATGTTAAAATTGGGTTGCTAAAATACATTTTTAAGGATAATATATCAGTAGATTTAGTTAAGATAGAGGTTATATTAAATTAGTTGAGGTATATACAAAATTTTCTTTAGATAGATGTTTATTATTGATATTTTGTTAAAAGTTTCTCCTAATTAGCTAGGCCATTAATAAGGTGGATGAACAAGAAAGTTAAGGTTGTTAAGATGACAAGTGTATGAGATTTTTTTAGAATTAAAAGGACAATTGATAAGTGTTTCAATTCTTATCATAGCCAATGTTGATAAACTATATATTTTATGCAAATACTTTGACTATGCATTAGAATGTATTTTGATGTAAGATGATAAGACGATAGATTATTATACTACTAAATAGTTAAAAAATCATAAAAGAAAATATCTTTCTTATGATTTTAAGTTAGCTGTTGTTATTTTATCCTCAAAAGTTGAAGATATTATTTTTATGGGAGTAAAGTTTGAGGTATACTTAAATTATAAAAGTTGAAGTATCTTTTCTTTCAATTTGATTTGAACTCAAAATAACGAAAGTAAGATAGAGTACTTGGAGAAGTTAATGTAATAGCTAATACTTTGAGTTATAAATTCAATGAAAATTTTTGTATTTACAACTCTAAAGGATTGAAAAAGACCAATGATAATTATAGATTTTTACTTGCAGTATTATAAGGATAGCCATTTAGTTTATGTTTACAATATAGTTGTGGTTTCAACGCTTATAGCGATAGTGAAATAGAGAAAATGATTGGATGTAGATTCAAAGACAACATTAATCAACTGTTAAATAGTCAACAGTTAGATAGTTGGAGAATAAATACAGACGATATTTTTCTTCTTAATAGAAATATAAGTTGTATTAGATGATATTGAACTTAGAGATTATATTTTTATAGGAGAACATTAATCTAGATTTACTATACATTCAAAAAATTATAAGATATATAAAAATCTTGAGGGATAATATGGGTAGAAAAAAATGAAATATGATATGACTGGGTATGAATTATGAGATATGATCTATCCATTGATAAAGGTTGAATATTATAGGTTAGCAATGATGTCATTAATTTTGTATATTGTTAAGTGAAAATGAACCATATTTTTATAGATTTGTGATTAATTATCCAAGAAATCAACTAAGGTTGATGCAACTTATTATGAAACACTAGATTAAATTTTGGATTACAAGGTTAATGTCTTCCATAGTAAAAAGATTTTTCTTATTAAGATTTTATAAAAATATCATAGTAATGAGAAAATGACTTAAAAGTTTGATTCTAATATTCAATAGTCTTACCTATATTTATTTAACTTTTAAGTATATACAATAAATTTTGAGGACAAAATTTTCTCTAAAGGCATAAAAGTTATAACGCCCTAAAAATTAAACAACTATGTAGATACTACAAATACATAGATAATAAGAGGTTTTTAATGAAGACTAAATTGTAAAAAAATTTAGATAAAAATTATATAATTTTTAAAAATTTATAGTTCAAATAAAATTTTAAAAATGTTTGGAGTCATTCTATAATTTTTAAAAAATTTTCCTTATAAATACCCCAATATTTTTAGTATTTTCATACCAACCTCACCTTTTTCTCTCTTCTTACTTTCTAGTCACTTCTCCAATGAACCTTTTTCTGATCTTCAATCGATAACATTTTTGGACCTACATTTTCATCGACGTTGTTGTTCTACCGCCACAAACTTTACCTTAATCTGACTTTCAATGACCAGGAAAATTTTGTTGAAAGTTTCAAAAAAATTTTAACTCAATTATTTGGTTAACTGGACACCCTATCAAAAATTCAAGCATACTAGTGAATTCATTTTGATAAGTAGAATAAAAATATTAATAAATTTAAAGTTAAAAGTCGTTGAATTTTTTTCAAAAAAATCACCAAAGCTGCAATTTTTCGTCCAAATTTCTTGCAAATAGTGCATCGAATAGGTAAACAGACCATACTATTAAATTAAAGACATCAAAAACTATAAGATCTGTGAGAACCCACTATTTGAATTGTTGGATTCTCAGTTGCTATTGCCGCTAGCTGACATTGACTGAAACATTAACTGGTCAATGGTTAACCTATCCTTTTTAGACCTTTCAGACATTATTTTTGATCCTGGAGGCATTTATTAGACTTATTTCGACAAAAAGAAATTCAACTTTGAGTTTAGAATTATTAAACAACTTTTTGAATTAGGAAGCATGGTGATCGAAGTAGAGATTTTATCACTTACTTCATTGTTTATTCTTAAAATATAAATTAGATATATATATATATATATATATATATTTATTTATTTATTTAATGCAATTATCCCATAATTACACATGTGTATTTAGGTCTAATAATAATCTATATTATCAATTAGCTCATATAATTTACATTAAATTATATTTTAATGCAAAATTATGAAAATTTTTCAAACACTTTAAAGAATTTTTAAATATATATAACACTTATATATATATATATATATATATTTCAGTATATTTATTATCTCAAAAGTGCTTGTCTTTTTTATTAATAATATTTTCTTTTGCAAATATCTCTTACTACCTTTAGTGTAATCATACAAGATCAATGTAGAATAGTTATGAACTCATTCTAAACTTTTCATATTTTAAACTGTTCAAAAGTTCAATAACTATAGTTAACATCTAATAATATATCATACTACAGTGAAATCACACTTTCATTATCTAATTCTAATCGATTAAGGATTTATAGTATATTAAAAATTCTATATAGATATAAATATAAATCATCAATTATTATGAGCTGAACTTATCACTATGAACTTTTTTGTATGACTTTTAATTATTTTGAATAAAAATTTACTATTTCAACTATTTATTGATATTTGTTAAAAAACTCAAATCCGAATTAAATCAACAAAAACTTCGATTCTATATATCAAGCTAACAGATCCTATTTTGACCATTATCCATTTTTAAATATAAATAACATGCGACTAAATTAACTTTATCATATAAGATATGATTAGTTTTATACTTATACATTATATGAACTATGTACATTTATACTAGATCCGATTATGATGTATCAGGTCAAAGAACAACATCGCATGCTAGTACAATTATATAGTAAATTAATGATCGCATGCAATGTCATGTGATTAATTGTTATATGATCATATTCAAAAAAATAGTTCTCTAACTTTTTAATCTATATTAATATCTTAATAATGTGACTGTCATGTTATTCATACTAATATCATTGTATGATATTCATTAAAAATATTTAATATGCTTACTATAGGATATCATTGCATGATATTTATTAAAAATATTCAATATGCCTACTATAGGATATCATTGCCCATTTAATATCACCTCTGCAAGGAATAACTTTAATAATTTTATTTAACAATTAAATAATTTTTTTAAATAATTTAAAAATATACTTTATTTATATGTATAATTAAATATAGGAAACAACATATATTTGTGAATAAAAAATTTTTTCTTTTATTAATAAATAATATATATAAAAGACTAAGTATATCCCTAAAGTCAATAATATAAATAACTTTTAGTGCATATCTTAATAGTATATAGGATAGATTTTATCGATTTCTAATCATTATGATTCTTAAATTTTAATTAAATATTGTATATTACTTATACATAGTTGTGAAGGTAATGTGACCTTGCGTCAGTATGTAATGTGTGTGTATGTTACGTGTGTGTTAGATATTTCTGTTGCTACAATATGAAGTATATGACAGGCCTTTAATGCTCATAGATGAATGGAAGCTGGGTAAAGTAGGAGTGGCAGATGAATGTTGGTGCTCCCTCTTAGTGTATTTTACATTCATTGAAATTGTACATGCATGATTTTTAATTTAACTATATAGATTTTTGGATAAGACATACTAAGGTAAGTAATGTAAATTCATACTAAATACCGTGATTTTGCTCACTCTTTTTTTTCTTTCAAAAGTGTTTTTAGAGTGCTGTAAATATCAATAAACAAATAGTTTACTTAGATACTAAAAGATAAAATAAGTGAGTTTTTAATTGTTAGTTAATTAGTATGTTCTTATTGACTTTCATTTAAATTATCAAATTTCTAATTATGTGATGATGTATGATTTATACATACTATTAGAATTTAAATTATTTATTTTTAAAATAGAGTAAGAATTTGCATATTTTTGTGATATTTTATTGGATTGCTTTTATTATTATTTTTAAATATATTTTAAGATATTTGAGCACTTTTTGACCTTTAAATTTTTTTTTTTGAAATTTTGACGTGTTTAAATTAGAATTTTAACTTTTCAAACTTAATAATCACTTAACCTGATTTGGAGCTGTGACAAAATTCGTAATTATTTTTTAATTTAATTTAATTTATTTATAAATTAATTTATTATCATTAATATTTATTTTTATTGTAAAAATTCAACATCACGTTCTTAAATTGTAATTATTATTCTTTTTGTCATAAAATTAATCATACTTTTTTAATAATTTTAAATTTTCATTCTATAAAAAAATAATTATTGATCATGTAATTATATTTTTATGTTTTTTCAAGTCATTTAAAGAGAAATTGATTTCTAAAAAGAATAAAAAAATAATATTATTGATAATTATAATATAATTTTAGTTAATATTACTAAAACTTGAATACATTTTTAATAAACTAATTATAAACACTTAAAATATCTTAATATTAAGTTTAAATTAATTAAACTTATGAATTTTAAAAAAAATTAAGTGATTCATTCAAAATATAAAATATTTTTTTAATCAATAAATATGTTTACAAGTCTAAGTTAAATATTTGTTACTAAACTATCTATTAAATTTATAGGATTGATTATTTTATATTTACAAGATAAAATTATAGTCAATTCAATTTTTTATCTATTTATGGTGAATAAACTATTTTAATAAAAATAAGTCTTTTGTCCAAATAAAATATAATTAATTAATATAAAGTGTATTTGTATTTAAAAATATTAACTAAATATATTTATTAAATACTTATTGCAGTAGTTATTTTCAATAAAATACAATTAAAATTTAAAATAAAAGTAAGAAATATTTTTAATTTATTAATAAATATTAATAAATATAAAAATAAATGATAATTTTATCTAAGCAAAAACTAATAATTTTTTTCATTAATAATTCTATGATGTAATTAAATAATATAAAATTCATTCTTTTTTTAACTATTCCTTTCTATTCTTCAAACCAAACATCCCCTCAGAAAGATTAGCGGTGCAAAATCCATTTCCTTTCCTCTTTGGGCATAAACATTTGACTTCCGTTTTCGCTAGAAACATAGGCATTAGGCAACGACTAATTCCTAGTTTAGAATTTAATTTGCTTAACGGCCCCATCATTTTCCTTGCTTTTTATTTCCTTGATGTGATTGAATTCATGTTTTGTTCGTTGTTCTCGTAAAAACCTTTTGGTTTTCATACCAGCCCCTCCCTAACTTGCAACCATTTTAACTGTTTTCTTTTATTTTAAAATATTTTTGCATTTTGTCAATTTAATTTTTTTATTTATTCAAACTAAATATCTTCTATTATACGCTAAAAACACTTTTAAATATTCTTAAATCTATTTTTTGTACCATAAAAAATTCAACTAAATATTAAAAAAATAAAAAAATAACTCTTTATCGAATTATAAAATTATTTTAAGATAAAATTTTGAGTTTAATATTTTTTCAGTTATAATAACATATCTATACTTTCAATAAATGGGGTAAAAATTTTTAATTGACACTTAATTATAATATAATTATACATAATTTTTAAGTAAAGTGTGAAAATTTATTCATTCAAAAATCTACTACAATCTAGTCCTAAAATCGTTGAAAACCATTGTGATCACAAATGGTTTTTAGGGATGATTCAGTGGGCTACAAAATTCCAAATTGTGTTGGTTTCTTCTTCCTACCATGTGGGCGTGGGGTAAACTACTAAAATTCTTCATGAAGAAGTCTAAATATAGACTAAACATAGCAGTGAAATGATTAGTTATTTTAGGTGGATTTCATGTAGAATCCCATGCTTCAACAAATTCAAAGAACCAATGAACTAATTCTATCCAACAAGCAGATTTGGTGATTGATGGGATTAGAAAACATCAACTTTTCAAAAGTCAATTATTGTAGTAGAAGTGCTTTTCAATTGGCCACATTAACGGCCACAAACCCTATGTTACTACTTGGTTTCCAGTTCTTAAGCAAGCTTCATCATTTTCTATTTGAACGGCGGACGATGAACAAGATGTGAAAGAAGGTCAATTGTTTTTTTACTTTTACAATCTACCTTTTCCATTTTCTAACAGGCATTAGGCAAATTAGATAAATGGAGTTTACTATTTTCACTTTATGATTATTGATTTTATATGTTATATTGAAATAATATCATGGGATCATTCGTATAAAATATTGTAAAAATAAAATTTTGTTACGTTTTAAATATATATAAATATAATTTATGATAAATATAGAAAATTAACAAATACAATTTTTAGAGTTTGACAAAATCTCAAGCAGATAGATTTATATGTAAAACATAGATACTCTTCTAATATTAACATAAAATTATACCACTAAGTTATTGTTAGGGTTTTGTAGGTAAAATCAAGCAACACACACACACTTTGTCTTTTACAATAAAAAAAAATTGTGATATGAACATGCAATTTGTTCAAATTATATTTATTGATAGAATACAATACTTCAAGCGATCTTATGGGTGAAAATATAACAACAAATCCATTTTGTATAAGCGCATTTTCTTAGTTTTTCATGAGCTAAGCTATCTATTTTTAGCCAAAAAAAATCATTTTCTTTCTTCTATTTTCTTTCTTCTTCATTTGCTAAGCCACCCACTATAAGAACTAAAAAATCCATTTTCTTTCTTCTTCGTTGTCTAAGAATCCAAAAAAATAAAAATAAAAGAAATTAAGAAACACATCTTCTTCGAGGATATTTTTATACTTTTGTATGATAGTTTTTATTGAGGTGTGTGCGTGTGTGTAAAAATGGAGATGGATTTTAATCAAGAGTATCACCTTTTATTTTTACAAGTTTCTCCAACGTGTATCATTATTGACAAGAAACTAGGCCCAATGTAATTTGTTAGAATTTATGCTTTTGCAATTTCTGTGTAATAAAGAGGATTTTAGTCTTTGCATTCTAATGCTGACAGAAATTTTATTTCTATAAACTCGATACAGCACGAACGATTTTTATATTTAAATCTATCTATATATAATTTTATTAAATTTTAAGAAAAATATTCTTTAAGTACTTTAATAAATATTAAAATATTATATTAATTATAATTTTAAAATATTTACGTATTTTTTTATAATTATTTCCTTTCCAAAAAAAAAAAGTTATATTCTTAATCATTAGGAGTTCTCTTTATATAAATACTATCCTGTACAAAATCACATTTATTGACTGGATTATGCTTAGATGTACGTAAAAGCTGAGGTTTGTGTGGCCCAATATTCTTTATCTTGGAAGCTATTAGTATATGCGCATGCACATGTTTGGAAGTTTTCAATTAGAAAATTATAAATATAATAAAATCTCTTTATAATCGTAATATTAAAATTAAATTAATTTTATTATTAAAAAAAGATTATAACTTAATAGAATTTATAAAAGTTATTATTTTAACTTGATTATTCTTAGTGCAAGTGATATAAAGATTAAGTGTGCACTACATTAATTATTAATTAATGAATTATTTTAAATTTAATGTATAAACACAAATAAAAGATATAAACATAATTTCAAAATATTAGTACATATACTTATATAATGTTGAAAATACACAAAGTTATCTTAAAAGTCTAAATATTTGTAATTTTTTTAATTTTTCTCGCTCAATATAAGTTTAATAAATGTTATATATTGTATAACATAACCCATGCAATTTTAGACCAATTCAAGTGACATCTTTTTTCTTTCTTCTAATAAATTAACCATACCACCAAAAGTTAATACACAAACTCCATTTACCAAAAATATTCATGTTAAGTTGTGCAAAATGAAAGAATCAAATTCCAACTAGAAGTAAAAAGATCTTATCAAGTGGTTAGAAGATACTCATATCTTAAGGTATCACAAGCAACAATATCTAAGACACTAATTGAATTAATATTGATATTTTCATCAATCAACAAAATAAGCAACAAATTGTGTATGCTTTAACTAAAGAAAGAATTATTACTTTAATCAGATAAGAAGAAGAAGAAGATAGTCTTAAGGATGATAGTATGAAAATACAAAATATTTTATATCAAAAAACTTTAAATATGCTTGAGAAAATAGAAATATTTTCGTTTCAATAAAAAAGTATCTATACGAACTAATTATTATGTATTCCTAAGTTCAAAAATATAATAACAAATTTAAAGAGTAAATTATTGTCCTAAATAATTTTTAAAAAATATTTTATTTCATCTTTTTCCTTCTTTAATTTAACATAATATATATATATATATATATATATATATTTTTGCAAGTATATAAAATTATTATGATATGAAGACAAGTTTCTTTAACGTGAACTAGAAAAGAAATAATTTATTACAATGTAGAACTTATTTTTTTGTATAACTGGTTCAAATTGGAACTAAAATTTTTTGACTACATGTTGGTTATTCTTACATAAAGTATCACTATTGAGAGATAATATTGTAGTAATAAAACAAAAATTATATAATTTTTCAATAATTTAATTATTTTTGGATTAATTTAATTTTTAGTTTTTTAAAAATTATTATGCACCATTTCATTTTGTAAATAAATAAAAATTAAAAATATATATATATATATTTGAAAAAAGAATAGTGTTAGTGGAGTTAAATTCATAGACCTTAAGCCTCTAATAAAATATCGAACCGATTATTTTTGCAATAGACTTGAATTGGTTACTCAATTGGCTATTTTTATATTTATCACTTAGTAAATTATACGTTAGAATTGAAATCGTTACTTTATGGGCAGACATCAAAGACTTTCTAATTAAAACATTCCTTTGAAAATGCTCAACAGAAGTTACTGTAGATATTGAATTATTTTGGTGGATAATGACCTCGCAGTTCTTGTCAAAAATAGGGTAAGACTTTTCTTACCCACTTAGCATCTAATTTCAATTTCCTGCTCCAACATTGGAGAATTTGAACATTAAGATCAAAACCCTTTCATACTTACATACAACACTAAATACTTACTGAACAAAAACGAGATGCAGGACTCAAACACGAAAAAATTTTAGCTCTAAAATAACAATAATTAATTGTTTAATTTAAAATTAAAAAACAAGATGGATGTCTCAAATATAAAATTCTAACTCTAATACTATGTTGATTAATCGTTTAATTTAATATTTTAAATCAATAAATAACAGTAATTTGTGTTTTGACACAAAGTGAGATGTTTGGTTGTGTGAAAATTTAAAAAATAAAAGTGAAAAATGAAATAATAGTAAGTAAAGCATCAATATATACAATCGAGTTTGATAATGATCAACCAAGAATAAGAAAAGATAATAGATAAAGAAATTTAAGAAAATCCAACTTTGTGGTTGATATATGCTGATTGTAGGTGTAGCAACACAACATAAATTAATTTTAACGCCAATAATAATAATAACAATAGCAAAGGGCAAAAAAATTTGCCACAATGTTCACAACCCATTACACGATTACAATAACTCTCATTATAATTATAATAAAAAAGTTAAAATTATATACAAAGTATAATTATAATAAAAAAGTTAAAATTATAATCGTGACAGAAGACCCATAACCCATTTAAAAGTATAGTAAGGATCCAATAATTATAGAAAGGAAAATAAACATAGAAAACCAAATTCATATATCTAAATATAGATATATATATTATATTAATTTTTAATAATATTTAATAAAAATATTTAAAATTCATGAAATTAAGCTAGCTAGCTAACAAGTCCACATTGAATCTCCGTAATGAGCATGGTCGACCACCATGTCCATGTGATCGTAACTATTAGGTTTGTTCTGAGAACCCATCAGCTTGGAAGAGGGCGAGCCACTGTTGCTAGGGCTAGCTGGGGTGAACCCATGGCTCGAAAATGATGCAGTCTGTCGAACCCGAAGGTGCACCACTTCAGCCTGAGCTAGAGCCAACTGGGTTTGTAGCGCGTCTATTTGGTTTTGTAGTGAAGATATGGCTCCAACGCAGCCGTATACTGGGTCACGAACCCTAGCGTTTGCTTCATACACCATGCTGCTCACTGCATCTCCTCTTTGATGCAACGGCAATTCCTGCAATTTTGCATATAATTTTGAACGAAGTTTGAATCTCGCTCGTTTTGATTATATTGTAAAGCAAAATATGGAGAAATATAATATTTAAGTTGATGTCATATTTACATCATTTCGATGGTCTTTAAAAATAAGTAAAAAATTGAAGTGTAGAAAAAAAAATGTGCGAATTTAGTCAAAATATTGTTTACTTTTATACTTTTAAGAAGGTCATCTATCTCCTTGATGCACGCCAACTTCTGATTTGGAATTTTTTTGGTGCAATGTATCGATATGTCTTCATCATCTTTGTGGAAAATGACATATTTACTTTCTTAAGGAAAAATAAATTGATGATTTCGCTTTTTAACATTTCAAGTATAGTCGATCAGGCTCTCTCTCTCTCTCTTGTATTAGTAATTTTCATTCCTAGTTAGTGCATTTACACTCTTTACATAGTTTAATTTTAAAAACCAATTATACCATTCGATAGATATAAAATTATAGAGTTTAATGGTGTCAATAATAAATTTAAACAAATAAAAATTATTAACTAAGATATTTGATATTTTTAAAACACCAGGAGTGTAATTATCATATTTATTGTATTGAGTGAGTAGGTTGCCCTCTGAAAAAATAATTAAGCTTTCTTTCGCAAAGTTGATTATGATACCACTATAATCTCTAGGGATTTCTAAATGTTTAAAATGTCCCTATCATTGCCTAGCTAGTAGCTTCTTCATACATAATTTTTGTGCTTGACCATGTTTTCTTGTCCCCTTCAAATCAATAATCCCTCTTAGATTGATAATTATGGTGATGATGATAAGAATAATACTCAGATTAAAAAAAAATCTTTACAAAATTACTTTCTCACCCATTAAACTTTGAAATTTTATGGGTTTGAGTGTACAAATACATTACAAAGCTCAAGGTTGCTTGGGGTCAATAATAATAATAATAATAATAATAATAAAAGATGAAAACAAGTAGGGAGCTTGTGGCTGGTTCTATGCAACTTGGTAAAGTCAATCCAATATCCAATTTTGTTGTTTTCATATCAACATTCTTTTTTTTTTTTTTTTGTTTAATCAGAATGATCTTTCCAATGTTGATGTGAACGAAATTTCTCAAATAAAATTTTATGTCATTTAAAAATTTTAATTAATTAGTAACTACATGACAAGAAAATATATATCTATATATATAAAATTTAAGGGCATGTTTGAAAGCAACTTTAAAATAAAAAAAAAATAGATAAAGGCTAGTTTAATTTAAACTATTTATTAATTTTGATAAAATTTTATATTCTAATTTTAATTTTAAGTTTCAATGAGATTATAGGGAGAGTTATGTTATATTTTAAAAAGTACATCAGATCAAATATTTAATAAATATTAATTTTTAATAAAAAATTATTTTTTTTAATTTTTCACTTGAGAGCAACTCAATACCAAGCAAAACAAAGTTTGGTATCATTGTTATCAAAATTTGGTCATTTTTCTCTCTTTAAGTATCAGTTGTTTTCCAAGAAAACCTAATTATAACGGTGTTTTCAAGGGCAAATGCAGAAGAAGTTAAGTACCTGTAGCATTTTGTTGACATTGCTAGCGCCAAAAACCTTGTGCACATTAGCAAACTTCTGAGGCTCATCGGCTGGAAAATAAGGAGCAAAAACACAATCTTGGGCGCACCTTCTCCTTAGAAGCTTGCATGCTGCACAAGGTGAGGGTGCACCTTGTTTCCTACTACTCTCCCTCATAGCTTCACCTGTCACTTTTAGGGCAAACAATACCCAACCCACCTCTTATTTGTAGGGCAATTTGCCTTAAAGAGAAGACAAAAGGAACTTCTTGGTAAAATTATGTGCAAAACCTCAAAGAGAAGAAGAAGAAGATGGAGATGGAGAAGAAGAGAAGCAAAAGAGAGGAAAAAAAACACTAACGGAGAAAAGGGAGAAGAGGATGAGTGGGGGCCTCAAAGGAAGAAGTGGTGGTGATTTTATAAGCACAAAAGGCAGTAATTTGAGGTGGGCACCACTGAAATAACCTTTAGATTTTGGTCGATTAAAATATGTTTCTTTTGACATGACTCCAATTACATAGTATTTTTATTTTAATATATTTTTCTATTTACTATTTTTTTATTAATTTTATATTCTTTTGGGCTGTGGATAATTTATTATATGTGTTTTGTGCATATGCATCAATGCATGTAATTATAGTAATGCCCATGATATACATACAATAATAATAAAAAAAATATATGATTTTGTGGGTCCTTTTCGTCTTCCTAAATAGTCTTAAATATGATGCATGCATGCATTTTTGCAACATGGGTAGACACAAATGATACCCCATTTTCTAACCCTAATTATAATAATACGGGTCATATTAGGTACATCATCCTGTAACATCATAATTAACTATATTATTTATGTATTTGTATGTTTATTTGATAATGTGATATATTGATTAAATTTATTTCATAAGTTGTTATCTTTATATATAACATTGAATACATTAATTAATTTTGAAAAATATAAGAGAAAATTCTAATTAGTTAAAAAGATACATTAATTATATTTACAAATATAATTTAGAACGTTTTATGTTACAAATATAATACAAAACCTTATGCTATAGAAAAGATATTGGTATTGAAACATTACAGAGTGACACTATTGTATAAAAAGCCTTTTACGCATACATTGGGTCCATAACTCTATACTTTATCCGATATTTATGTTATGTTATGTTACCTTAAGTCATGTATGTATGTATGCTAAAAGGCTTTCCCTTGCCTTGTGTTCCGCGCCCTTGGAATTATCTTTAGTCTTTCGTGGGGTGCATGGACTATAGCAAATGTATATGAAATGTTGTGAACATATGGGCTAAAAGTATTCAAGTAGGAATGTGCCGAACATAGACGGGTTATGAGGGTATTTTTATTATTTGGGTTTTTAGTCTTTGAGAATTAAATAGTAGACTATATGCAAATATTAGGGTGATTTGGATGTTTTGATGTTGCAATACTAATTAAACAAAATTTGTATAAGTCAGTTGTGGTTTTTGGACAAGGAAGTTTGAATTAATTAGCACAAAATTTTCTATTTAGTTCCTGATAAATAAATTATTATAGTATAATTTAATTATTGATAAGATGTAATATTATTGCTTTATTTATATAAACAGCATTTCATAGTACATTCTAATAATAATACACGACAAATATCTTTAAAAAATATATTTATTTTATGACTAGTATAATTAAGATGACAAATTTTAATTACGACAAATAATATTAATTAAATTAAAATTCATAAAATTTGATCTAGTGAAAATATTATATTGAAAAGATAGATTAATGGAGATATTTTAAATGAAATAAAATTAGTGAATGTTGTATTAAGAGAAGTTAATAATTTTTTTTTAATGTTTGTAAAATGTATACTAGAAAAAATTAAGCTAGTAACTTATTCGACAATAAATGATGGCAATATAACAATATGATTTTATACCTTAGTTAGTTCATTGATTTATACTAATTGTATGTTTACTAGTTAATTAAAAAAAAATGAATGACATACAATTTGTTTGGATATATGTATGTTTACCGACCAACAACATGATAATTTTCAGTGCCTTCAATGCTAAGCTACAATAGTTAGTGAGTAAGCTGCCCCATCAAAAATCATAGTGCCATCTTTTCAATTTGATTTTATTTATTATTGAAGATTCTTAGTGAATATGTGTATTGATTATGATTATTATTACCTAGTGGTTTTAGCAAAAGTAAGTGCTTTAGACTAATTAACCACCATAATTATGAACAACAATCATCTCAAGTATGCAATTAAAATCATGAATTCAACTTACAACAAGGACTTTCCGACATAAATGTTTCTCTTTTTTGCAAAAACTAATTACTTTGCTCTCTATATCAGTTAATGTCACAGAATAGCAAAATGTATTTTATTTTTAATTTTTTTCATAATATTAAAAATATTCTCTCTTTGACACTAAAAATATCTTAATTTTTAATTCACAATTGTTGTAGAATATGAAATTTTAATTTTTGAACAAATGTAAAAAGATATTTTATAATTATTATTTGATATAAATAATATAAATTTTTATATTAAATTAAATTAATTCAAAATAAAATTAAAAAACTTACAATTACTGTGTTCTTAAAATGAAGTGGAAACATAATAGTTACAATCAAAGTTTTAATTTAATTAGGCCATCTATCTATCTATCTATCCATCTATCTATCTATATATATATATATATATATATGTATGTATGTATGTATGTATTAGTGTTTAAGAGCAAATTTAATTTCACCAGGAAATTATTTACAGTGGATTTGATGATAGTAATAAAATTTACAAGAGCTTGTGAAATTAATTAAGGGTAGATGATGCAAAAGCAAAAGGAATTATGTATGATCATTGACTTTGGTTGAGAAATATAAGGCGTTGACTATGAACAAACTGTGGCAAATCCCACACAATCTAATGTGATTCAATAATCAACACGATTACTTCAAGGAAGAGTTGAATGTTTTTTGCAACAATCGAAATCATTACTCTAATCATACCTAAAATATTTTAATCAATTGAATAAAACAATTCTATTAAGTTGCGTATACAGATTTTGTACGAATTAAACACACTAATTTAGATAGTTTCATTTATTGAAAAAAATCAATTATCAGCTTTTATTTACTATTAGTTGTAAATAACATTAAATAGCTTTTATATATATATATATATTATTTGTTTCTTATAATAATTGGTATATGCGGCCATAGGAGATGATGAAGGACGTGGGCATGTCAGATCGGAGAAAGAAGGTAACATGTTAATTCGTCGACTGGTCAACGTCTCCAGCTATCAACATTTCAAATAAGAAATAATTTCATACTCTACATAAACAAATTAACAGTTAGTCGGCAGGTTTGTAAAAGAATTAAACTCTTGATATGTACATTGAATTCAAGAGTTTTATGAATCAATCAATGATCTCTTCCTTAAAGTAGTGCATGCATGCGATATTGCATGTGAGATGTTGATAGCAGAATTAATTAATCGATAAGCTTTTCCATATTGGAGTGAATGTCAACTTCTTCATGTGGCCATGATTGTTTATTTGTAGTGGGAACAACGCAACGCGATTTGATTTGGTCTTATCTGCGGTTTGAATAATCAAACACATTTTAGGCGCAAAAGGATGATACACACAAATTTCGTCTTTGATACCAAGAAAAAGAATACGGTAGCTTCCAAGTATTCTAATTTTGTATTGCATTTGATTATTTATATCTATAATTTATTTAAATATTCATGTAATATTTTGGTATAATAATTAACTTGTTTTAAAATTTAACTTTCTAGTTGTGATGCTGAACAAAATAAATATTATGTAGTGGAATAATTATAGGAATATAAACTCTTGTTCAAACTCATTGGTACAAATTCGACGTGTAAAGTTCAATTATTACTACATTAATTATTTGATTAATTTTTATTTATTTTATAAAAATATAAGACATATTTGTATATATCATTTAATTTTTTTTTCTTTGTTGGTAATTGTGAATCATCCCATCCCATGCCAAGTATAATGTAACTTTCATGTTACAAAATACTTTTAATTACTTTGGGGAATGCATGCTCATGCTTTATTACTCCACATTTCCGTAAAGAAATTAAAGTAAAAACGAGGAGAGAATTAAACACAAAAAAGGAAAAGAATCAATAAAATTAATTTAATTTAAAAGCCAAAAGCCAATTAAATGTGGGCAGCAAACCGAACTAATAATGAGCTTCTCAATGCCAAGATCTTTGAGCAAGGACCAATTATTATTTTCCAGTCAACTATGGCGTCTAAATAAGTTGGTCAATGAAATGTGCTTCAGCCATACTTATTAAAAGCTCCACTGTATCCAATAAAAAAAAAAAAAAAAAAAACCTCTTTTGAGGTTGAAAATTGTGAAAGCCTTTCAATACATATCCATGAAAAAAATATATTAATTAAATATAATTTATCAAAACTTAAAATATTATTGGATAAGAATATGACATTTTTGTATTAAAATTGAATTTAATATGTCTTTTTGGTATAATGTTCTTCAATAAGTTCATATCGAAATGAAATAAATTAATAAGCCAAACGTAATTTTGACGATTTCATCAATTTAATTGTATATATTTTTTCTTTTTACTTTTTCTAATTCTTTTGTTGTAATCTTTTAACTTTTTTGTTATAATTTTGTAATTTTTTTAAATTTTTATTAAAAAATTAAAAGTACAATAATAAGTTAAAAATTACGATAAAAGAATTGGATAAAGTTAAAAAAAAAAGTATAATAACCTTACGTTTTATATGAATAAAAAAAATAAATAAATTCATAACTAATTAACCTCAATCTACCACCAAGAAATCCAATTAAAAATTAAAAAGATAACAAATAAAAGTTGAACACAAGGATTTGTTAATGAAAGAAAATTTTATGAAAAAACTCTTCATAGAATATAAATATTTGAAGTTGATTACAAGAGCTATTAAAATATTCTAATAATAATTAAGAATTTACAAATAATAATTTTTTACAAAAAATTTTGTGATCAAACTCGAACTAACTCGCTTAAATGACTTACTCTGAATTATCTAGTCTTCAAATTTTTAAAATTTTATTTTCTAAATGAAATCTTTGAATGATAAATTCATAAAGTTAGAACTTCTAACAACCAATAATAATTAGAACTCTAAAAATTTTATAATTAAATTTATAAAAAAATTAAAAAACTATCAAAAGAAAATATTCAAATAAATTCTATTAACAAGAATGTAATATATGTTTTTTTCAAGAAAAATAATTAATAGCGCTCACAAGGAAGTTAGAGAATAAAATTTCTGCTCGAAAAGCTCAAAAATTTTAAAAAACGGCATTAAAAGCTCTAAAACACAACTTGGGTTACTTGTATTTACGCATATGTGCTCAAGCTGAGGTTGAGTCAATATTTATCACTGTTCACCGCTCAAGCAAAGATCAGGCGATAGTCTTCCATTCATTAGACTGTTCACATGAGACTATTTATTATACTGTATGTGCTATTATTACTGTTCAAGCACACTGTTTTCCGCTTGAGTGAAGGTCAAGCAGAGGTCAGACGCTAAGTTTTTGGAGGACCGTTGTTGAGCGCCAGTGGAGCATTGACTACTATTCATAGATACTGTTTATCACACTATTGAGTACTATTTATCAATGACTGTTTGTCAAAATTAACCATTTTAACAGTATATATTCTTAAATTTTCTTCAGGCCACGTGAAAACATCCGAATAATCCATTAGATCAAGATCAAAGTGTTATAATCAAGCAACTAATAAATATTTAGAAAACAAGTGCATTCCTTGCTGCCTATTGAGAAACCAACAAGAATCCCATAGGCAGGTAAATTAGGCGAAGCAATCATTGTATTCAAAGAGAATAAAAATATTTCAATATCCACCGTTTAGGACAATTCAATTACGTTTAATTTTATGGTCAAAACCATGGAATTTAACTATTTGAACGGCTATGGTTTCCAACAAAATTTGTTTGGTGAAATAATGATCATTGGCTTGTGAAATTTGTGAACCCACATAGTACATACTTTCGATCGTTGGAGAAGAAAAAGAGAATGAATCTCTTTCGGTTGGTAAAAAAATTAAAATGAGGGAGAGGGAAGAAGCTAGAATTAATTAATTTCAAATCTATTGAAACAACAACAAATGGCATGAAATTTCAAAGCAAAGGGTCCCAAATTGGTAGAATTTAGGTAAGTTCTTGTCCCCATAAGAAATTCTAACCATACCCAATTTTGGATATATTTGGCAAAGTCTAGACCCTCCTCAATATAGAATGAAATAATGAGTGAAGACTCAAGATCATTAGGATTATTTTTATATTGCAAATTTTTTTTCTTTAAAAAAGGGAATATTGTATGGTTAAGAATGCAAGAAATTCAACCACTAAGAGAAATAAGTAATGATGATACGCATAAGCTTTCTTTTGAATTTCTTTTTTCATGGTTTAGTGAAATAGTTATAGTTCACACTTGGATGTAGACATTGTTTAAAATCTTACTATACTAATAGCTTGTAACTTATGACCGGCTTGCAATTTATCATATGTTATGTGTTATCAATGTTAATTTGTTCAATGCTGTAAATTGAATGCTTCATGTAAGAAAAAGTCATTAATTTCCTTCAATAGCATCATATACTTAATGTTTAAATGGGACTTTTCACTGGAGGAAAGTATGTCAACTCATACTTAAGAAAATGAGGTTACAATTAAAATGTAAGTGTGGATGAAGAAGTAGGAGTAAAATTAAGTTTTAATTATAAAATTTATTTTATGATTATTAAGTTTTTTTTTTTAATTTGAACTAGATTTAATGATATAAAGTTTATGAATTTTAATGCATCAATCACGGAACTATATTTTATATTGATATGTTAATTACCGATGAGCAACGTGTGTTTCATGTTTTTACTATTAACAAAAGTTACTTGATCAATAAATTCTTCTTGTTTCGTATATATGTTTCTATTTTCAAAATTGGTGTCTAACAACATTGAATTTCCCGAGCAACTTTTGTACCTCGACATCATACTAATTTAAAATTTTGATGAATTATCATTGAATCAACTAAATAGTTGAGAGGCAAATTTTATCCATGGGCAGCTTTTATGGTTTCAATATTCAAACTTTGAAATATTCTTTTGAAGAATTGGTAATTTAGTGCAACATAAATTATGTGTAGTCAAAAAGTTGAGCTTATGAATTATATATCCAAATTTTCTTTACCTAAATTTTGTGTCCAAATCATTATGTTTCTCAGCAACTGTTGTAATTGATTCTCTGATCAATATATATAATATGATTTGGTTTTGTTTTCTTAGTCATAATCTTTAACTTAAAATGTTGTTTTCAAACATCTAATAATCAAAGAAAGGTGCTTTTACCCGACCATTTGGTGTAGGTTACTTTCTATAATGTTTTTTTTTTAAATTTATTTATGTAAATATTTCATGAAAATTAGGTTTGCACAATGGTTGATTTCAATATTTAGGTCATGCATCGGATTTTCATTTGCATGGATTTGATAAAGACTAATAATAGTAATTGTTTTTTATAACTTTGTAGTAATATGATCTGATATTATTTCGACCTTTATGTTAAATGTATACTTGGAATGAGATTTATCTGGCTTCCAATATAGTAGGATCTTAATGAGAAGTTTGCACAACAAAATGTAAGTTTAATAGTAGTGCGAGATTTTGATAACTGCGCCAAGCTCTCATAGCCATACAGATATAGGTTACATGTTCATCAGTGCTCTCACTCTGAATATAGATGATTCACGACACATTAGCATGAACTATATCTCCTGTATAAAACGAGATAAGCAAATGAAATACACAAATAAAATAAAATAGTAAATTAATAACACCGATCAAACAAGAGGAAGGATAAATAATTTACAGTATTTGTAAAAAGAAAACATTTTGTTTCTTTTTTTTGCTTTATTTAAGTTAGTTTACTCATAAATAAAAAATTAAATTAAATTTAAATTAATGTTCTAATTTTACTTAAACAATTCAACTTGTTAGATGCTTTCACGATTATTTTATTATTTTAATATTTAAAATTTCAATATTTTTAAAACTTAATATTTAATTTAATGCAATATCATTAGATTATGTTTGATAATAGAAGTGAATGCTTTATTATAATCATCCATCAACTTTCTACAGTGTTAATTTTTTTTCTTTTAGTATTATTATTATTATTAAAGAATAAATAAATTAACATTATTGCCTTCTTTTTGCTGGACAACTCAACAAAAGATGTCAAATGGAACATTCTTCCTGTTAAATATGTTGTTAAAACTTCATAAATTTATTTTCATTTTGACCTTTTTTAAACCATGAATTGACCTTTCTATCACTAAATTTATGATCTATTTGATGAACAAATGTTTTTCTTAATAATTCCCTTGTAAGGTTTGTGAATTGTATTTCTCTTAAGAAAATTGTATTGATTTACAACACCAACGACAACAGAAAATCCAAACAAAAATCGGCCGATGGTGAATTTTAAGTGTTACAGTTTCAATCTCATTAACATAAACAAAATAAATAAATAAAATAAAATAACCTTTGCTCTTCTATGGCCCACGCCATAAAACTATTGATGCATATAGAATGGTCAATTCATTAAAAAAAAAATTGTTAAAATAATGAAAATAATTGTTCAAATCTTTTGCTCGAGGAAATAAAATCAAACAGCAATCTGATGGACAACGAATCCTTTACCCTTTTTCCTTATTTCCTCATTATTAAAAAAAAACCCCAAAAAAAATAAAAGCTATAAGGCTAAGAAAGAGACCATTTTCTTGTGATTAATTGAAGGAAAAGAAAAAGGTCGTGAAGTAATGTCAGCAAGATTTTCTCTTGATTTCATATATAAGATCCTCGCAAAAACAAATTAGAAAGATAATGACATGATGACATTGACACTGACCTTGACCTTAAAAGCTCACATATAAACCATAGTTACTAAACACAAAATCACATATCATATAATATGTAGAATAAATAAGAGCACATTCAAAGTTCAAAATATTATGTTGGAGTTTACAATGCATCTCTTTGTTAATGATAATTGTTCTTTAGTGAAATTTTACAAACTATGCGAGGTATAATATTAAATATCATAAATGACTTAAATTATACACTCTTAATACTAATTAATTTTAAAAAAATGTTAGTTCAATGATTCAACAAATTATATCAAAACCAAGAGGTCATAGATTTACATTAAGAGAGTGTCATTGTAAAGAAGGATTTGTTAGAGTTTCACAATATTGCTTCCTATTAATGATTATTGTTCTTTTATAAAGCTTCACAAATCTTGCAGGATAGAATAACAAATGTCATAAAAAAAACTTGAATTATACTCTCCTAATACTAATTGATTTTAGATAAATAGCAGCTCAACTGTTTGACACCTTCATTTGGTAAAAGTATTTTATTTTTGTAAAGTTTTAAAATTAACTATGTTCGTAATTCATTTTACAAAATAAATTACATTAATAATTTCTAACCGAAAAAAATAATTGAACAAAAATAGTCCACAACTAAAACATCATAAAAATATTTTTTCTTTCTCTTCTTTTATTTTTAGATTATAGATGTGACCGAAAATAGTAAATTTCACTTTCAATTACCCATGTGTGCGGTGAAAGTGAAAAAATTTTATCAAAATATTTTCATTATAAAATTATTTTATCTAATTATATATTTTTGATTTATTTAGTTAATAAATTATCAATATGATTAGTTTGGTAAAATGAATTACAAATATGATTAGTTTAGAATATATTTTTTTTTGGGGGGCCGGGAGGCAGTTGGTTTTGGTTGGTTTAGAAATAGAAATCTTGATGTTGGATAATCTCATAAAAATTTTATTGGAAGATAACATCATTGGGAGTGAGTACTTAATTGCCTTGATTCTTAAGCAAAATCTTTAGGTCCAATGTCTGTTTTCCACTAATTAAAAGTGCCTATGACCTTTTTTTTAAAAAAAAAATTATTCAATTAATTTTTAACCGACAACAATTTATAATCATACTCGGTTTTATGATATGAAAAGATTCTCTTGCATGCCTTCTTGTAGACCTATATACCTTGGCTTTTAATTCATTGTCGACAAAAGCACTTTTATTTATTTATTTGTTTTTATTGTTGTTGTTGTCACCAAATACCAACAAATTATCTCATATGGGTCAAGCTTGTCTTAAGTGCTTTTTTTTTTTAACGTGGTTATTGTAATTTTATACAAGGACATTTGTATTTGGATCAAGAGGTGCACGTGCATGCAATGGTGCTATATGAATAAGTGATTGTTAAAAAAAATAATTACTTAATTAATTAATTGAAAAATAAAAATTATGTGGGGAGACAAGGTGGAATAACTTTAATCATTCTTTAGCCTTAACCAAAACTTTTTGAATAAGTACTTTTAACATTATGTTCTTCCTTTCGGGCATGGAAGGACCATATTGATAATGGCATAATGAGCTTGACTTTTGAAGAGATTTTTATTACTTTTTGGAGGAATTTGAACACTAAATAAAAAATAAATATTAAAATTTGGTTTTTTCAGTCAAAATACAAATTTAATAATTATTTCGAACTACTTTATTAAATGGTGATTAGAGCTAAATTGAATCAAAATCAACATTAATTAGAGTGAATTAACACTAAATTATTCTCGAATTAGTATTTTAAAAGTGAAATCATCTTTAGAAGATAAAAACCCATATTATACACCTAAATATTAATATATATAATTTCTTTTTAATTTCAATTGTAAAGTCAAGGGGTATAGTTATTACACATGTAGAAATTGGTATATTGGTATGGCATAGAAACATAATTTTTGTGGACTAGATCTACAGTTAGTGAAGTCATTCTCGCATATTTTAATATTTTGGGTTATAAAATATTTGTATGTGGAATAAACACGCTTCTTTAACATAATATATTCTCTTAGTGGAGTCAATTATTGCAAAAGAAATAATTTCAAAGGAATCTCTCCCTATCTTATTGAATTGAATCGAAGTCTATTATTCTATTGTGGGTGTGTGTGTGTAACAATCTATTAAGGCAGGAAGGAAAACAAATGGGAAAAATCAAAGTGCTTATGGCCACAAAACCGATTTTATTTATATATTTAGAAGATATGAAAGATCAAGCGAAATTATGTAATTATGTTAACGGACAAGTTTGTTATTATTATGTTATGAAAGAATTGAAGAAAAATTTTTAAAATGTTTCAGACAATTTAAAAAAATTTAAAAAGTTTTTAATTGAAAAATCTCTTAAATATTCTTCTCCAATAATAACCCAATAACAAATTGAAAATGAAAAGAAAATCACATAAAAGAAAAAAAATTCATTTTCACCAGAAAAGAAGTCATATGAAACGGGGCACTTAATAACTAGTGCAGGATCTTATCACCTTATAAAAATAAGTTAAAAGAAATAAAAAGAAATAAAAAGAAAAAAGAAAGCATGAGGGCCCCAAAGAGTCTTTATTGTCATGCGGTTGGTTGGAACAAAGAAACAAAGCATGGCCAACAAGAAAATTATGCTCTTGTGACCACCCACCACTGCAAGCAGGAAGAGGAGAAAAAGATCAAAGAGATTGGGTATTATTCACCGCGTCCATCTTGTCTTTTGTCCCCCCGAAGAATCCCAAGAGCTTTACTATTATGACGTTTCAGTTTCATCAAAGCAATGTCATGCAGCCGCAGCAGTAGCAGCGGCAGCCAAAAACTAAAAAGAAAAGAAAACATCCTACATTTTCATGAATTGCTTGCAGAATTTGGTGTTTTCTTGCTGGTCTTTTTATCACCACTCAAAAAGCATTTTTACATTCAGTTGGTGTGCAACTTTTTGCTCCATCACATTGGCCATTGCATTTTTCTCGGTTTGTACAAGTCATATGTGTCAGGGCTCGTGCGCTTTTAGTATAAATCTCAAAAATTAGGATTTTAGGCAATATTCATTACCCACGTTTCTAAGTACTTGTTTACTTGATTTTTAGCCACAATTTTTTAATTAATTTTATTTAATTACAACTTAAAAAGAGTTTATTAAGACTTTTAAAAAATAAAAAATAAAATTTATTTTACTTTTGTTGAAGATCAATTTTATGCTTACAAAAGACTTCTTTTAAAAAGCTAAATTCTCTAAAATATTTTTCATTTTATCTTAGAGATTTTTTTAATTCATTATAATGTAATCCTTAAAAAAAAAAAAATTATTTATTAAGAGAATCACTTAAAAATTTTATTAGGATTATTATTAACAATTAAATACTCAACAGTTTTAATAACCAAGCATTCATTAAGTTTTAAAATCTGTTTGAATAAATAATATTTAAAAAATTATATCTAACAAATTCTAAATTTATGACTTTGTATCCTTCTTTGTTCAATCATAACCTACTCTTAACGAAAGAACTTTGTCATTAACATGCATGGCGCCAGGTAATGCAGAACTCAATAACTTACCGGAGACAAAACTTTACTCAGCCCGCCCTGCAAACCAAATGCTTTGCCTATCCTAATTAATCTAATGAAGTTATTGGGCTGGGTTTCCTCTATTTGGAGGCCCGAGTTCGTTAAGCCCAAACTACAAAAGGAAGCGTAGAGTCTTTGTTTCATTTTGGGGTGAGAAAGAGAGAGGCGGAAACGAGAGAGAGACGAAGAAATTTCTGCAGTAAAGGGGTGCTACGCATTGGGGATCAATCTAATACCGAGCTGAAGGATGCACCAAGTCCGTGAATGCAATTAGTCTGAAAATCTATAACGTTGGGCCTGAAGTCTAGCAACATTTAACACTGGATTTTGATTTGACGAACCCTAATACAATGTTGATATAGACCGAGGTTACAATTTAATTCTTGCTGACAATTACATAACACCAAGATCTTAAAATGAGCCATGAGTGCCACGTATGCACGGAATCTGTTAGTAACTGCTTACCAAAAAGGACGGATAACCATCTATTACTCGTAATAACTACCCATTACTACAAATAATCTACTGTAAACTCTTGAAACCATTCGCTAGTAAAGATAACCATTTGTTCAAGGCTATAAAAGGAGACATTCATTTTATAGAAAAAAAAGCATTGCCAAATTGGGTAAACACAAGGATGGGCACCCCAACACCTTTGATTTGAAGTTGTTTTGCAAAAACGAACCGAGAAAGTGAACTGCAAAAATTGAGAATCAAAGACCACAAACTTACGTACTCCCCAACACCTTTGATCTGAAGTTGCTTTGCAAAAATGAACTGAGGAGGTGAACTGCAAAAATTGAGAATTGAAGACCGAATAGTAAAAAAATTTGTTGATTACTAGTAATAAAAAATGCAGCAACAACATTGCGCAGTTCTAAGCAAGGCGCGTTTGACAGTATAAATTGCACTGTATTAATGGGTTTATCTTTTATAATTTTGCTCTAATACAATATTTGACGCAATTTCATCTATGAACTAGATTGTGTAGAAAAATAAATTATTTGTAGCTTTTTCAAAACAGCACGAACCCAACGAGTAACCGATCGGGGCTAGCCCGAGTCTGGTAAGGCCAGTTTGTGAACAGTGAAGATTGGGGCAACCCGAGCCCATGACGGGTCAAGCCTAGCTCTAGTCTGTGCGGGTGTGGCCCGGTCCTGCAAGCTTCACAATTTTTATTAATAAAAAAATTTTTAAATTTAATTTTTTAAGGCCTATGCGTCAGCCCTTTACGGTCTAAATAGGCTCAAACTCATAGGCCTTGCCTAGCCCTTTGCAGTTATGAAACTGCCGGTCCTAAATTAGAATAGCGATTGATGATTTAGAAAAGTTAAAATTTTAATAATTACGTTAAAATTTAATAATTAAAAAATTAAAGAATATTTTGAAATTTTAAAATATATTTAAAAATAATAATAAATAAAAAAAATTTAGTTAAATTATACAAAATTATATAAATTCTTACTTTATTTAAAAATAAATAAATAATTTAAAATTCTAGTAGTTCATATAAATCATACATCATCACAAAATTAGAAATTTAATAATTTAAATACAAATTAATAGAAACGTACCAATTAACTTGTGACCGAAAAATTGTTTATTTTATCTCTAAGTACCCAAACGTATTACTTAATTTTTGATATCCATAGCACGCTAAAAAATATTTTTGGAGGGAAAAAAGAAAGGTTGAGCAAAACTACAATACTAAATAGGAATTAATATTATTTACTTAAATTGATTTTACCTAGAATTCTGCATAATTAATTTAAAAAAAAATTATATATGCTCAATTTCAATAAAATCATAAATGATGCTAAAATTTAAAATTGATAAATTACGCAACTATATATGTATACACATACACATATATAATAAAAATAAGCATAATTAATTTTATCTAAATTATATCAATAAAAAATATATTGAGGGGCATATCCACATTTATTTATCATTCCTATTCCATTCAGTTTTCACTCACCTATGCACTTTAAAGAATCTCCATAGGCTACACATTGTAGATAATAAATATACAATACACACATACATATATATATATACACGCATATTATAGACTGACTCAAGACGTAATCACTATTGTATCAATATATACAAGTAATATAAATGTTTAATTAAAATTTGAACAACATAATATTATAAAATTTAATAAAATTACCCCTATACTATTTAACAAATCCATTTATTTCACAAATTTACTATGTAGATATTTTAAGATAAAATAATTAATTTAATACAAATTTGATATGTTATAACTGCAAGACGTGTCACCTAATATTTAATCTTAAAAAATACATAATTAAATTTTTAAATAATTTAAATTTATTTTCAAGTCATAATCATTATAATAAACATATAAAAATGTACATATATTTATATAGCTAATTTATATTTTAAAAATAAACAACTAAATGACGAAATTCTTATCTTAATTGCCTAGATTTATGTGCATTTAGATTCAAAAAATTATTTAAAAATTTTGAGCTCACAGTTCAATTTTACTTGTCAAAACGAGTCCAATAAATTTCTTCAAGATTAAAAATGATGTTTGGGATGCTTAAAATAGAGGGGTTGATTGAGAGTTGATTGTTAATCAGTCAACTCGCCGATCAAGGATGCCGGTGACTCAGAATTCAACAATTTTGACAATGAATTTTCACGATTGTTATAGATTTTGATGTCATGAATCCAATGATACAGTCCATTTTTCTATCTAATGCACTTTTTGCCAAAGATCTAGTCGAAAAATTGAGTTAAAGAATTTTTAAATTTTTAAAAGGGATTTGCTGGCTTGTTGGAAGTCAAATTGAGGTGAAGTTTACGGCAATAGAACAGCAACATCAAGCAAAGTGTATAGTCCAAAAATAGTGTCAATCGAAGATCGAGAAACAGCTTGTCAGAACAGTGGTCAGAATAAAGAAGAGAGAAAGGTGGGGTAGATTTGAAATTCCTAAAAATAATAGGGTATTTATGGGAAAATTTTTTATAATTACATAATAATCCTAAATCTTTTTAAATTTATATTTGGACTAAAAATATTAAAAAAATATAATTTCATCTAAATTTTATTGCAATTTAGTCTTCCTAAAAACTAATGAATATCCATATATTTTGTAATATCTACATATTTATTTGATACTTTTTTCATGGTGTTATAATTTTCTATCCTCTTAAAGAAAATTTCACTGTTAAAATTTGTTATATCCGTTCAAAAGTAAAATAAATATGGATAATATTATTGAACTTCGAGCTCAAACTCTTAAAGATCCCAAGAAGTTTAGTATACTTAGGTGCCCACTTATTTTTGATTATAAACTACAAAATACTATTGCAAGATAAACCTTTAAGAGGATGAAATCTCTAATCATAAACTCTTACTATTTACTCTCTTGATGAAGTAAATTCATCGTTGACTTTCGGCCATTTGCAAACAATCCCAATAACTTAAATCTACATAATAGTTTACTATATAGATATAGTCCACATGTAACATGAATTATTATTTTAGCCTAACATAATGGTAACTTACACAACCCACGAAACCTTATAAGGTCATGCCAATATTAAGGTTACCTAAAAAATCCTAATACAAATTCTAAGCATATATACAAAAATTTGTATGATCCTCTTAAACTAATCATCTGTACAAGAATAGAAAATAATATTGAAATTTAGTTTTATCTCTAAAATATCTTACAAACTCTTTCAAAATTTAAAAATGAATCGTGAATTTCAATTAAAATTAATAAATAAATAAACCCTACATAATTGGATATTTTAATTGATGCATAACTTATTAAGATTTGCTCAAGGAATATTTTATCTTAATAATGATAAAACACGTAAACTTGATCAACAAATCAACAATCATTTAAACTACATAATACTGTTATTGGGTTCTTGGTAAATCAATCACAATTTCAAAGAAATATGGTTCTATTTCCACAAAAAGTAATGACATTCTTACTAGTCTCAAATATTAACCTTTATTGAATGTATTGCTTTTTATGATTTTCATTTATCTTACTACCTCTCGATTGTATAATAAGCTTAAATTGATGCACATATATCCACATAAAATCTCTAATTTAGTGTCATTTAGTACTACCAATTCCTACTAAAAATATGAATCTTGTTTATATTTATTCTCTAACTATTCAACTTTTTACGATACTGCAATTAATTCATCTTACTCTCATTTCTTTGTCAAATTATTATTTTATTTTATCACTACCCTAAGCATAAAAATTACCATCACATTATAAATATAAGTTAGATGGCCATCTTAGTGATACTAAATCAAAACTTATAATTATTATTTATCCTTTTTAATCCTTTGAAGTCAAAATTGCAAAAATTTTCATCATGTTTATAACTTAAAAGCGTCAGTTAACATATGGCCCTTTTACAATGATATCAAAGAGAAAAATAATAATCATCTTAATATTTTATTTTATTATCATATCTCAAATTTAAGTCTTACTAGGTGAAAAAATACTTCAAACTCTTATAATATAAGTATATCTCAAATTCAACCTCATAAAAATTATATCTTCAAATTTTGAGGGCAAAATTACTATAACTAATCCAGGATCCTAAATAAAGTAATTCCTTTCATGAAATTTTAATTATCTAGAAGTATAATAACCTATCTCATTATCATTCCATATCAAAATACATTCAAAAGCAATACTTAAAGTATTTGTATAAATTACATATGGTGTCTCCTCGTTTGTTATGAAAAAAAATTAAAACATTTATTAATTTCCTCTTTAATCCCAAGAAAACATCATACACTAGTCATATAACAAATTTTAACTTTTTTCTTCGTCCATTCTGTTAACGGCGTAACTATTTAGGAGAAGTTTTTAACAATACATCAACAACAAATATCCATTCTAAGAAAACTTCGTACATTGACATTTTTCAATAGAGTATAATCTTTATCTTAACTAACTCCATTGATAGACTATTTGTAAAAACTTGTCCTAATAACCTTAACTTCTAATATTTATAAGTCACATTTCTTCCTTCCAAATTATAAAATAGATTAAGATACTATCAATAAATACATTGATTATCTAATCTAATTTATACATAATGCATATTTATATTTTTGGTATTTAAATATTATGTGAGTTAGCTATATGAGATATTAAAAACCTTACATATTTGTATAGGATATCAGTGATAAGTATATCTAACGAGTATATGACGATTATTACGTATTCGAATCACTGGATTGAGGCATGACACCTATGCCATTATATCATGCAAGTGGTTTTGTCACTTGTGCCACTATAACACGCAAGTGTATTTTTTAATTATCAAGGACAAATTAGTTCAAAAAGAGAAAAACTAGTTATATTAGTAAAAAAAATTTTGTAAGTTGATTTTTTATATAAATGACTTTTAAAATAAAGTAATTTTAAAATTTTTAATATAAAAAATTTATTAGTGACAAACAATTGCACTTGTGGCTCGTATTTTTTTTTTTTGAGTTTTTAAAATACTTTTTTATGTAATAATCATAAACTAAGCTCAATTTATTGTCTTTGTTAAATAATTTAATCAAAGATTTAATCTCATAAGAACAAATATATATATATATATATATTTAGATCATACACCAATTTCTAGAATGTGTGCAATTGTTAATTATTTATGTTGTTAATTATTTTTCAATTAATCAAAATTAATATATGTAAACGAATGTGTGCGCCGGCGTGTGGGTGGTACTTAATAATAATTATAGCATAAAATAATAAATGTTAAAGCCAGGTACATATGAGGTATAAACCACAGAGAGCAATTTGTTCTTTCGACCAAGCTTTTAATTGGTGTATAAATGGAAAGGGGCTAGTGAAGGAGGAGGAAAGGATAATATGATGATACGGTGCTTTGCGCCAGTACAATTACTCTATGCTCCTCACTATCACACCCTTCGTTTTATCGCTCTCAAAATCACTGCAAATTCTCCTCCTCCTCTTCCATTCTCCTTAACAAGAAAAGGAGCTTTGTCTTTATCTATTGTGACCACAATTTTCGAAATAATGATTTTGACGTTTTCTTCTTTTTGTTGTGTTACTATAACGGAGTTGATTTAAAGAAAATAAAAACATAGTAAAATAGATTTGCTTTATATTTCACTAAAGTATTCAAGAGAGTTTATAACCTAAGTTTTGTCAAAGACAAGTAAAGTTAAAATATATATAGCAATAACTTGAGCTACAAGAAGACTAAAACTAAAACAACAAAAAGGCCACAAAGCAAAAAGTCAGAATGTGTGAGAGTAAAGGGAGTGATCTTGTTGTGTCATCCATGGTGCTCTTTTGTTGTATTGATTGTCAAGAAAAATAACCAACTTGTTTGTATTTAAGAGGAATAACAAAATAGACAACTTGAATTGCATCTGTTGGGCCTTTCAGTATGGTCTACAGTTCATTGGCTTGAGTATCAATATAATAGGCCATACTCGCTTCTTCTCTTTTAACTTTCCTTCTCAAGCTCGAGTTTTCTTCTTCTACCTTAAGCATGCTTATGAAGAAAGCAAATCTTACTTTGTTGAGCAGTTTTATCAACACATCAGCTATTTGGCTTTTAGTTGAAACATAGAGAATGACTTGTTCTTTGTTAGCAACCTCGTCACAAATGAAGTAGATATCAATCTCAATATGTTTTGTTATAGTACGAAAAACAAGGTTTTTTGTTAGTGTTGCAACATTAATGCTATCTTACCAGATTGTGGAAGGACATCTCACTTAACTTCTCAATCTTATATGGTAATGATCTGATCTTGCTCATTTCAACACTAACATGAGTTAAGAGTCAATATTCTGCCTCAACCCTTAACCTTGTTGCTACCTATTGTTTCTTAAAACTCTATAAGATTAAGTTACTTCTCATAGGTAAGCAAATCAGTACATATGCATAGCAAAAATGTATAAAATAAATAGTTTATTTTCTATTATCTATGTGACAAATCTTAGTATTATTATATGTATATAATTCAATGCTATAAATACTTATATACCTCTAATTAGACGATTTTTATCAAACTATAAACATAGATCATTTATTTCTTTGTCTCTATGGTATTTACAAGATCGAAAATCTAATTAGAGTATTAGCTCCTATAATTTGAATGCGTGATATTTTGTGCATGCTTCTTTTCATAAGAACAAGGATATAAAGATAAATACTAGACATACTCTTAAAAAAAATACAAATATCACATATTTATATTATTATTTTATTTTTTTAATTTTTACTTAAACTATTTGGTTGAATTTTCTTATAAAACTAAATTTGTTTAGTAAAATAGGTACTAATAAATTTAATCTAAGATTTATAAAATAGATTTAGTCAAAATTAATATTCAAATAGTTTAAAAATTTTAAACCTATTTAGAATTATATATATATTATTTCAATCTTAATATATAACCTAACGAGTTTTCGTAATATTGATAGTAATATTAAAATATAATTTTTATGTTATGAGCAGTAATTAATGTCTAATAATACATTATAATTACTTAAATGATAAGAATATTAGTGGTTTAATATCAACTTATTCATAACCAATGTTACTATATAATTTAATTTTTTTATCTTAAATATTTTAATCGAACACGAAATATAGAACTTGTTGCTCTCGTATAATTAAATCTTCATATTTTTTTGATATCATAAATAGACTTATTCAAATAAATAAGATTAATATTGCATATTAACTCATTACATGTATTTTTATAATATGATTTAATCAAATAATCTAAAAATATCACTCTCATTATATAGGAAAATTAAATTATATCTTGATCGTACATATTTCTCTATATGAATTATGATATTTTTTATTATTTTTTTATAGTCTACTATATTATGAATGACATTTGAACTTATCAAAATATATCACTGTTAATATTAAAAATTATGATGATCTCAAATTCAAAAATCACATATACTATTAGTATTATAATAATTACTTATAACATTTGTATAACAATCCATATAGTATTCTCATGGCGAGTCAATTTAGTACATTAGTTCACTAACTCGTATTCATGTATTAACTTGATATTTTATATTATGATATATAACAAGTTGTCATCAATTACTATGCATACTAATTTCTATGTGTTATTGTTACTCTATTTACAATAATATTAAACAGAGATATTTAAGAATAGTATTTTAATAATTAAAATTATTATTTTAAAGATATTATTTTATCTATTTTTAGATAATAATATAAAATATATTAATCGATAATATCCTGGTACATAATAAATAAATATGATAAATATCTAAATAAAAATATAATTAAATTTTAGAGCATATACCGTCAATAAGTTTATCCTCCATGTCACATTGTAGTGATTTAACGTTCATTTCATAGATTTTCTGAATTTGACTCTTGAATTATTTGAACACAATAAATGCATCTAACTTGTAAATTAAATGGAAGATTCAGGTAGATCTAATATGATCATCAGAAAGGCAGTATAATATTTGTAGCCAAATCTCAATGGACATATGTGTCAATACACCATCCTTTTAATTAGATCTAATCTCAAATCCCCTGGGATATTAATAATTGGACACTTGATTTTTATAAAAATAAAAGTTTTAAATATATTTACTCATTTGTAGCAAATAAGTCTTTGACAAGTAAAAAATTCAATGATATTTTACGAGAAGACTCGTCAATTCAACATGAATATAACACACATAAATTTAAATTAATATAAAATAATATAATTATTAAATAAAATATGTAAATATAATATAATTAATAATTATATTAAATTTAGATTTAAAGTCCTTAATAAATAAATTTATTTATAAAATAAATAATTATTTAAATAATTGTATCATGTTAATTTATTTGTAATTTAAGATATATATTTATTTATTAAGATAATTAGTTGTTTTTAGAATAAAATTTATTAACGATTGCGTATGCAACAAATAAATAATTTAAAATATATAAAAATATATGTTAAATCCGTGATTCAATTAGACAACATTTGATTGGGTAATATTTGTGTTGGGACAAAATTTTTAATTTTAATGTAATTGTTAATTGTTTTGAGTTTGACTTTAATCTAAGATGACAAATGGAGTTGTCATTCTTACCTCTTAGAGGGAGAGGGACTTATTTGTTATGAATAATCACTGACAATAGAGACTTATTTGTTACAAACAATTAAAGTATATTATTATTTGTTGTTTTCCCAAAATACAGGGACCTATTCGTTGTTCCTCCAATCTGAAATTAAACCAACCCAACTTTTGCCTTCCCTAGCTGTCCTCGTTTTGAACCCTATTAACCTTCCAGCTTTACTCTTCTCTCTCTCTCTCTCTCTCTCTCCACAAAAACAAGCAAGCAAACAGTAAAAACAGAGGGAGAAGAGAGATTCATTTCTGTAGCTCAAAACAAAATACCCAGATCTCAATCTCTATTTTGTTTCATAAAAAATGAGCCAGAAATCCCTGATCTACGCCTTTGTTGCAAGGGGTAATGTTCTTCTTGCTGAGTACACCGAGTTCAGCGGGAATTTTAACTCTATAGCTTATCAGTGCCTCCAGAAACTTCCTGCTTCCAGTAACAAGTTTACTTACAACTGCGATGCGCATACCTTCAATTATCTCGTTGATAATGGTTACAGTTATGTTTCTTTTCTCTTGCTTTACCGAGTTCGTTCACATCTGAGTTTCTGTTTGATTTGTATGTTGCGGGGGATGGTGTGCGAATTTTGTAATTCAAGTTGGTGGTTGCTGTTGTTTGATTTCAAACCATTTTGTTTTGTTTAAAGAAGACAAACGAGGTTATGGTTTTGCTTAGCAGATGTTAGATACGACTTGAAACGTTGGATGAGCCAACTTGACTGTTGTATATATTTTATGATCTAACTTTAGACCTGTATGCGCACAGCACAGATGATTGTTATGTTTAGCACTATCGCTTGCGTGTTACCGTGCATAAAGGTGTGCATGGTGTAATTGTATAGTATCATGTGATTTAGTTTTGGGTGCAGCAGTAAATGATGTGTCGCGTGTGACATTACTTACTTTATGGGGAGCGAAACTGCTGTGAAACATTGTGCTATTCGTGTTATGTTCAAAACCCAACCCCGTTCAGCCGGTAGATCGGTGACAATACTCTTGCAAATTTGTATGTATGCAAACAGACATTTGGTCCTAGTCAGAGCTTGCAGTGTGGAAAGGCCAAACGGGGGAAGGAATTAAAGGATTCAAATGTGCAATTAATTCATGATATATGGAGATAAGGTTGTGTCCCTGAAAAGCTGACAGTGTATTGGTGTAACGCTTTTCCCATTGTTATACTTTTAGTTAGCTTATAATTAGATTTTGAAACTTGAATGAAGATTTCCTGGTATTTCACTATGTTATTAGTTTCTAACTTTGTTAATTATTCGTACTAAATTCCGGTAGTCCCTATACTCTATAGTTCGTTTTTTCTTTTTAATTCTGTTGATGGATTAGCTGACTTTTCAATATTGCAGCATACTGTGCGGTTGCAGATGAATCAGCGGGAAGACAACTACCAATGGCCTTTTTGGAGCGCATCAAGGATGATTTTGTGTCAAAATATGGTGGTGGAAAGGCTGCCACTGCCCCTGCCAACAGCCTTAACAAGGAATTTGGGTATTCTATTGCGATTAGACCTGAAAAAACATGAATGGAGGATTTTTCTTGTTTTTGTTGTTGTCCTTATGATATATTATTATTTCAGGTCTAAATTGAAAGAACATATGCAGTACTGTATTGATCATCCTGAAGAGACAAGCAAGCTTGCAAAGGTTAAAGCTCAAGTTTCGGAAGTCAAAGGTGTTATGATGGAGAACATTGAAAAGGTAAATGTTTTGTCTAGCTTCATTAATGCTTTGCCTGGTTTTGGGTTGTTGGGATAAAACAGCTCTAATATTGCTATCAGTTGCTTTTAGATGGTGAGCTCATTTTTTGTTTTTTCTTTTTCTCTTATAATAAATAATGGTTTACAAGTATTATGTGTTAGAAAATCATTAAAAAAAAGTGAAGAATTGAAAATTTAACTGGGAAAACAAGCAAAGAAACTGAAAGTTGAAGCAGCAATGTGACAAAATTGAACATGAGACTTAAGGAGGTTGGTGAGACAGTTTCAAATAAGTTTTATGTTTGCAGTTCATGAATACTCACATTTTACAGTCTGATTGGTGGGGCCTCAATACGTGGATGATGTATTGAGGCAAGCATTAAGGACAAGCCTCATAATCAGCTGTAATATATTGTAGCCACTGAATTGATGGCCTGTGTTAGATAATATTGTCAGTTTTTGACAGTTACATCTAGGGATCATGGTTGTGCATGGAAAATTTGGTGATGCGTGAGATCTGCTCCCTTTATCTTGACCCTTGATGGCTTGGCTTCTCCTTCCTCTTAAGTCTTGGATAAATAGCATGAATGCTAATGACTTGTTGGGGAAGGTGAGAGTTGATTTTGAACATGCTTTACGTTTTCAATCATGCATTAAGAAAAGTATCGTGAATTTGGAAATTTATCTACTTAACTCATCTCAAGTACATTACCCAGGTCATATGTTTCTTGGTAACTGGGTCCTGCACTTTAGAATATGTCATTGTTTATGCTTTTCTATTTTATGCATAACAGTAAATAACTGATTTAGCTCTGCTTACTTTATCGTCCAGTTAGTTTTAGTTGAAATTGAATAACTAATTATGACTTTGGGAAATTCATACTTTAAAATATTCATTTGAGGGTCATGCAATACGCATCTCCTTGTCTCTTTATTCAATTAGTTTTTAATCACTTGATTTTAGATAGCTTTAGCAGGTGAAATGACATTACAATTCTAGTACTGTTGCTATTCCACTCCTAAAGTCTCTAAATTCCCGAGTGTTTTACACTGATTAGTCCTGTTCTATTATGTGTTACTCATTAATATAAAAAAGGGGGTAAACTGGCTAACACAGTTTGTGATAAAGATGAATATATATAATAGTGTGAAGATGATATTTGCAAGTGACTTCTGTGTTAAAATGCTATACTGGAAAGTTGGTTAAATCATTCTTTATGCAAGTGCAAACATCCTCTGATTGACTGAAATAATGTGTTGTACATTTTGTGGACTCACCTGATTGCTTTATACCTGATGCCTTTTTGTCCCTTGTTGGTTCACACTCTATGTGATAATCTTCACTGATGTTTACTATAAGTTTTAATGCAGGTTTTAGATAGAGGGGAAAAGATTGAGCTACTGGTAGATAAGACTGAAAATCTTCATCAACAGGTTAGTCTCTCTTTTCTCTTTCACATGGACACGAGCATATGGTAATAGAAATAAAAGGACATGTTCTTTCTTCAGGATTTTATTTCCTTGGGAACATCCTGAATTTCAAGTTATTCTTATTCAATGGAAAAAAATTATATGCTTGCAGGCGCAAGACTTTCGAACTACAGGGACCAAAATCAGGAGGAAAATGTGGCTGCAAAATATGAAGATCAAGCTGATTGTGTTGGGAATATTGATTGCCTTGATACTCATCATAGTGCTCTCTGTTTGCCATGGGTTCAACTGCGGAAAATGAGTTATATTTGCCAAGAGGCTGGCTTATATTATGCTCTTTATCAGAGCTTTTGTGATAATGTTGTAAAAGAGATACGAAATGTATGATCTTGACTTTTGTATTTAGTCAAAAAAAGATAGCTATGTCCCAATATTTGTTACAAAGAAAATTGAAATTCTATTTTTGTATGTGAATGAGACCTAACTGGTCATTATATGGTGAGAATGCTTTGGCAGATAAAAAGGTGGTCGTTTGCTTCCAGCCTTATGGAAAATTCTTGATCCTTTGGTGTAAATATTATTGGCTTGCCAGGAGCTTAGTTTCCACCAATCAAATGAATGGCCAGAATTGAATAGTGTTTACTAGCTGTAGCTTAGAATTTCCTGACTCTTTGGGATATTTATTGGAATTCCAAGTTCCCATGTTTCTAGACTCATGCTTTTATAAACTGATACCCTATCCATAGGAGTTTCGAGCTGAGCATCTTAATAGTTCATGGTGATCCAAAATGCCAGTTTTATTTAGTGCATAATTCATATTAAGTGACACTGTCCATATAGTGTTAATACTTTTTATTAACAAACCATGATATAGTTACATTATATATATATATATATATTTTATGTACCATACACATAAATTCCATAAGATATATGATATCACCTTACTAGATAGTTCTCTCTTTATGTTACAGCATGTACACAAGGTGTACCAAATAAATAGCCAAGCCAAAACCAACCACAAACACCCAACTAAATCATAGGACATAAATGAAAATATTAGCATATTCTCTAATCCAACATTATTGGCAAAATCTATTCAAGGTTGCCATTTCATTAGTGTCAATTATATACCGTCTAACACTCTTAAATTAAGGCTCAAAAGATCATCATCAGAAACCCAAGCATCTTCTCTTTGAATATCCATTCTTTTGATTCTCCCATCTTCTTTCTTAAACTCATTCTTCTAATTCATCTTGTTCAATCACTCATTGTTACCACCATTCCAACAAACTCTGTTTGCTACTCGACAAAATCTATTTATCAAATCTAGCCCAATTCCAACTCCATTATTTCCTCCTTTTCCCTTCATCCTAATCGTAAACCTCACTTTCCCTCTTTCTTTCATCAAATCCCCACCCAAATTTTGCTCTTTTTGTCCACCTCAACAATTACAACTTCCTCCTTTTCACCTTTTCTGAATTCTCCCTTAACTTATTATCACATTTAACGACCAACATTTCATTGCATTGCTTCGAAGTTTCCTCGTCAGCAAATTCCGGAGGTCATTTCGGAATGTGCATATTTCTTGAACCCAACTCACACCCATTCTTCGCCTCACAAATAATAATAATAATAATAATAATTCACATTTTGCTTCTGGGAACTGGTCTACGAATGGAATTTCCTTACTGTACTTAACAAAACAAGCTATTTAAAGACAAAATTATCAAAATGACGTTATTTTACTTTATCAACAGGATTTATTTTGAATCATTCTTATCATAATAATCAAACTTTTAAAATTTAGACACATTTACTCTCCTACATGTCTCATTTTATTTTTTTTCCAAAACCATTCTCTTAAACTCAAAACTTCCGCAATCTTTGACAGGGATAAAAATAGTAAATTTTTCTCTATTTTCTCACCCATTATTTGTTTGATATCACGAATATGTGTTGCAATTGACCTTGATTTCGTAGATCTATGAAATTTAGTTTGATACTGAAGTTAAAAAGTACAAAATTGAGTGTTGATAACGCCCAAAATCGAGCATCACCGGTGCTCAATTTGGCCTTGTCGAGCAGAGATCTACACTCAATCAAGCACAATCTGCACTCTAGAAAGTGCACAGTGCCACTGCATGTCGAGTGCCACTAAGGCGCTTGACACCCGGTTATGTGAACTGGATTAAACTCGGTTATGATGATCGGGTCTTTTTGTTGAATTGGACTAGGTTCAATTGAATTGAGTCCAATTTTTTTTTAAAAAAAATTAAAATTTATGTAATCAAATTTTTAAATTAATTTATTTAGAATAGTCTAATTTTAATATTTTAAAGAATTAAAAATATTATTACTTGTTTTATCTATTATTATCATTTTAATTTTGTGTAAATAGGTTTTTAAGTTTCATGTAAAATATGTATATTCAATTTACGTTTTATAAATAACTTATACTATTTTTTACACTTTTTTTTAAAGTATGTCTTATGTTGTGTTACTAAAATCAAAATTTTCATGCAATTTTAATGTGCATGGAAAAATGACAAGCAATATAATATCTTAGGAAGAAATTGTTCTTATTATGATTTTTGCATCTTGTATTTGGTTTTCACGTTGCCTTTAATATGGGAGGCATAAAAATCATAATATGAGTCAAGAAAGACTTTCTTTATCCATTGAATATGCTATCATATTGGTATGATACAAATACTAAATCAAACACATTTTCAAATACATCTATAGTTTGATCAAAAACTACTCCCGCAATACATCATCTTCAAAACTCCCCATATTGAATACTATGGAATAAATCTAATCGTTTCTATCAATAGTAGTTGTAACAAACAGTTTCCTTTAACATGTGTCTTTCAAAAAAGTTATGTCAATAGCAATAATAAATTGAACGGATGAGTGAAAATCACAAATAAATGGGCCTATACCATGAAGAACACGAGAAATGGTCATTCTCATATATTTTTATATGAGTTACTATGTCAAAGTTATTATCTTCTAGGAAATGACAAAATTGTAGCAGTGGTTTAAAAGACTTAGGTCCCTAGATGCCAATTTACATACTTTTTCTCTGGCTAACCACACCTTACGGTAAGATAAGAGCACTTCAAACTCCCATGTATATTATCTCGAATGCTTGTTAGGGTATAAATCTTGCTAAGGTTTTAAAATTTATCTATCATATGTTCATCAATAAATCGACAACTTGCTTGATATTGTCTTTATTATAGCTGATCACTTTGACAATTATAGATTGGTTTGATCCGTTTAACAAACATATATTCTTCATTTTTGTCTATGTTAATTGCTTTGACTCACCATTTACATTCATCTATCACATATTTCACTTTGAAGCAGTCTGCCGTGGACTTGACAACTTTGAATTAAAAATACTTCTTAGTTGCTTTAACTCACCATTTATATTCATCTACCACATATTTCACTTCAAAGCAATCTATTATAGACTTGGCAACCTTGAATTAAAAATACTTCTTCAACTATATAATATCCAATGCATCCTATAAACCTTTCTTAGAATTGAAAATTTACCTAACGCAAATGTCACTAGAATTGGAATTAAAAAATGCATCTCATGGCCAAAAAAATGAAGATAGAATTAGCGAAAAATAGTACAAATAACTTGATAACCCAAGTATTTTCTCTTGATATCCCACCAAGTTGCTTCTTTAACTTGGTCCAATGCCTATGTTCGTTGTATCAATATTCTCATCACAATAGTTTCTACTAAAAGTCCTTATTGCATCACCAGAAATGTAAGGTATGATAGTGCCTTGCATAAACGGTTAACTATTAAAATGATCATGTATCGAGCCCTCAATGTACCAATATAGAGAGTCTACTCCGTAGATTGTGAGAATAGACCATATCCTGATAGCAAGACATGTTATTTAAAACATATGTGTGTAGGTGAAAAATAGTCTTGAGCATGACATAATTGATTGTTCCCCCAAAAAAAATAAATGGTTGTATATGAACTTTGAAATCGTTTGTCTATAAAGGAGGAAGCAAATCACTGTATAATTTGTAGTAACTATGCATTCTATGCTAATGTATAGTGATTAAACTATCTAGATTTTGACTTTGCCATAATTATTAAAAAAGCACATATGTCATAGTTATCTATTATATCAACAAAGCACATGGACTTTATATTGGGATATCTAAAACCTATTCTAATACTAATTTTGAATTTCACTAGTTTTATATGTATGTGGTCTTTTATTAATTGTAACAATTGTTAATAATTGCTCTTTTTTGATATGACTATAAATCAATGCCTTCCATTACTATATTTTTTAGAATTGTCATCAAATGTAATCCACGTTCATTCTTATTCAATAATTATTGGCAAATTATTATCTATACTTGCTTAAATAAAAGTAACAAAAAAACACATTAATTCACTAGTGAAAATTATTATCACGATCACAACAATTTGTTATACATAATAAATATATTATATATTTTTAAGTAAAAAAAGTTAGTGTACATAATAAATATATTATTTATTCTAAATTTAAAAATAGGTAGTATAAAATAAAAATAAAAAATTTTAAAAAATTCCACCACACATTTCACCAAAATAATAATGATAATAATAAATTTAAATAGTACTAATATAATGAATAATTAATTTATTATTTTTAAAAATTAAAAATAAAATTTTAAAAAATTAACATATGAGTGTCTAAGGGTTCCCAACTTCGAGTGCAATGTGGTGCTTGATATCCCAATAGGCACGTGATTGAGCATAGATGTGTGCTCAAATAAGCGTAGATTTATGATTGATTTTTTAAAATAATCTAACTTCAAACAAATATTCAATGAATCTATGATATGAAATCCAAATATAACATATACAAATAATGATTTATGATGTTAAGTAAAATGACTGAGAAAATAAAAAGGAATTCATTATTTTTATGTTTTTCAAAATTTTTAAGTTGAGAATAAGATTTCGTAGAGTTTTTTAAGTCAAAGAATGAATTTTGAGTGTGTTTGTGAAAAAAAATGAAGTGGCCATGTTAGGGTAAATGTGTCTAAACTTTAAAAAAAAAAAAAAAATTGGTTATTTTAATAACTATAAAATGTTTTGTTTTTCTTATAGATTTAATTGAAGTTGTGAAGAGTTATTTGGCGACATTTTGTAAGACTAATTTTGAATATAAAAAAGAAAAAATTTTCAAAATTATCCCGTTACTAGGTGTGAATGATCATGTTGTCTTTTTTAACAAATTGAAATTGACTTCAGATGACCAATTTTAAAACTTTAAATAGGCTCTCAAACGTTTAGAATTAACGAAAAATGATAAAATATTTTAAAATGTTATATATTAGAATAATGGATTTAGTTTTCACTACACTTTGTTTGGAGAACAAAAGGCAATACTTTCAAAATTGGCGAAACAAAAACTAGAATGAAAAATTTTTGAATGGGCCCAAAACTTTTGGAATTAGTGAGTGACAAACAATTTCAAAGTTTATCACATTGGTACCAATGAGTTTGGCCTTGAGCACATTCAATATGTACTCGAAACCCAACTCAAAATCTTTAAATGGATTCCAAACTTTCAGAATTAATGAATAATGCCAAAAAATTTCAAAGGCTTACAAATTGTTACCCGTGGGTTTGGTTTCAATCACACAAACTAAGGTTTTGACCACATGTTTTGATTACATTTTATTGTGATCAAAACCAAAGTTTTACTTGTATGGTCATTTCATTCAAATTTAATTTCTTTGATCAAGTTTAATAATAAATAAAGCAACCTAATCAATTTTGTAAAATATCTTTAAAAAGTGGTCATTTTAAAAAGAAAATTTCTATAAAAAAATGAGAAAATATAATTTGTGAATATCAATAGTAATAGATTGTAAACACTTGATATGCAGTATTTCAAAATTTTACCCAAAAAATTAAATTAGAAATAAAAGTATGTGATGAAGTTGGTTTTTTGATAGATTTATGTTAGTAGATATTTTTCAGTCGAATTTAACAGTAGATTAGAATCAATAAATTTCGAATTCAAATGATGAAGTTAATTGCCACCACTCCTTCGTGTCAGCATCTCTTAGTAGTAATATGTAACTGGGGTTTGAGAGTCGGACAAGACTACGTAGAAATCGTCTTGATAAATGTAAAGTCTTGAATAATGCTTGCAACACATGGCCTTTAAACGAAGGCGAAAGGATGAAGCATGCAGCTTATTCATTTCACGTTTTTAATTTCACTCGTTAGTGTATTTAACGTGCTTGCTTCATGTTGATATTTGTTTTTTTGCCTCTGGGTGTCAACATTGATTTGATTCGTGGGGACTCAATTTAATGATGTGGCCGGTGTGATCAAACTTCCTAGGGCCTACGAAATAGAACAATGATCAAGGGTGTCGATTTGCCGACAAAATCTATTCGGTGGCTTTAGTCAAAAAAAAAAAAAAGTTTTCTAATGCACACCTTTTCACGTCCCTTCACTGTGTCCTAATAGAACTTCCCTTATCCAGACATCTTTTGATATCATTCAGAGTTTTGAGTTTTATTAGAAAACGTATTTTGAAGAATCCTCGTGAATTTAGATATTCTGGATTAGTCAAACCTAAGGGCTTAGGTTTGACCTCGGCCTGTGTATTCATGTTTGCAATTGATTCTGAGGAGAACTCCACTAACCTTGAGTTGTACATGGGCCTTTCTGATGATTTGGATGCGCGAAAAACTCAATGCACTAACATTTCATTTAAAAAGGGCAATTGAAATTGAATTGAGATTTAAAAAAAAAAAATCAAATGCAAAAACTTAGAGGACAAAAAAAAAATTTTGAAGGTGGTACAAGAAACATATTTTGGAAGTTAAAAATAAATGCATAATTTTTTGGGTGATATATTCAAAAAATTAAAAGAGATGTGTTTTATTATTTGCAATATGTATCTCGTTTTGTATCATTTTTAATACGTAATTTTTTTAATCATATATATTTAAAAGTTGGTGCAGTGATATAAAATTAGGAGATCTTCAAACTCTTTAAAATTCGTCACTCGATTACGATAGAATAACTTTTGAAGTTATATATTTTAATACAATAAATTATATTATTATTGAATTTCTCGTGATCATCTTGAATCACATTTACAAGTACTTTGATAAGAAATGATATTTTATATTTTTATATCATATATTTTATAATATGAAAATGATATTATTCTATGATATTTAACGACTATATTAAGTGATTATAATGTATTAGAATATTAGTTTACATTCATCTCAAACAACAATAAAAGGTTATGATGTATTAGAATATTAGTTTTCATTTTACTCGGATAACAATAAAAGGATGCCATGTATGATTATGGCTATCCAAAAATAATACATGTTCGATATATATGATTATGACTTTTTTGCTTGAGCGAGGTGTTTTTGCTAAGTATAATATTTTTCTCTAGGTACTAGTTTGGTGTAATTTCAAATTAATTATATTATAAAATATTTTTAATATGTGATTAATATTTAATATATACATAATGTATTAAACAAATACATGTATGTATAATGTAAATGATGTACACATATTTTGAAGAGATATAGAGCCTCGTATATGATGACGATAGAAGCCTTTCATAAAATTTTATTACGTAAGAATTACTGTACTTTAAGCTCAAATTTTCATATAGTTTTAAGTGCTTTTATTGATCTCAATTTAAATAGCTACTCAATTTAGCTCCTATCTTATCTATATATTGATTAACTAGTATTTTTTTATTTACTAAATTTGACTGAAAATGTATTTTATTATTATTTCTTGTTGCACTTCTTTTTAAACAGTGTAGGAGTTGGTGTTTGTTCAATAAAACACTTGATATAATTTTAATAAAGAATTTAATCCTAATCAACCTACATAAATTTTTCTTCTCAATTTAACTAACACGAAAATATTATTTTTTTAAATTCATTTGTTTTCTTGTTCCTTTTAAAGAAATTAGGAATTCATTTAGGATGGTAGTTTTCAAATTTACTCTACCATTATTAAAAAATAAAATCACTAACTTTCAAAAATAAGGAACAAAATTGTCAAATACTATATGTGTTTTAAAATTAATATGAAATAATGCAATACATTCATCATCTTGTTAGGCATATAATTGGTAATCTCTCATATTGGATGTAAATTTTTCAGTTTATATTAGACTTGTTTCCAAACTCCTGACAACCTTAATACAGTATCAATAGTAAAAATAACATTAATAATATTATAAATACAAACTCTTATTTAATTTTATTAATAAAAATTGTTGTGATAGTGTTACATTTTTACGAAAATAAAAAAAATTTTATGGAAGTGAAAGAAAAATAAATTATGTGAAATTTATGACAACATCATAACTTTAACTTTACCTCATCAATTTGTATAAAAAATTTGTTCAAAAATTTATATCTCTAATATTATTTAAAATATATATGGGTTAAAATATTTTATCAAATTTCTCTAAATATATATTTTGCAAAGGATATTTGAATGAGAATTAAAAATATAGGCCCATATTTATAAGTACCCGGCCTCTGTTTTCAAGCCCATAGCCATATGGTGTTCAACATTAGGCCTTTATTTCCCATATTGGACTACATTTCTCATTAGTTTCCAACTTTATTATGCTCACATTTTCCCATTTTCATCAACTCATTAGGGCCTTTATTTCCCTTCATTTTGTGATTTACATGGTGTTGTTAATATTATAAATCTTGAATTCTATGCAATAATATGCCTTTTTGTGCTAAACTCAATGTTGTTACAAATATAAGATCTTATGTTATATAAATATATATGTATGTACGTATGAATGTTTACTATTTTATCATTTGTGTGTGACACATGAAGAATAATAAGCCTACACCACTATTTAATTATGCTGTCTATATTATGCACATATGTACATCAAACGAAATAATCTAGATCGATAATGGCCAAAAGCAAATTCATGAAAAGTTAAGACCACCCATTTTCAATTATTTCATACATACATGTTGTCATCTTGATAAAGCAAGCGAGATATTGTTTTGTAGATAAGAATGTTCGAGCGAGTCATTGTATTGGGAATCAATTTGTGTCTTTCGGCACATCTTTTAACTTTGTCTTTTTTCCTCAAAACACCAACCACAATAAACAAGATATATGATATGTGATCCAAAGTATGTCTTCCATGATTTTGACTTATAATTATTAGACAAATATATATGTTGAGTGTGTGTCTGCATGCCATTTGTAACATGTATGTGGTCAAGGAAATAGAAAGTGTGGATACTGCAGAGACAGAAAAACCCTAGTATCTTGAAGAAGATGATGAAGAGAACCAGCTGATGACATTATGATGAAGGTTGCGTGAATGGTTTTGTTGAAATATAAATCATGCACAAGTGGTTGCACATATATCCATAGCACTTAAATTTATGAGGATAATGATAAAAGATAATTAAAATTATCAACATTTTTCAACAAAATAAATTACTTTTCGTCTTAATGAAAATATTTTATTTTTAAAGAAGAAATAAAAAATTAAAAAAATAAGCACCGGGTCAAGTTAGCGTGGATGAAAATAGGCAATTAACATAATTGTCATTAAGTAATTTGAAATTAATTACAATTTGGTTTCAAAATTAATTATACTAAATTATTTTATAATTTATCTCTTGATTGAGGCTTTATACATAAAAGGGTAATTACATAAGAGAAAAATGATTCTATTGAGCAAAAATTCTTGATCGAAAGCAAACAAATCAACAATTATTTTTAGTTAATTAGGCTAGCAAATAATGATATGTTTGCAATTCCATTACGTCTAGAGAAATAAATTAAAGCCGGTTTATTTGATAATCAACCATGCATGTGATTAGGAAATACTTAATTAACTAAATTACAAAATTTTCAAATATGGTTATGTGGATTTGTTGACAAATCTTTATTTTTGGAGTATATTTATCAAATTTTCAAGTTTATCCAAACCCAACTAACAGTATTTTTTTAAAAATAAAAAAAAATAGAAGGAAATTCAAAAGAGTACAGCCTTTGATTGAGTTAATTAATCCATTGTGTAGACCTTTTGACAGTTGAGAAATTAAAAAACTTGAATTCTTCTCTAATTCTCTTCATGCACTGCAGTTGCTTATGCCAACAACTTCGAGGAAATAAACAATACGTCTAATCGGAACATGAGACGTAACGAATCTTACTCTTCAAAATTTTATTTCTCTTAATTCATTCAACCATATGTGAATACATAGAGCCACCGTTTCATGTCTTCACATAAACTCAAATCAGTAGTCTCTTTCCGAAGAGCCAGCAAGAATTTGTGTGGTGTTGTTTGTGTAAGAAAATTCGACTTTGGCTTTTATTTGGAATTATTCATGCTTTGTTTTCAAATTCTCTGATGATGATTCGAGATGCCCCTTGAGTCACGATGGCTCTCACGAATATATTTGTGACTTTGAAACATGAAATTATTTTAGATGCTTTCTGAAAACGACTGCTAGCTTGTTTCAACTTGTAAGAAATTATAAAAACACATTCAATTTATAATAAAACTTCAAAGAAAGCTCAAGTAATATTGATTATACCGATTGGTTTTCGCTTTCTAGGGTTTTGCTATCGCAGTCAAGCACCAAATCAAATATGAAATTGAATGCGTCATGTTAGGCGTAAGATCAGTAAAACACAACGTCATATGGTTGTTGCAAACGGAACAAAATCGAAATTCTATTCGTGGGTTGATATCAAGTTTGAATTTAGCTAAAACAAGAACGAAATGAAAATAAAAAATAATTGATTATTGATTATTGATTACTCCCATAATTGCATATTGCAATCTGGCAAGAACAGATGAGAAATGACACCATTGTGCAACAAAAATAGAAGCAAAAATCAGCTCTATCAAATCATGTCAATCCAGCAGCCTCTAGAGGATAAGCTAATTTTAAGATTGAAATGATTTGCGGGTAAGATTACAAATTGCAATTTGCAGTTTGTTTTGTTTTGTTTCGTTAGTGACCACAACTATAATTGCACTTTGAATAAGTAAGTTTTGCTAATGATGCATTCGTTGATAGAACATCTACGAATGAGAACAGCTTTTTTGGATCCATGCTTTCTTGCTACACGTCAAAAGCTAAAAATAAGTGCTTCTGGGGTTAAAAAGTACAATAATATCTATGCATACTGATACACTTGAATCACAGCTTTCACTTCCATGGGGAAATCTGCAAGAAATCTACCAGTTTATAATGAAAATGTAACCAGACCTTTTTCCTCTCTTTCCAATAATGTTTCCAATTATTTTAATGATAACATTTGGAACACGCTATTGCTCAGTCAAATCACTTTCCACATTTTTTCTTCACAAGGGTAATTGCAGAAGCACCTAAATCAATCTAGGACTTTTGTAATTCGTCAGTGAATTAAGTCCTGCGTATTCTCTAGAGTTGAGAATAGGATTTGGTCCTTTCTAGTTATGGATATTAAATTTATATTGTTGGAAGTGCTTTTGGTATATTATCCCATCGAAGTGCTTCCATATACCAAAAAAGTGATTTCTATGTTGATTTATTTACTGTTGAAATTAAGAAAAGTGTTAGTGAAAGATATAAAAGTACTTTTTTATTCAAATAATCATCTCATTTTCCAGAAATCAATGTATGAAATTAAAATTATAAAAATGCACTCCCTTGTTACTGGGTATTATAAATTCTATTATCTTGACCAATAAAAAAATTAGTTTAATACTGCCTAGTCATAATTCAGCCTCAAATTATTAGTAATTATATAAATATCTTGACACTGACATCCAAATATGGTAAAAATCAATAGTCCATATGCATAATTGTAACGTAAATCATGTGTACTGATTTGGATTGAAATAAAATAGTAAGGTCATGAGATATAACATGTTAATCACACATTCCATGAATAACATCCGTGTTTTTGATACAATTAATATGATTCATAACTTCAAAAAATTAGTCAAAGAAAGAGACCCTCAAATTGGAGTAATACTCAAAAGATGAAACCATAGTTGATGTTATAATTTGACATGGAAAATGATATATAGAGAGAGATATACGTCATGTTATAATTAAAAGGCAAAACTCAAAGAACTAACTTGGCTTTAGAGAAACAAAAACCAAAATATATCAACATTAATTAAAAAGATTGAAAGCTGGAAATTGGTCCACAATTGTGTAACGTTATTGTAGTTGATGATAAACACGATTAAATATAAAATATATGAAATAAAATTACAACATTAGCTAGGGTTTGGCACAAAATATTTGGCTAGCTTTGAAGCTATATTTGTGATTTATATATAGTGTAGTGTATGCAAATAGGAGCCTCCAAAAGAGAAATAAATTCAAAAGAAAATGACAAGAGGAGTCTTAGTCAGTTTGGTTTTCATTCATTGTCTGAAAACAACTAAGAGATTAGTTTTGCTTGTTAATTTGTCAATTGAAGAAAAGTTGTGTGAATAGAATGGATGGAAAACGCATGCCATTTGCTAGCTACATATATTTATTAAGGCCGAAGGTATTTGATTTTTGGTGCATGCATGCATGAAAACGAAATTAAAGTTAACCTCAAATGTCTTGTATATTTTTTTGTGGTTGTGTCATGTCGAGGAGAAGAAAACAAAATGATTAAATTCAGTGAATTGAATTGAATTTTCTCAACGTGTTGCAAAAGTTATGTTTTCTAGCAACATCCCAAATAGAAATTATAGTTGTCAATTTATGTTTGCTCTAACATTACCGTCAAATTAATCTAACAATTTAAAAATAATAAAATTCGTTTATATTATAAAAAAATTTTGATCAGTTCAATTTTTTTTAATATTATTTTGATGATATTGAGTAATAACACAACACAATCAAGGAACAATCAACAACTTTAATAAATAAATCATTTTCAATATGACATGAATAAGCAGCCACATACATTGACAGATTAATATTTGATAATTTTTTGGTAATAAAAAACTTAAAACATTATAATGAAACGGGGGATTTGTTGGCTGGGCATAATCTAGTAAGCAATTTATATAAGATTAAAGAATTATGACTTTATGAGTAATCTCTTAGGCTGCGCCATTTATAGAAAAATTTTAAAAATAATAGTAGTGGTGGTGTCAAATCATTTGATCTAAATAAGGGACCTAATTTTACTTTAATTGGGCGTGTTTTAATTTTCAATTAGGTCAATAATCAAAACTTAATCACATGTCCGAAATTCAATGAATTTGGAGGGACCCCAATGGAGGGGGGATAAAAAGCAGAAGCACTTTATTGTACGACTTCCATTCAACCATCATTTTGGCTTCCCACTTTTAAAAAAAGCTCCCCAAAAGTGATTCTGCTTCGTCTCATGCTTACAAAGTACTCATTTCTATTATGTATTTGAAAAGAGAATTGGGATATTGATCGAATTCCACCACATTGCTAACAGTCCAACCTAAAAGATTAAAAAAAAAGTTGGATTTGTGTTACTTTTTTTTCTGCTTTTTTTCAAATTTGTGGTTCCCACATATGGAAGCACTTTTGAACCACCAAAGGGTCTTCCTAATGCTTGGCATACAAAACCAACTTAGAAGATATTAAAAGAAAAAAAAAAAAAAAAAAGGCATACTAAAAGGAAGTGGAATTGGTTAGTGGCCATTAAGCTAAAAACTCTACTAATGAAAATGAAGTTTATATAGTATCTTCATTTTTTAGGGTTTTCATTAATTGCAAAATCCTGAAAATTTTTGAATAATTTTTAATCACAAAAAAGATAATTTATATGTGAGTCAAAATTTAAATATTAATATCACATCATTATTTATTAGTTTTAATTTTTAAATAAAAAATAATGTAAACAATTTGTATGTGAATCTCGCCGTACTTAAAGCATATGCAAGCGAGCAAAGGTAATTATGAAAATACACATTTTAATTTTGATATATCTTAACATATAGGTAGAAAATTTTGTTGAAATTTTTAAACATGTGTTCTTCTTGTTTTCATGTTATACAGATGTAATACAACAATTTCCTATAGTAAATTCAAGTATCATGCAATATATATATATATATATATGTATAGAGAGAGAGAGAGAGAGAGAATATTTGTCTACATCTCCATCCCAAATTATGCAATCTTTGAAGTTTTTAATCAATATTTCGTATGGTTAAGCATCTAGCTGACTAGTTAACCAAGATTCTACTCTTTATCTACAATGGTGCTTTCATTAATGTAGTTTTTGACTACTTACTCAATTTGTTTTCTTTTTGTGAGGATAACTAATTAATTTTAAGGGTTATTGTGCAATGCACAATGAAGAATGGGGATATGATGGAAGCAAATTTATATGTATATATAGGTGGATGTGGGAATCAATCCATCTGTCTACATTTATTTGCTATCTTTTTTTTTTTTTTTTTTTTTTGCTCAAACCTAATTATCTTTTTATCTTTGCCTTTCACTTTTGGGAGAACTTAAGGTCAATTGAGATGGTTTTGGGACAAGGGTTGTGTTTGTGCGTGTGGATAGTGAGATTGTTCCATCTCCATTAAATTTTTGGTCAATAAACTATGATAATACTAAAACATAATATATGGTTGCAAGATATTGCCATGATCCAATTCAATTAAATGTTGGGGGACCAAGTTTACACGTTTGGTTGTTGAAGAATTTGCATGTGGATAATTTATTAGCCATTCGTATATTAAATATCAAAAATAATATACTTTATAAAATTAGAATACAAACTTATATCTAAATTAATGTGACACCTATCAATATCAATATTGTTATATGTGAGACAGATATTGACTATATTATTTCGTTATTTATGCGTGATTAAATAAGTTCATTTGCAAATACTATTATGTTATTTTTATACAATTAAATAAGTACTTATACCGATAAATTTCACATCATTTATAGTATCAACTAAGATATAAATTTTTGAAATATAACATCTCTTATATATATTTGACAATTTATAAGGTTAATAATTTTTATTTCTTTGTAAATTTTTCTTTCAAGATATATTTTTTTAAAATTTTAATTAATAAGATAATAATGAAACATAAGAAATTAAACAAAATTTTTTATATTGAGTAATTCTTAATATAAAATTGCAAAAAACATTGGACAAGAATGCTAAAAAAAATATTGCTTGAAGGATAAAGAACTTCTTAACGATTTATTTTTTGTGTGTACGCACGCGCACATGTGTGTATAGGCGTGTGCGTGTGTGAAATTTGTTCATAGTTATAAAAATTAAGGAAAGAAAAAAAGTTTCTTAAAAGTAAGTTGTTATCCAATACAAGAAGTGAAACCAAATAAAAATGAATTTTGACCTTCCTTGATAATTAAAGTTAGGTTAAAATTAATTTGAAATTTTTGTAGAAAAGAAAAAAAAAATCCCAAATTAGGTTTACAATTCTTTAACAATGCTAAGTTTTTAACCTCTAATTATAGAAATAATAGTAGTGTTTAACTAGTTGTAATACCAATAAAAGGAAAAATACAATTCAATTGCTCTATGCAATAATATTTGCAAATTACTATTTACCCATTGATTAATTACATATTAGTTGGTAATTATCTAAACCTTGTGGGAAAAAAATGAGTAATAAATTGATGGATATGGGTAGAAATGCATGCCACTAGGAAATTGATTGGAACATTTATTATTTTAGATTTCTATTTCACCCTTTAAAATTTATTTATTGATTAATTTATTTATTTATATGGTTAAGAGAAAGTGAAAGATTTTAATTTAATTTCTTGAATTGGAATTGAATCATTAAAGTTTATATTGAGTTAGGCACTTTTATTTATTATTTACTTATAAATAGTTTTTTTTAACGGTTTTTTAACATAATTTGGTAAGATAAGTTGAATTCTTGAGATTTTGTCCTAAAATTAAAGAAAACATCACGAAAAAAAAAGGTATTTTATTTTAATTTTAGTTTAAATATCTTTTATTTGTTTATTAATTTTATTTGAAAACTTATTTTTTTCACCAAATATTAATTTAAATGTGCTTTTTATTTAAATATTTTGCTGATATTTTATCAATAAAAATATAACGATAAAATAAAATGTATTGAAATTGAATTTTTATCACATCAATTTTTTTTATTTTGTTTTAAAAAATTAATACATAGCATTCAAGATATAAATAAATAGATAAATATTGGTGATTTAATAAATGCCTGTTGGCAATTATTAATTTCATTTTTGTCAATGTATTTATGTAAACACATATAGCTGGCCATAATCTTATCATTCAACGTATTTGTCATGTAAATCTCTTTATACACAAATCAGCATTAATTAATTTGGCTAAATTTTTAATTAGATCAACTGATTTCTAAACCAATAATATAATTAAAAATAAATTAATTATTTGTATTTTTTTAAAATAAAAAATAAAGCACATAATTAAATTATTCACCCATGTAAAACGTACAGCAACGCCGCATCGGAACCGAGAGACCGCCTATTCACCACTCACTTGTCCGTACAAGGACCCAACTCACTCCCGTTAAATTAAAGAGACGAAAGCGTTTAGCAGAACGGGAAACCGCAATAAGACAGAAATGGGACCCCACACTCCCCGGTGGAACCCACAAACGCGGGCATGACATCAAACGGACAACTGCTACTACACGCAGGAACAGGTTCGCTTCATCGTCAATTCCTTGTTGATCGTCTAATTTATAAAAAATAAAAAAGAAATAAATAAAAGGAAAATCCCCACTCCAAGCACGCCTCACACGTGGGAGTGGTGGGGCCCACCGAGGGGATAACGTCCGCAACGGACCATTCCTTTTTTTTTTTTTTAACCTGCCTTATGGACTGTAGCATATTCCTGACGTGGCAACCCCACCATGCAGCTGATACGTGGAAGATATGCCGAGAGCCGGTTAATCCCGCTTTTTTACAATAGAAATATAAAAATAAAGAAGGAAATTGTACATGAAATGGCTTGACTACCCTTATAAGTTTGCAGACATTTACGAGAAAACCGACACCAAATCGAGAAGTAGATGGAAATAAATTTATTCTAAACCAAATCCAATCTGCTACCATGTTTTTGCTAAAAGGTTACGAGTTAAAAAAAAAAAAAAAAAGAAAATCTCTCTCTAGAAGTCTTTGATTTTCTCTCTCCTAAAACCAAAGCCTTAAAATAAATAACAAGTCCCAATTCATTCTTTAGAGTCTCCCCAGTCGCCAACTCTATTTGCATGCTCGCTCTTTCGCTCTTCTTTAACCCATTCTTTTCTCGTTCTCTCGCAAACCGAAGAAATTCCCATTGTTCACCTCTGTTTCTTCAATGGCAGTTGAAGCACGGCACGCAGACCTTTTCCCTTCACAATTAATCTCACACAGGTATTGTTTCACAACATTTTTCAAATTTCCATGGTTTTTGGTTAATGGGTTTTTTATTTTTTTGTTAAAAGATTCAAATTTTGATGTGGGTTTTCTTTTTAAATATGTTGTTTGCAGAGATTTCGTGAAAACCAATCAAGGAAACACTAATTTATCCAATACCCAGATGGATTCTTTCATTCCTTTCCCTGAAACAATGCCTGAACAACCTCTTTTACCATTCTATCACACCTTCGATTGCAATCATGTTTCGGCTAAAACGTCGACGGACAAAGCTGACAGCGGACTGACATACAATATTCCTGCTCCGAGAAAGAGGTCGAGAGATTCAATCCACGATCTTGATGCCTTCACCCCGGTCACCCAAAAGCACAAACTTTCGGGCTTTTCATCGTTTTCTGATCAAGACACCATGTTTCAATTGCAGCAACAGCAGTCTGAAATCGACCGTTACATTGCCCAACATGTAAGCAGCCGAGTTTTCCAGGTCTGGTTTTCAAAGAGGAAGAAAATATCTCTTAGAATTTTTTCTGATTTTTCTTGTTTTGTTAATGTTTTATAGGCTGAGAAAGTGAGAATAGAACTTGAAGGACAAAGAAAGATGCAATCGAGAATGCTAATATCAGCAATACAAGAAGGAATCGCGAAAAAACTGAAGGAAAAAGACGAAGAGATCCATCGAATGGCAAAACTCAACTGGTTTCTTCAAGAAAGAGTAAAAAGCTTATACGTAGAGAATCAAATATGGAGGGACTTAGCACAAACGAATGAGGCGACAGCCAACAATCTACGCAGCAATCTCGAACAAGTCCTGGCAAACGTTGGCGATGGCCACCAAGTCGCCAACGGCGGTGGTGGTGCTGAGGAGGATGATGCTGTGTCAGTCTGCGGCAGCAATGATTACGGAAGGTGCGCAGGGGAGGGTGCGCAGGATAAGGAGACGGCGGTTGGCGGCGGAAATAGATTGTGCCGACGGTGCGGGGAGAGGGAGTCGTGCGTGCTGCTGCTGCCATGCAGGCACTTGTGTTTGTGTACAGTTTGTGGGTCCCGTCTTATTGGCTCTTGTCCGGTTTGTAATTCTGCCATGGATGCTAGCCTCCATGTTAACATGTCTTAAAAAAAAATCAAAAAGAAAACAGAGAAATTTAATAGTATTTGAGAATTAATCAAACTATATAATTTTTTTTTCATTGCCTTTTTATGTACCATATAATTTCTTATCTTTGATCAAAAAATGAAATATGATTGATTGAAAATTTATTTAATAAATTCATAAAATTGAGTTTGTTGTTATTTTATCAAAAGAGTATATTTTATTTTATTTTTGTACGAGATTTGACACAGAACGTGATGGGTTTCTCTCTTAGAACAATTTTGACAATTTTTTTTTTAAAATTAATAATACGCAGTCAATTTCGATGGGTTTCCCTTATTTTTTTCCCCAAAAAAAATGAAATAATGTGCATGTGAAGTGAAAAATGGACATGAAAATTGAGCAATGCCATAACCAAGAGATGCCAAATTAGAATTGCATTACTGTTCACTACTTCACTGTATGTATGTTTATTTTTTACAGTCAAGTAAAAAAAAAACAAGGTCGGTTGTGAATGTGAATGACTTTGAATCAACAGAAATTTTGTACTGGCCTTAAAAGAGGAGAGTTGTGGTTTGGCCCACTTATTGCAACATCAGGAGTTGTATTCTTAGAATCCCACTTCTCTTTTCTTTCTTTTATTTTACTTTATCTTTTTAAATTTCTAAGAATCAATCATTCTATTCAATTTTGTTTAGTGGTCTTCTCTTTGATTAATAAAAGGAAAAAAAAAAAAAGAAGTGTAATTTTACATCGAATCAAAATCCCACATTCATTCTCTTCTCCTCTCCAACCTTTTAATTGAATAATTCTTATTTTCTTTTTAGTTAACAAAATTTGAAATATGTTTTTTTCGTGAAACGACGTAGTTTGGGATGTAAAATAAAGGAAATCATGGTGGAGGAAAAATAATCGATGCGCCAAACTAGTGAAGCCGTGTGCACAGGTGGCAAAGAGGCCCTGACACTTCAGACTGAAAAAAGACACTGAAATATGGAATAGGGTCCACCACGTATGTTCTTCTGTAACCTCCACTGCAGCTGCACTGCACTGTACTGTACTGTGCAGCAGCCTGCATGGCGCTGGCGTTTTGTATAATGGAAAGGATCAACACTAAAAGCTCATATTTTACACCACATTTTACATTATTTTATATATATTTTTTGTTTAATTTCAATTAAATAATTAAAATTTTATTTTATTAATTAAGATATATTAATTATATATGTTATATTTAATTTTAATTAGTAAAAATTTATTAATTTAATAATTAAAAAATTAATATAAAAATTATATAAAATTAATTAAATATCCCTGTATAATAATAACAATTGACAACGTCCTTTCATGAAAAAGAAGAAACAAATTGCGTTAAATACGAGGAAAATTGAAAAAGAACCGAGAAATAAAATAAAAAGGTGTAGCGCTGTGTAGTGTACCGCAATTATGTGTTTCCCAGTGAAGATAGCCGTACGGTGCACCCGCCTGTACATGCGTGCTGCAAATGCAATGCAACTGAACTGAACTGACCTGACCTGACCTGGTGCAGAAGTTAAACCCCCCTTTTCTCTGTTGTCAGAGACAACTTTTTTTTTTCTTTTTTCTTTTTTTCAATTTGTTTACACTATACAAAGTGGATATAAGTTCATAGGAAACTTAGACCGGATCCAGTAAAATTTTTCAAATGAGTTCTAGCGATGACCATAAGTTCGAATTATTTAGTATCAGAATGAACATGGAATTAGGCGAGTTAGCGTTTGAGGATAAGATAAATATGGTATAATTTCGCGACCATTCTTGTCAAGTATGGTATGGAATAGCGATTCATGATGGTTGTGATTGTCGATGCAGGCTGAATTATTGTACAATAAATAAAAATTCATACAGTTTAACTGTGGTGACGTTGTTCATGGACCCCCCCACCACCCCTTTTCTTACTAGACGATTTTTAAGATAAAGTTATACGTTCTTATCACAATTGGCGTAAATAAAGGATGGGAAAATTGAAAAGTAATATTATAGGCTTTCAATTAAAGACAACAACTAGTCGCAGTTGAAGAGTGAGAACAGAGGTGAACGTGAACCAAACATATAAATAAAAAAGCGGACCCCTAGAAATCCGCCGACGTCGTCCTGCACAAGAATGGCGTACGTTAGTGGACATTGTTTCTTTCCTTTCTTTTGTGTGTCCCTACTCTTATTACTAGTTATTTAATAAATTAAATTAAATATTTGGGCAGAAGAAAATCTTTGGAGGGTGCAAAGCCGACAAAAATCAGAGTGTTCGGAAGTTGTATTACATAATATGGGTGGGTTTTAACTTGACTTGGTTCCCGTCTTGGCAGTACGTGTTCTTCTTGTGTCTCTTTATTTTATTTTATTTTATTTTTTTTTTGTGTTGGTCCACGTGGAAGACCTCATTCATGTGGGCTCTAAAGTTTAATGTTGACACCTGTTATCACTCTCACCCACATCACTGTCCTCTTTCTCCACGTCACTACCTATTTTATTTTATTTTTGCTGCACAGAATAAATAAATAAATAAATAAATCTTGGTGTGCGAGGAACACCGACGCTCTGGTCATGACGGTGATGAATGTATGATTATTTTTCTAAGTTAATTAATTAATCAATTACTAATAATAATTGTTAATTAATAGACTAATTGCATGATATGTCATTATCAAGAACACGTCATTAAAATTGAGCAAGCAAGATTTGGCACTCTGAAGGATGCTTTCAGGTATGTGATCTCTGTTATTATTATTATTATGCTTAATTATTGGATTAGATTAGCATATAATTACTTAATTAAATTAAACTTGTGGAAAATAAAATAGTTAATTACGTGAGATGGCTGCATAGAGACGGGTCCCCACTCTTAATAGCATGAATTCGGACAAGTAGCTCTAGAATTATCAATTTACAACTTATAATAATAATAATAATAATAATAATAATAATAATATAACTTAAGCATCTAATTTAATTAATTGGATAGATTTTGTTTACCATTTGATTAGTAACAACAATAAATGTAATAATAAATAATTTAAAATTTTTTGATATTGAAAGGTTAAGATGGTTATTAAAATTTAAAAAAATGATTTATCTATTTTGTATTTTATTATAATAAAAAATTTAAATTTTTTTTATAAATATATATAATATTACAAGAGTTATTTTATGAATTTTAATATAAATAAATCAATGTATATTCGAAATTAAGTTGCTTAGACATTGCAAGGTTTGTTTTCAAGGGACATGAAGGAGAATCTTGTGAGTAACCCACTCAACCATACAACTAATCAATATCATGTAAAATTATTTAATTCTACAAAAATAATATATATATATATATGTACATATATGACTGACTGACTGACTGTCTGTGAACGTGCAATCCAAGTTGAGAAAGATAAAAAAAGGAGAACAAAATTATTGACACTAATTATTAAATGATGGGGGCAGAAGCAAAAACGAAAGCAAAATTTGATGACGGAGATCTCGCCCCGTAAAGGCAAGGGCCCCATCAATTTGGGACATTTTGTCCCTCCCATCACCGGCACCATCCCCTACAATTTAAGGGCATCCCTATCTATCTTGTGTCACTAACCAAACCCAAAAGAATTATTATTATTATATAAAAACATTAAATGAAGTGCATTATTAATGCACGTATATCTTAAAAGCACTTTTCCCCAAGCCGGCTATTGGGAGCACTTGCTTTAAGAAGGCATAATAAACTGCTTTTTTTTTTTTATTATTACTATTATTATTTTTAAATTTATTAAATTTGAGTTTAAAAGAGCAAGGCAGGGTAGTTAAAGCTAAACTTCATTCAATTGTGGCTGCTTTAATTAAATAATTAGCTCCTGATTACGGTCTGCACGCGCTGCCCCATGATGCTTCCTAGGCCAAGAAATTAAATAATTATGACAGAACTGTTGACCCATTTCATTTGACTAAAAACTGATAATTCAACAATTTCATTAATTAGTTTATTTTTTTCTTCCAATTAATTTAAAAAAAATAATGTGTTGATTTCATGTTCATTGATCTAAAAAACCCAAAACCTAAAAGAAACATTTATATGTTGGAAGTAAAAAAAAAAAAAGAAAAAAAACCCAATGTCTTACTCAAAAGAAATTGAAAGGAAGTGGAAACAAACAAAACCAAGAACAAAATTATTTTCAATTGGGTACTCCAGCCAAAAGTGTCTATGTCATGGAATCACTTCTTCACTTCATGTGGGGCTTAATTGCTTTCAATGAATAAGCAGCTGCGTGCACCACGCATCATGTCTTTGCAGACAACCAGTCAGCTAAAAGCACTTCCATACCAAACAAAAACTGTCCAAACTTTGCACAGATAATTCTTTTATATATATAAATAATTATATAACGAATATTGGTGGTAACGTGCAATGAACAATCATATGAACCCACATAATCAATTATGTTTTTTAATAAGATTCTAAAACTTTAGTTACTGCCGTAAAAAGGGTGAGAGATTGTTAGCTGTTGCTTCTGCTTCTGCTGCCACTGTTTTTGTTGTTGTTGTTGTTGTTGTTTGCTTTCAAAAAGATAAGTTTGTGATAAATGGGAATATGATAATTAGCAAGTTTCCAACTTTTTGACAACACTGCACTATCAAGATGAGAGCAACATGTCAATCCATTGTACAACCTATTAGTCCATCCCACATGGTATGCCAACTCTCATTTATCAAAAATGTTTGAAAATGACACAAAAATCCGCCAATATTCATTTATATTTTATTTTTAATATTAACTAAATAGGGATAGATCTTGTTGATTTAAAAATTTTTCACAGTCAATCAAATCCTTATAAATCTGCTAAAAATTTTGTTGAAATTACTTGAAATTTGTTTTCTTTTGAAAAAAAAAAAAAATCGATTTAAATTATGAATTGCTATTTTGTTTGGGTGGGGTACAAGACGATAGAAACAGAGGAACGTAGTATCTAGGCCCATGTCTTTGTTATTAATCTTTGAATCTTTGATGAGGGGAAAGGACCCACGACTGTAAAGAGAAGGAAAGTTGTGCCATAAAAGTAGGCCATTTAGCAAGATTTATCCATGTTCCATGCACAATTTGATGGAGGAATAGACAAAACCCCAAAGAAGTATATAAAATGGACGCAATTAATAGACGTGGGGTCAAAAATAGGTGAGAAATCCTAACTTTTGTGTCCTGTATTGGAGATTGCCACAGCCGCATACACATACCTAATGGTCCAGGACCTTAAAATTAATGATTTTGCTTTCTTCTTTTCTTCTCCTAGAACATATTTCCCCTTTATGACTTGGGTCCTACTCTCCAATGGTACAACAACTTGTCAGAAAGGAGAAATAGAGCACCATGACCCTTCAACAATTAATGCATAACCTATCTTTCGTGTGGGTTGTTTACAAAGTTTGGCTATTTTTATTCATAGTAAATTGATATTTATATGAAATTTTTATAAATTATAATAGAAAAGTTTGATGGGTGCTTTTAGCTTTAGGTATGTATGTATAGATAGATAGATAGATAGATAGATTTGGTGGGATAGGGAAGGGGAGGCAGTGGAGTGAGTATAAGGCAAAAGATTTATTTATTCAATGATTGAATCTAAACCCAATAAAGAGAAGATATTGGAAAGCAAAATTAAAGAAAGAAAAAGGGTGTGGAGAGCCAATGAAACCATTCTTTTTAGGGTATTGGAGAGAGAGTGCGCACAATATATTCTTGTACAAATACAATCATTCCTCATGCTAAAAGCCTAGCAACAAGACTTTTATTTTAATGGGGTTTGGGGAGATTGCAACATCAAAGGTACTTAAGTGCAAAATTTAATAGCAATTGCTATCTTGAGTGGAATCATGGTGTCTTCTTTTTCTTTTTTAATTTTCTTTTTTTTTTTTAAAAGTTTTTAAACCTTGAAAAGTCCCAACACCCAATATAACATTCAACTACCCAATTGAATGTTTTTCAATGAATAGCTTTTGTTCATGAGAAGAAATGAAAGATTGTGATTCCACTCAAATTGTGGGGGTAGTGGGTATCCATGATTTCTAGTAAACTTAGACTTTTTTGTTTGTGGGGAAGATGGGGAATTGAAGATAATGAAATGGAATTATTTTGAATTTTTAACTTAAAATTATAGTCAATGATAGATTTGGATTAGGGATTGTGATTAAAATGTAAGATGAAATTTCACTTTCTAATTTTTAAAAGAAGCATTATGCGTCCTTTTAGCCTCATCTACAGGACACAGCATAATAGGTGGACAAGAGTTTCTACTTTAGTATTTAGAATAGTTCTCCAAGCATCGAAGAAATCGAGTCTCTATAATTGAACTAGATATTTCTTATTCTTATTTTTTAATTTAAATATTAATATTTTTCGTTTAATATCTATTGAAGTATGCCTACATTGGTTATGTTATGGAACAATTAAGAATTCTACCTTTAAGTGGAGGAATAGGACAACAACATTCAACTATTGCAAGTATTTTTCCTCTAATTATAATGGATATTTTTTAGGAAGGGAAAGCCAATACATAAAATTACACTTGATAAAATTACTTTCAAAGATTAAAAATAAAAAATAAAAAATCATAAACGAACCAAATAACTTAGAAAATCTCTTTACTTACTACAAGAGATCTAGAGTCTAATCTTGCTCACATTGAATATGAGTTATTTTATTGTTATATTAAAAGAAAACAATAAAAAACACAAAATATAGAAAATTTCTCCCTACCATACGCCAGAAATCCCTCAATCCATCTTTAAGAACAAGAATTAATAGAATTTTGTATAGCAAGTAATTGGGAGCTAAATTTAGGCAATGAAAATGAAGCCCATTACAGTTTATGGGCTATAGAAATGTACACCAGGTCCCAACGAAATACGGTTGGATCCAACAAAAATTTAGTCAATACTTATTTAACAGTGTAACGTGATCATAATGTTTACAACATTGTTTTCTAAATTAAGGGATAGATGACTATTTCTTAAAACTACTATGCTTAAAATTGATTTTGAGATAAAATAAGAGAAGAAATCAATACTTTAGATAAGAATTTGAGTGGATTGGGTCAATGAAAAGACTATCTTTTGGGCCATTTGAGAAAGCATAGGTTAGTTTCAAATGGGCTAGAAAATACCCAACCTAGAATGGACCTCCAACGGCCTACTCATAGAATCTAAGATAAACTAGAATTTTCAAGATTTAAATATATACTTATTTACACTTAATATCTATAACTTAGACAGTTTTCTAGTATTTGGACCTCTAATTTTAAAAAAAATTGAAAATTTAACTTTATAATTTATTAACTATTCTGAGAATTTTAGCCTATCAATTTTTAAGCTGTTAACATTATGGCCCCAATTTAAAATTAACTCCATAAATTATTAAGTATTCTTAAAAATTTTGCCTACTAACTTTACTTTATTAACATTTTGACTTCTAATTCTTGGATTTTTGCTTCATTGTTTACTCCGTCTGTCCTTGAATGCAACAGAACTAACGCGGTTATCATAATGTATAATAGTTTGTATTTTTTTAAAAAATTAATTGATTGATTTATTTATTTTTAACTAACAACAACTTAAAAATTATTGATGGTTGTACTAATGAATGAATCAGTAGAAAAAAATTCTGAGAATTATTTACCCTTAATTACTCCAAACAACAGTAATCACGCTTTGAATATTTTTCAAATTATACACATCTAGCGATCAAATGTGTGGAAAGATGAATAATGAAATTATTTACCCTTAATTTTAAGATTCTCTTTCACCAACAAATAAATAAAAGCATAATAAGAAAATATGCGCCTTGCATGCATGCTATTTGTTGTTATTGGTAACAAATATGTCATTAACATACCTCAATTTGTATGTAATCAATTATGTAGCGTAGAATAAATTTTATAGGTCCTTGAGGAGAGATGACTAAAAAATCTTTGTGTAATGCAATGCTATGAAAGTAAGATTATTTGTTTAATGATAGTAGTCGTATAAACTATGAATTAGTTGAGATGTGGTAGTTGTAAAGAATGAAAGCAAAGCATATTGACCTGACTTATTAATTAAAATATATATTAATTAATTTTTTTTTTATTTGTATGTTAAAATATAATTTATATCTAATAATTGTACGGTGGTCTCTCTTGAAGTACTCTCGGAATGAAAAGATAGATAATTTGATTAAACCAATCAATCTAATCTGATAATAAGATAATTAGATGGACATTCTTGTCTACTAACTATGCTTTAATCCATAAGTTTTGCGGTAGGTTAATTAAATTTAGAATAAATAAATTAATCACTTAAAATGTCGAAGTCAAACAAACAGGATGAATATCGTTATAAATTTGATGTACGAACTGACACAATCATTCTTGGATGGGCTTAACTTATTTGCTAAGTTGTCAATCTAAGTTCCTACCCATTTGGACACATCACCTAAAGTTTCATAACTTATTTGCCAATGTGTCAAATGTGCATGTATAAAACTCGAGCTAAACATATGCGGGCACAGGCATCACACACTTTGCCAAACAATGTTTTGTATATAAATAAAATGTGCTATGGCATGCGCCATGAATGCATGCTTCGGACCTTTTAAGAAATTCATGGCGATTTTCATGCTTTGATCTTCAAATAAACCGGCTAAGGAATCTGCGTGACTTTCGAGAAAGATATAAACATTATTGAGAATAACTGTTATTGTTCTTATGTATACCCAGAGAATTCGTAATTGAGATTGTAGTGTGTTTACCTTATTTTAAAATTAAAATTGAAAAAATATTTTGTAATACCAATTTTTATTGAGATTTATTTATTTTTTAATACTTAATATTTTATTTCATAATAATTATGACCCTAAAATTAAATATTTTAATATTAAATAAAATTTAAATTATTAACGAAAATACAAACCTAACGTAATATATTAAAAAAATTTATGTAATTAAGAAAATTTTGCATTACTATTCATATTAATTAATGTAGTAAAATTTTTTTATAGTTATAATATTGGACCTAAACTTAATTTTTTTTTTATGACAATGTTATAATGTAATAGAGATATAATTACAAAAATTATTATTTTTACTCATTATTTGTAGTACAAGTGATATAGAGATAAAGTATATACCATATTAATAATTAATTAATAGAGTTCTATTAAGTTTAAATATGTGATAAATTTAAATAATAAATTATTACCTCAAATATATTTAAAAAATATTTTATATTTTAGAAGAATAATTGCATATTGACCAATATATTAAGCAATTGTTAACAAATTATCAATATTATTGCAAGTTGGGGAAATTAATTAATGAGAATTGTTTCAATTCTTTACGCACAACAATGTCGTCACAGCATAATTATTTTATGTAAAATTACATGCTACAGATTTCTACATAAACTACCCACATAAACTGATAATTCCATAAAAAAAATATCCAACTTAATTTGTTCAAAATCTTGAAAACTTTCAAGAACACACAGAGTTATCAATGGCTACTTCACATCTCAAACTCCTTTCCATTTTCTTCATCCTTATCTCAGGCTTCATTCCTCTAGGTCATTCACAATCTGATGAATGCGGCGCCGACACCGGTTCCTGTAACGACAAGGCTGCCGCGCTGCCTCTGAAAATTATTGCCATTGCTTCAATCCTAGTCACTAGCATGATTGGTGTATCGGCACCACTTTTAACACGTTCGGTACCGGCTCTTCACCCTGATCGAAACTTATTTGTTGTTGTCAAAGCTTTTGCTGCAGGAATTATTCTGGCAACCGGGTTCATGCACGTTTTGCCTGATTCATTTGACATGTTATCGTCTAGCTGCTTGAAAGACAATCCATGGCATAAGTTTCCGTTTACAGGATTTGTTGCAATGTTGTCTGCTATCGTTACCCTAATGGTGGATTCGTTGGCCACAAGTATTTACACCAAGAAATGCGATTCTGTGGTTATTAATTCTGAAGCTGCCGATCTAGAGAGAGATCGGGAGAGAGCTGTGGCAAGTTTTGGACATGTACATGGCCATGCTCACAGTATCGAACCAAAATCTGCAACTGATGGTTCGCAACTTCTGCGCTATCGTGTTATCGCCATGGTCAGGTTTTTTGCACTTCTGTGTTAACGTGTTATCGAATATTGGCCACTTAATCTCCTATTCTTACGGCAAAAGACTTTTTGCCAAACTAACTAGAAGTTCTGTAAAGTAACACCAAAACTTTTTCTTTTTTATTTGTTTTAAAGGTGTGTTAGTATGTATATTTAATAATCCAGTGACTGTAGTACAAGATAATATAATTTTAAGGGGTCATTCCCAATGATCACGTTTGATAAGTAGAAATTTTGGCACCCCACATACATATATGCACAAATATAATTTATTCTTTTATTATATAGGTCATTCATCATCTTAATTAGGCAACTAATTAAGATGAGGATCACATATTAAATTTGTATATTAGTGTGGTTGGATTGGGTGTGTGCAGGTACTAGAACTTGGAATTATTGTTCACTCAGTTGTGATAGGGCTTTCACTTGGAGCTACAAACAATACTTGCACTATTAAGGGTCTTGTTGCTGCCCTTTGCTTCCATCAAATGTTCGAAGGAATGGGTCTCGGTGGTTGCATTCTCCAGGTATATCACACTAAATCATTTGACAATCGGAAATAAGAAAGTCTTATAGGAGATCGTTGATAACATAACACTCATCGATATAAGATGTTCAGAAATTGATTGAAAGATTATATCATATAAAGGATGTGGTATAATGGAATATCTCTTATAAAACTTTCTCTGCTCAAATTAAATATGAAACTTCTACACTAAAATTGCATTTATCATTATTTTATGACTATTGCTACACATTCAAATTTCTGTATAAAATCTACCCATAAAACTGATGTCACAGGGTTATGTAATTGATCACCTATCCTCTATTTTACATAGTACCAAAATAAAAAGAAAACATTCATATAAAATATATAACAGCAATATGATATCCTTACGTCAGTTTGTATGCTTCGTTGTAAACAAAACTTTCCTTGTTTGAAACACAAACAGGCCGAGTACAAGCTGATGAAGAAGTTGATAATGGTCTTCTTCTTTTCAGTGACAACTCCATTTGGAATAGCACTTGGGATTGCCTTGACGAAAACATACAAGGAGAACAGTCCCAGCTCATTGATCACGGTTGGATTACTGAATGCTTCATCGGCTGGTCTTTTAATATACATGGCATTGGTTGATCTTCTGGCGGCAGATTTTATGGGTCCAAAATTACAGGGAAACGTCAAGCTTCAGATTAAATCTTATGCTGCTGTTCTTCTGGGTGCTGGTGCCATGTCTCTTATGGCCAAATGGGCTTGATCGAATCTATGAAATATTGTAATAATTTCTGATTTTTGTTTGCTGAAAGCTATTTAGGTTCAAAATAATTTGACCAACTGGCTTTTGTTTTTTATAATTTTGACTTGTTCTGTAAGGCAATGAGTTGGTGTTATACTGCCATGCTTTATCAAGTTTTAAGCACTACTTTTAGCCAAAGTCCCAATCTAATCTAACGCCTCATTTGTTATGTTATGATGACCTAGTCGTATTTGAAACTAAAGAAAACAATTGAAATAGTAATAATCCATCTCATATAATTTAATAAAAATGTTTCAAATTATTCGCTATTAGTAACTTATTAACCGAGGTTACGCAAAAACTAAGAACTTTATTAATAAAGTTTTAAATGAGATATATCTTGAATAATGTATAAATTATCAGGTTAACATACCATCATTTAGTTTTATTTCAAATGATTTATAAATTATTTATTGAAAGATTCATTTTAGCAAGTACTTACTAATTTTAGTTAATTTATCTAATTAATTAAAATAATATATTAAAAAAATAAATAAAAGAGATAAAAATTTTAATATAGTTCAGATTTTTTAATTTTATATTTATGAAACCATGTTTGAAAAAAATAATCTAATAAAAATTAAATTATTACTAATACTAATAGATTTAAATAAAACTAAATTTTTTTATATTATTACCCTTGTGATTAATCTTTCTTGACAACCTTATTTAGCAAAATCCCTATCTTGTCATCTTAAAAATCCTTTGATAAATTTAGCAAGATCTCCTTACTTAATACTGTTGAATTACCTTCAACTAGTATAAATTTTTCTTGGACGAATATCTTATTCATTCCAGAAGAATAATATTAAAAATATTTTAATAACATTTAAAAAACTTAATCCTAAATTTTTTAAAATAGAAATTACAAACTTATAATTTTTATTAAATTATTTTCCCCTAAATTATAAAGAAAAAGAAGATCAACTTGAAAAAATAAAACAAGAAGAAGAGGAGAACAAAAATAACACTCAAAATGTTCTCTATTTTAGCGTCTTCAAGACTTATCTCTATTATGAGAATATACACATATTTATAATGTAATCCCAAGCCTTATTTAATGAAAATTTTTGTTTTCAAAACCTAAAAGGATTAGATTTTTATAAATGAAAAGAAATCTCCCCTAATTAAAATTTATATTTTCAAATTCTTCTTTTCTTAAAGTTGTAGAATTGCTAATATAAGTTTCTTAATTATGTTTGAATCCATACTTTGCTTAAAATAACTAATATACTTGAATTCGTTATGTAAGAAAACTAAAATCTCAATGTATAACAAATTATCTTATTTGTTGTAAAAGAACGTAAGATAAATATATATTTTTTTAAAAAAATCAACGGTGAACACTTTATATTTATTTAAATAATAAAATAGTGTAATAAATAATTCTTTAAAATTATAGAGATTTTATGATACATTTAATTAATGTTGGATCATATGAGATACAAAAAAGTCGGGAATATGTTGGTTGAATAGCTCGGAGAAATGTTAGAATAATATCATTATAGCAATATGGGTCATGAATTATACCCATGATATGAGCTTTGTGTGTTTGGGTTTTATATTTTCTCACCAAATTCTGTTTGGGTTTTTCTGGGCAGTTTGGGCTTAAAATATACAATCTTCTTCTCCTTTATTTATTTATTTTTTTCAAACGCTTAAAAGATATTAGTGTTTTATATATATATATATATATATATATATATATATATATATGTAAATAAATATCAAAATTTTTCTGAATCTTGACACATGTTAAATTCAAACCTCATGACTTTTATATTAAAAATAATATTAGTTGTACCAATTAGTACCTACTATAAATTATTAACTATTGATACTATAGATAAGTTTTTTTTAAAATTTATCAATAATATTTTTCTATGATAGATCCCAATTAATATTACAAACGAAAATTATTAAACATATGATCATCATAATAGACTAATTTTAGTGACAATGATCTTGATAATGAATTTAATATTAATTCATGTCACTAGAAAAAGGGAAGTGGATGCACTATCTCAATTCAAAGTCTTATATGATAAATAATATTGTTCAACAAAAAAACGTATTAATTTGAAATTGATAAAAAACTTAAGATAAAAAATAAAAGATTTAAATAAAACGATTGGTAATATTTTTGTGGTGTCATTTTCTTTTTTAAGTGATGTATTTATAAATGATAATGATGGTGGTTACGAAATTAAAGTTGAAAAAGGTGGAAGGACAATATTAATGCTTTATATTGAATTTTGTGTTAACATTTTGACATTACAGATGAAAATAGTGACAATTGTATGGTGGTGATGGTGGAAAATGATTAGACACGAAGAACAATAAATGTTTGATTGATAATAATGCAGTATGGAGACTTATTCTCGTGGAAACAATAGTAAAAGTATTTATATTTTCAAATACTAGAATTTGAATTTTCATTCCATAAAATTTTTTGTTATTTTTTTAATAACAAAATTCAATGAAAAATTTTCATATATGTTTAAACTTAGTTCCAATATTAAAAATATATTTAAGATTTAAATATTGTTGATTTTAGTTCATTAATAAATAAATTTTTAAATATAAATGAATATTATCTCTCCTAAATAAAATTATGTATTTATCATACTTTAAATTAAGTAAACGTGTATTAATTACTAACATACTTTGAAAATTAACATTTGGTAGTTTTACAATTTCTATTAAACAAAATTTTAAAATATCTAAAATTATTGTATATTTATCTTTAACAATATAGATATTTGGAAACAAATCAGTGCATATACGCAGCGGTAAATATACAAAAATAAAAATTTTATTTTTTAAAATTCATGCGATAAATTTTTAAGATATCATATGTATATAATTCAATACAGTAAATATATACATAATTCTACTTAAGATAATTTTACTAAACTACAAATAGATATTAATTAGCTCTGCATTTCTATAATATCCATATAATTAAGAATTTAATTTGGAGTGCTAATTCTTATGATTTGAATGTGTAATATTTTGTGCGTTTTTTTTTCTCAAAAGTAAGGACACAAAAGACAACCCTAAGTATACATGTAAGACGTAAATATCATATATTTATATTGTTATTTTAGGTTTTTAATTTATACTTAAATTATTTGATTAGTTTTTTTAATAAAACTTAATTTATACACAATCTAATAAATACTAATAAAATTTAATTTAATTTTTACATAATAAATTTAGTCAAAATCAATACTCAAATAACTCGATGAATCTTAAATATATTTAGTAATATATATATTTATATATTAAGCAATTGTTAACAAATTATCAATATTACTGTAAGTTGGGGAAATTAATTAATGAGAATTGTTTCAATTCTTTACGCACAACAATGTCGTTCACAGCATAATTATTTTATGTAAAATTACATGCCACTGATTTCTACATAATCTACCCACATAAACTGATAACTCCATCGAAAAAAATATCCAACTTAATTTGTTCAAAATCTTGAAAACTTTCAAGAACACACAGAGTTATCAATGGCTACTTCACATCTCAAACTCCTTTCCATTTTCTTCATCCTTATCTCAGGCTTCATTCCTCTAGGTCATTCACAGTCTGATGAATGCGGCGCCGACACCGGTTCCTGTAACGACAAGGCTGCCGCGCTGCCTCTGAAGATTATTGCCATTGTTTCAATCTTAGTCACTAGCATGATTGGTGTATCGGCACCACTTTTAACACGTTCGGTACCGGCTCTTCACCCTGATCGAAACTTATTTGTTGTTGTCAAAGCTTTTGCTGCAGGAATTATTCTGGCAACCGGGTTCATGCACGTTTTGCCTGATTCATTTGACATGTTATCGTCTAGCTGCTTGAAAGACAATCCATGGCATAAGTTTCCGTTTACAGGATTTGTTGCAATGTTGTCTGCTATCGTTACCCTAATGGTGGATTCGTTGGCCACAAGTATTTACACCAAGAAATGCGATTCTGTGGTTATTAATTCTGAAGCTGCTGATCTAGAGAGAGATCGGGAGAGAGCTGTGGCAAGTTCTGGACATGTACATGGCCATGCTCACAGTATCGAACCAAAATCTTCAACTGATGGTTCGCAACTTCTGCGCTATCGTGTTATCGCCATGGTCAGGTTTTTTGCACTTCTGTGTTAACGTGATATCCAATATTGACCACTTAATCTCCTATTTTTACGGCAGAAGACTTTTTGCCAAACTAACTAGAAGTTCTTTAAAGCAACAACAAAACTTTTTCTTTTTTATTTGTTTTAAACGTGTGTTAGTATGTACATTTAATAATCCAGGGACTGTAGTACAAGATAATATAATTTCAAGGGGTCATTACCAATGATCACGTTTGATAAGTAGAAATTTTGGCACCCCACATACATATATGCACAAATATAATTTATTCTTTTATTATATAGTTCATTTATCCTCTTAATTAGGCCTAATTAAGATGAGGATCACATATTAAATTTGTCTATTAGTGTGGTTGGATTGGGTGTGTGCAGGTACTAGAACTTGGAATTATTGTTCACTCAGTTGTGATAGGGCTTTCACTTGGAGCCACAAACAATACTTGCACTATTAAGGGTCTTGTTGCTGCCCTTTGCTTCCATCAAATGTTCGAAGGAATGGGTCTTGGTGGCTGCATTCTCCAGGTATATCACACTAAATCATTTGACAATCGGAAATAAGAAAGTCTTATAGGAGATCGTTGATAACATAACACTCATCGATATAATATGTTCAGAAATTGATTGAAAGATTATATCATATAAAGGATGTGGTATAATGGAATATCTCTTATAAAACTTTCTCTGCTCCAATTAAATATGAAACTTCTACGCTAAAATTGCATTTATCACTATTTTATGACTATTGCTACACATTCAAATTTCTGTATAAAATCTACCCATAAAATTGATGTCACAGGGTTATGTAATTGGTCACCTATCCTATATTTTACATAGTACCAAAATAAAAAAAAAAAACATTCATATAAAATATATAACAGCAATATAATATCCTTACGTCAGTTTGTATCCTTCGTTGTAAACCAAACTTTCCTTGTTTGAAACACAAACAGGCCGAGTACAAGCTGATGAAGAAGTTGATAATGGTCTTCTTCTTTTCAGTGACAACTCCATTTGGAATAGCACTTGGGATTGCCTTGACGAAAACATACAAGGAGAACAGTCCCAGCTCATTGATCACGGTTGGATTACTGAATGCTTCGTCGGCTGGTCTTTTAATATACATGGCTTTGGTTGATCTTCTGGCGGCAGATTTTATGGGTTCAAAATTACAGGGAAACGTCAAGCTTCAGATTAAATCTTATGCTGCTGTTCTTCTGGGTGCTGGTGCCATGTCTCTTCTGGCCAAATGGGCTTGATCGAATTTATGAAATATTGTAATAACTTTCTGATTTTCGTTTGCTTAAAACTTTTTAGGTTCAAAATAATTTGCCAATTGGGTATTGTTTTTCATAATTTTGACTTGTTCTGTAATGCTATGAGTTGGTGTTATATTGCCATGCTTTATCAAGTTTTAAGCACTACTTTTAGCCAAAGTCCCAATCTAGTCTAATTTCTCATTTGTTATGTTATGATGACCTAATCGTATGTAAAACTAAAGAAAACGATTGAAATGGTATTGATTCATCTCATATAATTTAATAAAAATATTTCAAATTATTTGCTATTAGTAACTTATAACCGAAGTTGCGCAAAAGTTAAGAACTTTATTAATAAAGTTTTAAATGAGATTTATCTTGAATTAAGTGTAAATTATCACGTTAACATACCATCATTTAGTTTTATCTTGAATGATTTATAAATTATTTATTAAAAGATTCATTTTAACAAGTATTTATTAATTTTAGTTAATTTATCTGATTAATTAAAATAATATATCACAAAAAATAAATAAAAGAGACAAAAAATTTAACATGGTTTAAAGTTTTTAATCTTATATCTACAAAACCATGCTTGAAAAAAATAATCTAATAAAAATTAAATTATTACTAACTAATAGACTTAAATAAAATTAAAAATTCTTTTATATTTTTATCCTTGTGATTTATCTTTCTTGATGGTCTTCTTTAGCAAAATCCTTATCTTGTCATCTTAAAAAATCCTTTGATAAATTTAGCAATATCTTCTTACTTGATATTGTTGAATTATTTTCAATTAGTACAAATTTTTCTTTGAAGAATATCTTATTCATTCCCGAAAAATAATATTAAAAATATCTTAATAATATTTAAGAAACTTAATTCCAAATTTCTTAAAATAAAAATTATGAACTTATAATTTTTATTAAATTATTTTTGCCTAAATTATAAAGGAAAATAAGATCAACTTGAAAAAAAAAACAAGAAGAAGAGGAGAACAAAAATAACACTCAAAATATACTCTATTTTAGTGTCTTCAAGACTTATCTCTATTATGAGAATATACACATATTTATAATGTGATCCTAAGTCTTATTTAATGAAAATTTTTTTTTTCAAAACCTAAAAGAATTAGATTTTTATAAATGAAAAGAAATCTCCCTTAATTAAAATTTATATTTTCAAATTCTTCCTTTCTTAAAGTTGTAGAATTGCTAATATAAGTTTCTTAATTATGTTCGAATCCATACTTTACTTAAAATAGCTAATAAACTTGAATTTGTTATGCAAGAAAAATAAAATTTCAATGTAGAGCAAACTATCTTATTTGTTGTAAGAGAACGTGAAATAAATATATATTTTTTAAAAAAAGTCAATGCTGAACACCTTATATTTATTTAATAATAAAATATGTAATAAATAATTCTTAAAAATTATAGAGATTTTATGATTTAATTAATGTTGTACCATAAAAGGTACAAAAAGGTCGGGAATATGCTGGTTGAATAGCTTGGAGAAATGTTAGAATAATATCATTATAGCAATATGGGTCATGAATTATACTTGTGATATGAGCTTTGTGTGTTTGGGTTTTATATTTTCTCACCCAATTCTGTTCGGGTTTTTCTGGGCAGTTTGGGCTTGAAATATACAATCTTCTTCTCCTTTATTTATTTATTTTTTTTTCCAATGTAAAAGATATTAGTTATATGTATATTTTTATGTAAATAAATATCAAAATTTTTCTGAATCTTGACACATGTTAAATTCAAACCTCATGACTTTTATATTAAAAATAATATTAGTTGTACCAATTAGTACCTACTATAAATTATTAACTATTGATACTATAGATTAATTTTTTTAAATTTATCAATAATATTTTTCTATGAGAGATCCCGATTAATATTACAAATAAAAATTATTAAACATATGATAGTCATAACAGATTATTTTTAGTGACAATAATCTTGATAATAAATTTAATATTAATTCATGTCACTAGAAAAAGGGAAGTGGATGGACTATCTCAATTTAAAATCTTATATGATAAATTTTGTTCAACCAAAAAAATATATTAATTTGAAATTAATAAAAAACTTAAAATAAAAAATAAAAGATTTAAGTAAAACTTGTTTCGTGGTGTCATTTTCTTTTTTCAAGTGATGTTATATTGATAAATGACAATGATGGTGGTCACGAAATTAAAGTTGAAAATGATAGAAGGACAATATTAATGCTCAATATTTAATTTGGTGTTAACATTTTGACATTAGAGATAACATTTTGCCATTAGAGATGAAAATAGTGACAATTGTATGGTGGTGATGGTGGAAAATGACAGAGACGAAGAACAATAATTGTTTTATTGATAATAATGCAGTATAGAGATTTATTCTTGTGGGAACAATAGTAAAAATATTTATATTTTCAAATACTAGAATTTGAATTTTCATTCCATGAAATTTTGTTATTTTTTTAATAACAAAATTCAATGAAAAAATTTCATATACGTTTAAACTTAGTTCGAATATTAAAAATATATTTAAGATTTAGATGTTGTGGATTTTAATTCATTAACAAACAAATTTTTAAATATAAATGACTAAACAATGCTAAACATCACCTCTCAAATAAAATTATATATTTATCATACTTTAAATTAAGTACAGATGTATTAATTATCAATATAATCTGAAAATTAACATTTGGTAGTGTTACAATTTCTATTAAATTTTTTTTTTGAAATACCTAAAACTATTGTATATTTGTAAATAAATTAGTATATATATGCAGTGATAAATACAAAAAAATAAACAGTTTATTTTCTAAAATTTATGTGATAAATTTTAAATTTATCGTATCTATATAATTCAATACAGTAAATATGTACATAATTCTAATTAAGATGATTTTGTCAAACTATAAATACAAATTAGTTACTTATACGTTTTTACAGTATCTACACGATTGATAATTTAATTCAGAGTGTTAGTTCATATAATTTGAATATATAATGTTTTGTGTGTTCTTCTTTTCTTAAAAATAAAGATGTAAAAAATAATTTTAGATATATCTCTAAGACGTAAATATTGCATATTTAGTAAAGTAGGCACTAATAAAATTTAATCCAATTTTTATATAATAAACTTAGTCAAAATCAATACTCAAATAATTTTTTGAATTTTAATCACATTTAAAATTTTTCGTGTGTATATTATATATATATATATATATATATATATATATATATATATATTATTTTCAATTTTAATGTACAATCTAATAGATTCTTGTAATGATATCAATAACACTTAAATCTAATTTTAGTATTACAAATAATAAGTAATATACAATAATATATTATAATTACTCAAGTAACAAGAATATCAATAGTATGACATCATTTTATTTGTAACTAATATTTCATATAATTTAATTATTTTATCTTAAATATCTTATTTGAATATGATATATGAAATGTGTCATCGTTATGTAGTTTAATTTTATATTTTTTTGATATTTTGAGTAGATTTATTTTATCAAATGAATTCAATATCACATATTAATTTATTTAAGTATAGTTATGTATTTTCAAAATCTCACTTAATTAAAAAGTTTAAAATATCACTCTCATTATGTAACAGGAACAAATTCTATTTTAATAACATACATCTCTATATAAGAGTTACGACATATCTTGTAATTTTTTTAATTGTCTAACTTATTGTAGATAACATTTAAAAATATCAAAATATATTATTTTTTATGTTAAAAATTATGATGATCTTAAATTTAAGAATCATATATACAATTATTATTGTAAAAATTACTTATGATACTTATATAATGATTCACTTAGTGTTCTTGTGATAACTCAGGCTAATACTTTAACTCACTAATTTGTATTTATATATTGACTTAATATTTTATATCATAACAAATATATCGTTATCAGTCACTATATATACTAATTTTATATATTATTGTTATTTTATTTACAATAATATTTAACTAAAAATATTTAAAAATAATATCTAATTAATTAGACTTATTATTTAAAAAATATTATTATATTTATTAAATATACAGATATATAACAATAAAATAATAAAATGATATATATAAATTAAAAAAATATCATAATATAAATATGTTAACTATATAAAATATTATTAAATTTAAAACATATAATAATAATAATAATATTATTATCATACAATTGTTTTAATTTTTTTTAATTCCATGTGATAAATTCTCTCAATTGTTTTAACTCATGATGTATTACATTTTAAAAAATTAAAAATTTTAACCAAAAAAAAAAGACTATATTGCAGCACGACTGTTATTTTAAATACACCAAAAAACTTTTCTTACAAAATTTCTAATATACATATATACACGCTCGCGCGCATGCACACACATTTGCATATCCACGCACTTGCAATTGAAAACAAATAAAAAAAATTAAAAATTTAGCCAATCATTTAAATGACATGTGCCAATACACACACACACACACACTCCTCCTTCATTTTATATCCATTATTTATTTATTAAAAATTTATTGAGTTATCATTTTGATATTCTCCTTCTCACTCAAATCAAATTTGTTGGCCGTTGCTGAGCTGTGACACTGATTAATTAGTTAATTAATTAATATGTCAAATTTCTCAACTGTTGTATGTATGTGTGAATTATTGGTTGGTTGGTGTACAAATATAAAATATTATGGGAGTTGAGAGATTAGATGGCAATACTTTCATCTCCCTTCACCAAACACTTGACTAAATATAATTAGTGTAAATGGTTATTCCTCCTTAAAATTTGACCTTGCATACAAATCACTTGTAATAATTTTAAAAAAAAAAAATACTCCAAATTATTTTACTTCATTACCTGTTACTTTTCTTTTTTTTTTTTTTTAAAAAAATGAAATTTTAGTTTTATGCTGCAAAAACTTACGAATTAGATAAACACCCAATATGTTAACTTTCACTCTTTTTCAATGAACCAAAAAAAAAATTAATTTAATTATTTTTAGATATTATTTTATTCAAACTACCAGGATTAATATCTCTAGCGAATCAAACATTGAGGACTTAGATATCATTTGACCATATAATTATGCTACAATTCTTTCAGTTTTTTGGTTGTAATTATTTTATTTTATTTTCTTTTCTTTTTAATTGCAATTTTTGATTTAAGATTATATTTATAAATTAACAAAAAAATTGAGGTGTACCATACATTTATAATATCTTTTTATTGTTGTTCTTCATTTCATATTTCTAAGATTTTAACGTATTTATAAATCGATTGAGACTTTTACTACAAAATAGATTGTTATAAAAGTTTAATATTTGGTAAGTTTTTTTTTTAAAAAAAGGGTAAATTTTAGAAAATTTTATCTTTACAATTTAAGAATAATGCCTCTTTTAGTCAACTAAATGTAGAGTTGTGGGGTTAAGAATTTCACTAACAAATCACATTCTATCACTCATCCAAATATCTAAATATTATTTTATTAATTAAAAAATTGATTTCTTTGTTGAGCTATTTTCAAAAGAATTAAGCAATGTATGGAAGAGTATAAAAGCAATGACTTGCTTAAAATCAATGGTGATTATATATTTTAAGGGGAAATTTGTAACCCTCTTATAGGTTCATTAAACCACTGTTCATAAATTTCTCACTAATTTTCCTTCAAAATCTCACTAAACAAACACTAACTTCTTTTTTATTTTACCATCAAACTTTTTGATGTTTGATCCAATTCGTGTATAATAGTATACCACTTAATATATCAAGTATATGACGCTAATTTGGATCATTGTATTGGGACAAACCATTTAATACAGTTTTTTTTTTTTTGCTTTTTTTTTAATTTTGTTAATGCCATAATAATACAAACCATTAACCATGTTTTGTTGATTTGACAAATCACTTGCTTAAATGCAATGATCAGTAATTGAGAATCATGTCTCAACCCTCCATATCAACTGCCAACCATATCCACCCTACCCCCAAAAAATAAATAAATAATTCTAGAAGCTTACCAACTATATCAAACAAATTTATGATAATTTATAGTAAAATTAAATAATGTAACTTGCACCAATAATACAAAAATAAATTAATAATTTTTATTTATTACTTCAACAACTACTACATCGCATGTGATAAAAGACAAAGGATTGGAGCATTAATTGATTAATGAATTCCAACATGGCCTGGCCGTTGGAATTTGGTTTAGACAATGATTAGATTAGATATATTTTTTTTAATTTTTAATTTTTAATTTTGTTCAAAACTCTATTTTATTTTATTTTTAATTAAGATAAATATACTCTTTAAATTTCCATAACTAATTAAACACTAAATTCAATTTCAATTCCAAAATGAAACGTAGAAAACTAACCAAATTTGTACATACGTATAAGGAATATTGATCACGTAGCTAAGTAATTATATAATGGGTATTTGTAAATAATATTTTAAGTTATTTACAGTTGTATATTTAAACGTCCTAGATGTATGAATATATATATATATATATATATTAGTATTTATAATAAAAATAAATAAATAAACTATTTATTGTATTGGTTATATATATATATATATATATATTTTTAAACTTGTTAAGTTGGATCTTAATTTTTATCCCAAGTGGGTAAAATTGCTTTCATCCATTGAATAATAAATAAAATAAGATAACTAGTGATTTTAGAAACTGCATTTTATGCCCTCCAATGATTCAGGAAAAAAAAAAAAAAAAAATTCTTCCACTGTCAAAAAATTATCCCTCTGTCCTCCAACAAATGTAATTCTTTAGTTCACTTGATCAGAAGAATAGAATTGGATGCCTGAATCTGAAAAAAATTATTTATTATGTTTTATGTCAAATTTGAATATAAGTATTAAGTTGTTATTTTTTTTATTAAATTGAAAACCTTCAAAATCAATACATTTACATTTGTACCCTTAATTTAAAGATTAAATAAATAATTTTAAAAAATTAGTAAGATAATTTTTGCTTTAATTTTTTTACTTATACACAAACAAGAAATTATGTCAGCTTGCATTTTATTATAAGTGATGTTATATGAAAAATAAATAAATATATATTTTATTAATTTGTTAGAAAATATTGATAAATCTAAATTAGAATAAATAAAAGATTAAAAAAATGCTACTTTAAAATATCAAATATTGGAAACGGCTATATAGTCTAATTGTTATATCATACATCCGTCAATGCTAAACTTGTAACTGTAATGCAAATGTTGAAATATTTTACAAAAAATTTAAAATAAATAAAATAAAAAAATAAATAGTACTTAAAATATAAATAAAAAATTTAAAATATATAAACACAAAATTTAAAATACGTAATAAATAGTACTTGTAACATTAATGAAAAATTTATAACGATAATTTAAAAATTAAAAATAACAATATAATTATTGTACCATAGCTAATCCTAGAATATATTTATCTATAAAATCATTGTCATAATAATAATAATTTATAATAAATAAATAAATAAATAAACAAATAAGATATCAAGATATACAGACCACTGTAATTGACAATTAATTATATAGATACACATTGTTGACAGCTGATGTGGATGCCTTTGGCACAAAAGATAAGCTCGGGTCGGGTGGGCCTACCGAATGCACCTTTCTTTATTGTCACAGGAGTTTGATCCTACAGGAAGTGGACCCGGACCTGGTGACTCTGTCTTTCAATTAGACAAACCATGTTAGTTTCTCCAAGACTCTGCCAAGTTAAGTTATTCTCTTGTAAAAATCAGGGAGTATAATCCATTTAAGAGTCTACTTGAACCATAAGTCTTGTGTGGAAACATGCATGCTAGGAACTTGCCAACATTCATGTCTTTTCTGGAGGGATATGAGACAAGTCAATTTGATTTCCAGTAGATAGAAAAGCCATGTTCTCAATTATTTTGAACAGGCGACGAGGACTAATTTTGTGGACGAGTTGCAACGCCGGAAGCAGCGGAAATGACATGTTGCTGTCATTGAAGACATCAGTTTAATATTCTTCTTTCTATAAGAATATAGATGCCTTTAAAAAATAATATATTTTATATGAATCTACTTAAGCAAATTAATTAGATTTTAATTCAGTCCCAAAAAAAAGAAATTTACAGCTTAAAAATCTCGTGAAGTTAAAAAAGGAAAAAAAAATATTTAGATTGAGAGCGCGCGGGGTTACTGACGGCGTACATACAACATAGTAACACAAAATCATAGCCTAATTTAGAAATAATATAATAATTATGGATAACCAAGAATAATTAATTAATTAATTAATAAAAAAGGAGTGGGTAATGATTATTGTCTCATTTTCATATTTTCAATCTGCTTTTTGCAGAGTAATTAGTGGGAGTTGAAAAAGTCAAAGACAAAGACAAAATCTCCCACCAATCAAATCCCTTCTCCGCATTTACAAACAACTAATTTTTAAAATTTTAGTTTTAATGTATTATTTATTAATTAAATACTGAATATTAAAATAATTAAATTAGCTTCTTTCATTATCCAATTGACAGAACACACGTCACTTGAAATGCCGAACTATTTGGAAATTACAGCAGTGTTACTCCACATTATTAATAATATAATATTCGAATTGAAATTAATTTATTATTAATGCCAAAAAGATTTAAGGAATATGTATGTATATGCACACCTTGTACTAAAGTGGCATTATAATAATTGTAATAAAGAGAAGTGTAAAAACACCGAGTGTTTGAAAGTCAAGGCAAGCACAAGAATGCCAGCAAAGCAGAGGACGTTCCTTTTTTCTCACGCCATTTATTGCAAATTATAACTGATCGTCAATCGCTTTCCCCCTCCACAGCAGAAACTTAATCTAATCTTTGTAAATTAAATTGATTTTTGCACTCCAATTCACTTGTCAGATTAGGGTTTTCTTTTTCTTTTTCAACAGACAATCAACTGTTCGCATTCACTGCCTAAAAATTCCCTCCAGATAAGGCCTTACCAGCATCCTGTGGAAGCTTCATTTCTGAGCTTACCCCCTTTTTTTTTTTTTTTAACGCGTTTGTGTGATTTAGTGGACTATTTGGGTTTGTTTTGATTCACGTGGAAGTGACAAAGATTGTATTTTTATTGTAGCTGAATATTGAATTTGTTTTGGCTTTTTGGGCTATCTCGGTGTTTTCTTCAGTAGTTTTTGGGAGATTTATTGGGTAAAATTTCGAGTTTTGGATTGATCTGCCGGTGGGTATTTGTTAGATTGTGATTTTGAAGCAGGAGGTTGAAAGATCGGTAATTTGATATTGTTCTTGCTTAGCGATTTCAGCATGAACTGATGTTAAAGTCTATACTTTTTTATAAATTAATTGTTTTTATATAGTGATTTTTGGAGCTATATATGGTGAAGATGGAAGTTTAGATTGATTTGGTGATTGTTTTTTGTATAGATTTTTATTATTATTACAGCTTGAAGCTTTAAGAGTTGCTTAGGTCTTTGTTGCTGTTTTTAGAAAAGTTGGTGTCAGAAATGGAGAATCAAGAGATTCTCGGTGATGATACCGTGAACATAGTCAGGGAAGTGAAATTAGAAGAAGATGAGGAAGAATTTAGGAGCTGTTGTGAAGATGAGGAAGTATGGAAGGAGACTGAGGATTTGGCGGTGAAGGAAGAACCGAAGGAGGATCTTGATGAATTTTCAGTGAAGATGTTCTTCAAGGGCACGTCTATAACTGAGGCTGGGGATTCTGGTTCTGGGTTCTCTGGAATTGGTGTGGTCATGGAGAGATCAACTAATTTTCCAGTTATTCGGGTGCAGAAGAAGCTTGATTTTTATGTGGAGGAGTCTGTGGCCGATTATTTGGCTCTTATGGATGGTCTGGCCGAGGCAATGCAGAATAAAATCCGTCGCGTGTACGCTTTTACGGATTCTGAGTTGTTGTATGATCAGGTAAGTCTTTGTCCTATAATTTTGGCGTAAATCTTCGGTACAGAATTGTATGGGCTCCTGCAGGAGTGACTTCATGATGCAAGTTGTGTCTAGCTCTTTAATGTGTCAAAATTTAGTAAGCTTGTCGCACTCGTTTAAACTGTTCCTCTCACCCGCACACAGCCACCACCACCCCCCCCCCCTCCCTCCCAACCATAATGCTTGTATTATCCTCTCTTGAAGAATTTTTGGATGCAGGGCCAAGATCTTTGCTTACTGTTTTCTGTATTTGTAACCTGTCAACTTGTCATGGTCCACACATTTTGTGGCACAGAAATAATTTAGTCTTATGAGGAATTCTATATTGAAAAGTAGCTCTCATGGAATTAATTAAATGCAATATATTGAATGATATATTTAACATGTGAATTTTTGGCAGATTGCCCGTGAGGAGAAACTTAACATTCCACTTCTAGTGGCACTGAGACAAAGGATTGTAGAACATACCAGTGATCTTGAAGCTTTTGTTTTGAAACTGGTTCCCAGTCTTGACCTTGAGAGGCCACTGAGATTAGCCCAAATTGCAATTGGTGTTGTCTCTTCTCAAGCCATGGGGGTTAAATCGCTTGAAAACTGTTCTATCTGCTGCGAGGACAAGCTGTCTCCAATGATGATCACGATGAAATGTTCCCACAAATTCTGTTCACATTGCATGAGGACCTATGTTGATGGGAAAGTGCTGTCATCGCAGGTCCCAATCAGATGTCCTCAGTTGAGATGCAAATATTACATCTCTACTGCAGAGTGCAGATCTTTTCTTCCGCTCAGTTCATATGAATCATTGGAGAGAGCCCTTGCAGAAGCAAATGTCCTCTATTCGGATAGAATCTACTGCCCCTTTCCCAATTGTTCTATCCTGCTTGATGCTCGTGAATGTTTGTCAACTAGGGCAAGTTCATCAAGTCAGTCTGATAATAGCTGTGTGGAGTGCCCTGTTTGTCAAAGATTTATCTGCATAGATTGTGGGGTTCCCTGGCATTCTTCAATGAACTGTAAAGAGTACCAGAATCTCCCTTTGGAGGAGAGAGATGCGGCAGATATTACCTTGCATCGGTTGGCACAAAACAAAAGGTGGAGGCGCTGCCAGCAGTGCCGCAGGATGATTGAGCTCACTCAGGGTTGCTATCACATGACCTGCTGGTAAGATATATCACTTTTCTCACAGATAATGGTGTTGTCTTTCATAGAACAAGTTGGTAGATGGATAAGAAAGTAGAGAGACAATACCATAGGACCAACGCCTATAAATACATTTCTCTTATTCGGCCTCAAATTAATAAAATTGCCTCTAAATTTTGAAAAACTGGTTGGTTCAATCATCTGATTTTCTGGCTTCTATCATATATTCAATGTAAAAGTATGATGCTCCGGTTGGAAGCAGCCTGTACGGAAAGTTGGGTGCTTATAAGTCCTTGCAAATTAATTAATTGCTTCTTGGATTTTAAGGTTTTTAGGATTTGTAATCCCAGAATTTAGAGTCTAATCATACTAGTAGTCCTTTATGTGAAATAGGCATGTAGTGACACAGGTGACAATCCTATTAAAAAGAAACTGAGAGTGATGACATGGCAATTATGGCTGCTGTAATTGATAGTGATAATGGTGGTGATGGCTACTGTCATGATGAAATTGCTGGGGCGACATTGATGGTATTGTTGTTAAGAGGTGCTAGTGACAATTTGTGTGATTGTAACTATTGGTATGCTTAAATAAGAGGCTTTTGAGAACGCTTCAAGGTTTGCTTGTCATTGAACAATATTTCTAGTTCTTTTAAGAGTTTACAATTTCATTTGAAGTTTAGTTCTTAGTTTCCTTTTTGTTTAGTTTCTAAGGATTGCTTTACAGTATACACCTTTGGTATCTGATGCACTAATATTTATTCAAAAAAGATGGAATAAGTAGAATGAGATGTTGCTTATAAGATTAGAGGTTGGATGAAGTTAGGAACTTTAGTGGGACGATGCCCAAAGTGAAGTTTTGTCATATAATTTGTAACAAAAAGGCCAATTGCATACTATGATATAAATGTTGACTTATTAGGAAACAATATTATAGAACTGTAGTTGAACTGAGCAAGATGCATACGGTAGCAACAATCGATAAGAGATAATAAGAAGTGAATGTGTATGTGGAGGATGGAGGTGTGCATTTGTTGGAGAAAAGACAAGACCATTGATGATGGTTGTCCTGTGTAAGGAAAGCAATAAATGCAACATGAAGAAGAATGATTTAATTTGTGGTAATGATGCTCAAAAAAATGGAGGTTGAAAAAAACATAAGAGGGAAGGTTTCTGCTCAATATTCAATATCCTATTGCTTTAGCTAGTGTTGAATGGTGAAAATAAATACAATTGCAGACTCTAATTTGTTCAAAATAACTTTTTATTGAATTCAGTTTACTGGATAAGGAGAAGCATTTGTGGTTCATGATTTTCATGTTTACTTTTATGTAAGAGTTCCTAGTTGAGATGATTTGCCTATGTCCAAAAATTTGTCAAACTAGACATGTACTTCATGGCCTATTGTATTCTGTCATTTGTGAATATGTCTGTGTTTACTTGGTCTCTCCTGTTTCTCTCTTTCACACAATGACTAATTTGTGCTTATTAGCTGCATGCTGATCTCATTGAGTGTTGATAGATTTGAACAAATTAATAGTATTTTTTCCATGGACCCAGAACTAGGTTTTCATTTGGTATTGGGGTGTGGTGGCTTTTAGGCCACATTTAATGTGAAATAGAAGCACTGGATATCATATAGTAGTGCAAACGGAATGTGTCACACTAAAAATTGGCATTACTGAACACTTTTTAGCTTTGTTTTTAAAACATATAGATCGCCACAATACCAAACGAAACCTTATGTACTATGCCAAATTCTACAAATCAAACATGCAAGCTGGTAAAGCAAAATTTGTTCAAATTTGTTGAGATTATCTTGTGCAATAATATGGAATAATAATTAATAATCTGACACATAAATGAAAAAAGCTGCCCTGGTTGCTTAACGTTGAAACATGACTAACTACTATTGACTAGCTGTAGCATGCATTTGTTACTTGGCACAATTTTTTGCTGTAAATGTTCATATAAAGGTTGATAAGCAAGTCAATTGTGAGTTGATTTCACTGCATGGTTTGGAGTTTTAAACCAACTGTACTCCCATGTCTGATTTAAAGGTGCGGACATGAGTTCTGTTATTCTTGTGGTGCCGAATACAGAGATGGCCAACAAACCTGTCAATGTGCCTTTTGGGATGAAGACAATTCAGAAGACTTTGTCTCCCAGTCTGTTCAGGAATTAGAACAATGGGCATGGGAAACTTTCAACTCTCTCCCCACGATCATGGATGCTTACTCAGACCAAGAGAGATCACAGCTGGCACTGATCCAAAGATTCCTTGCTGGGGGTTTCAGTCTGAGTGATCATCATGCATACCAATCCCCACCTCGATGTACAGAGTCATATGTAGATGCTATTAAGGATCTCCACCAACTTCCTTGGCTTGAAAGGTTTGTCTCTGTGATAAGTGACAACTACTATGAAGATTATATGCAGTGAAGTCAAATCAAGATGTACTCTGAAAGCACATAATAAGTCGAAATCCAAAAAAGATTTTAGAGGAGGTAGAGAGCTTCTTGCTCAATTCACTCCCATTTTTTCTCTTTTACACGGGCATGTAATAATGGATGCTCTTTCTTACCGTGTAATTTTCTTAGTCATTATATGCTGGACAAATTATGGCCCTGACTGAAGGTCCTCGCATTGGGTGGAAGGAGAAGCATCTAAGCTTGGTAGTTGCTTTCTTCTTGAAAGAAAAGAAAGAGAAAAAGATAGAGAAATACTTGTGTCATTCAATTGGAAAAAAAAACAATGAAAACTTAATATATTTCTTGCTTTCTGTGTCTGTTGGATAGATAAGGAATGCTTTGAGTCATCCCAATCAATAACAGTGACATTTTCCCAATTTAGATGTTTGCAAATCATAGAAATAAATTGTAAATTGTTCTGTTGAGCTTTTTGATTATGTTTTTATGGTATCTGGAATGGAAAAAAGAAATGGATGGTAGGAAAGATCCTAAAATAAGAAACCATACTGCATTACGCACTTCACATGGCAATTTCTTGACTAGTATCGACTTGTAACTTCTCTTGGTGACTGGGGAGGAAATATTAAGAAAGCTCTTAACATAGGAGTTGTTGCCGGATTCTTCGGCTTGATCTTGGGGAATTGACTCTGAGTCACAAACCATCTTTAGGCAGGTCACGTGCATGTGCGTGTACCATTGACTCGGCTGGAGCCCGAGAATCAGGCTGAGCATTTACAGCTCAACAACCTTATATGCTTAAACTTAGAAATGATACCTCAATGCTTGAAACTGTACTCTCCATTTGACTTGTATATTATTATCAGAGTTGACTTCAAACATTAATCGTCAATTTTTTCATATAATTTTTTTAGTTCAAGTGGTTAACTGTGTTTTTCTTCCCAATTTTTCGACTCAAGTATAGAAAATCACATTGGTCTTTTGTAGATCTTAAGTTCTAATGAGATTTGAGGATGACAATAGATATTCCACCTGATTGCTAAGCAGTGAAAACATAGAGAGAACTAGTGAACTTTTGATACTGATAAATATTACTCCGTTTCGTACAAGCAACTGGAGTTGGAGTTGTTTCTAAAAGCACTTGCATTATTAAAGCTGGGACCACAAAAGCAGAACTTGATTCTTTGATTGTTTTGCAGGCAACTAAGTGTAAGGCGTCAACCCTTTTCTTTTCTGTATGATCCTTGAATTACGGCAACTACAAATAGAATAAACTAGACATTCAGCTGGGGTTGAAACTTTTGTATGACAATTTTGAAAGGTGACATCAGATTATCATAAAACAATAAGCAAAGCAACACGGTAAATTGAATGTGAAGCTGAACTGAGCTGATTGACAAGAAAACGAACCAAATCCCGCTAAATATAGCACAGCAACAAGAATTTTATCATTATCAATCCTTAATAAAGTACATACAATCAAATTTATCCGTGCTAAAGAAAAGAGCAAACAAGCAGGAACAGAAGATCTGCTAATATGGAGACACGAAAGAGATGAGACAGTAGAATTTGAAGACTTATGCTTTATAGTGAAGGAGGAAGGACGCATACTATGTTCCGTTGCTGAGAGAATCAAGAAGATATACAACTTCTGCACATATTTACATAGATATTAATACTATTACTTCTATTTTCGTTCAACATTTGTTATCAAAGACCAAATACAACATTGAGGACACGCAGAGGACCTTACAAAACTAGTGATTCCTGAAGATCATATGACAGACATTTGAGAGAACATTTACAACTTTCAAACAGTTCAAATTCAAAAAGGAATTCAGACATTGAATTTGAAGTGCTGCATATCATAAGTTCTGAATAAATAAACAAAGGCTCCCACACGAGTGTTCTCTATGAACATATGATATGAACAAAATGAGAAAATTTTCCAAAACTGCAAAATATAATAACAGTACCTAATTCTGTAATGCACTGCTATCTCAAAATTCTTTGCTATTAATTAACTTTACAGAAGAAAAAAAGAAATCTTTGAAACAATATACATGTTTCCACCAGAGGAATCAAAATCATTTCAGATTCAAGTTGGATTGGAGCTCCAAAACTGTCCTAATTGGGAAAACTACATTCAGGAACTATAAGTCATAACCCTGAACATGAAATTGCATTAGAACCATAACTGATAGCTTTAAGGCTTGAATCAAACATATTTGTCATCCACCTCTGAGGACCATTTGATTCTCCTAATATATTATATGCATAAGAAGGCCATCTTATATCCGTACCGCATGAGTTTTCAACGCCCATTCTGATCATCTTTTGTGTTCTCTCAAGAACTAGAAGACATGAAAATGTGGAGAAACTGTTGCCCACAAAGACATCAGCCCTTAAGCATACTTCATAGTCTATCGCTGACTGAATGAGATATGGATATTTCTTATAAATTCCATCAACACCCAAATTCTTCTTCACAACGGGATGTAAGCCTTCGCTCCATCCGCTCATTATGGAAGAGTCTTTAAGGAGACTATCAGCCACGGCAATGTAAAGAACAGTTGGAGTTTTCAGACCGACAATGTTCCCGACTCGCTCCATAATCTCCTCCTTGCCACTGCAAATGTGGCTTATGTTTGATCTTTGCTCTAAATTTTTACAATGTATGACCCAGTCAATCTCTATCCTCATATGGACTGCTACATAAGGAACCTGCAGCGCCAAAGAACCATCAGACTTCACAGCTTTTTGTGGAGACTCCGCGTTGATTCTAATGTCTCTTCCTACCTCTCTAAGTTTAGACACAACTTTATCAGCTTCCTTAGCTATTTCTTCAACTAAAACTAAGCATTCAAAGGCTCTAGCATAGTCCTTAACTGGCCAATGATCATGCCACAAAAATGGATTCTTTCCGACAATTCGAAGCACCTCATACCCATCAGTTGGATCCTCGGCAGACTGCTGCAATTGCTCCATATCTCTATCAACAGTCCATTTCCTTCCACTTCCCTTACGAAGCTCAAAAACTCCAGTTCGATTCTCAACATCCGAATAGCGACCCAATTGAACAAACCCACTACAAAGTGAATTAAACCTTCCAAATTGGAAAACCTTATCAAAGGAAATAGGTTGCAACTGACCAATATGCTTGTAAAACAATGAAGCACTTAAGCTAGGCATCAAAAGGGTACGGTTCAACAACCTAGCAGTCAAACAAGCTCTTGCAAATGCTATCTTTTGATTGTTTAGTCCCCAAACAATTTGAGGAACCTCCAAGAACTTGTCTCTACGAATTCGGGAATCAGAATTCGTAGGCAAAGATCGACTTTGAATGATTTCAATGTTCTTCTGTTCAATCTCAACAAATCCAAAAAATGAAGGCAGCCATGCAGTTCTGATAAACAGAGCAACAACAAGTAAAACAAGACATTTGCATGTCAAAGAACTCACTTTTGAGTGAGACAACCCGGATAATCTTGAACTTTTACAACTGAACGGTAAGTCCATTTCAGAATTCCAACCCAGAGAACTTCACTGCTTTTCCATTGAATTGCAGTTCTTCCAAAATTGACTCAGATTCAGTCCAAAAATGTCAAGCAAACTTGAAAATCTGTATGATTCAGAAAAAGAAGTGATAGTTTAGACAGTTTGAACATGTATGTATCACAAAGACTATACAGAATGAAGAACAGAGGAAGACCAAAAAATCAAATTCACATTATTTCAAAGACTATTAAACCCTGATGATAATCCAAAAAGAATTTATTAAATACAGAGGAAGACGACAAAGAGAGTGGGAAACAGGAAGACAGAAATGAACATTACCTTTAAATTTGAATCTCTGACACATAGGTTGATTCCAAAAACACTATTCGATGGACCCAAATGAGGTTTATGATAAAAGGAAACAGAAATCTGACCAAAACCCAGAAAGCAAAGGAACAAGAAACTGACGAATGATGATCATCTCAGGAAAGAAAATAAATGAATAAATAAAAAGCCTGAATTCACGTAAGCCACAAGCAGACTCAAAGTATCCACAATCATGACAAGCAAGAAACTTAAAAAGCTACAACAAATAAATAATAAATTAATAAATTAATAATAAATGTAAACTTGTTTACATTTTTATATCCACAAATGGGAGAAAGAGAAGACAATGGAAATAAAATTAAAAGGAAAGTCGAAGAAATGGGTGATTGGGAAATGGGAAAATGTGCAAAAGAGGAAGTAAAAAGGAGTGGGATATCACTGTGCTTTTAAGTCTAAACTGCATTGACAATCAAAATCTGGCAAATGCTTTAGAATAAAAAAAAAAAACCAACAAAAGGACAACTCTAGATTTCTTTCATCAGAGTAAAGTCCGCATCAGTGTGGCGCCCACTACGATACCGCTGCTGTTACTCTACAATTCTTTCTACTGTTTACAGCATTTTAGAAAAGTGTTTTCTGAAACAAAATAGATTTTCTTGCAATGTTAGTAAGTGAGAACAATATCTTATAATTGTCGCCGAGAATCTGTTTTTTCTGTTAATGTTGATGGAGGATTTTGGTTTTGCGTTTAAAATAAGTCAAAACCATTATCTCCTTTAACCGTTATTTAATCTGTGATAGTTTTGTTTCCGAAGGTCTTGTTTCCTTATGTTGTGTTGCCCTTTTTCTTTCTTATATTCTTTTCTCGTAACTCAAATTTCCAGTGGAATCTGTTTCTAAAAACAGTTTTCCATTACAATTTTAGTTCATGCTTCAATTGTAACCTAAATAAATTTAGGGAAGTAAAATTAAATGTATTTTAGTGGCAAATTGTGATTTTGTTATTGCGAACACATAAGATTAATATGGGCTAGTTTAGTTTAAAATATCCCAAAACCAGTTGTAGTGATTAGTGTAATTGTTTGCACGGGAGACTGGACTCTTGAAATTACAATCTTAATTTTTATAACAGGATATTGAAATTATAAATCCAACGCTTGAATGCTTTGTGACATTACATAAACACATGGTAATGCTATAAAAAAAGCATACAAAGAAAGAAAGAAGAAAATGATGGGCGAGTGTGGGGGACATGTGACTTAGGGTGTATTTATTTTTAAGAATGAAAACGATTAAAGAAAAGAAAAAAAAAACAAATTTTTCTTTATTTGTTTATATCATGAAATCATCTACGAAAAAAAATTTATTATTTTTTACTTTAATAAAAATATTCTTTACTTCTAAATTTATTGATGTTTATTAATAAATTAATATTTTTAATTTAAATTATCATATTTATTGAAAATAATTATTAAATAATAGTTAACAAATATATATTTTTAATATTCTTAAATATAAATATATATTATATTCATTAATTATTTTTATTTAGGTAAAAATATTTATTTTTTTGAAATATTTTATGCATTTTATAAATAAAAAATTAAATTTATTTTTAATTTTTTATTTATAAATAATTAAATCTTATAAATTTAATAGGTAATTTAGTAACATATGTTTAAATTTATACTATGTGAATATATTTGTTAATTTAAAAAATATTTTATATTTTGAATGCATTACTTTTTTTTTAAATTAATAAATTCAATTGCATATGAATATTAAATTTATTTATTAAAGTATATTTAATTTTTAATAATATTTATCAAATTATATTATAATCATAAATAATAATATTTTTTCTTATTTATCTAATAGTCTATTTGTCTTTAAAAAATTTTAAAAATTACAATTAGAATTTATCAAATAAATATAATTAGTGATATGAATTACGATAAATATAATATTATAAAATAAAATTATAAATTAATATACTGATGAAAAAATAATAATAATAATTATAGTTTATAAGATATTGTTGAATTTTTTATAGTAAAAATAAATATTAATGATGATCAATTAATTTATAAATAAAATAAAATCAAATTATTTTAATAATTTTTAAAATAATTAATTAATTATTAATAATTATATTAAATTAATTTAAATAAAAAATTATGTTAATATACAAAAATAAAAAATAAAATTAAAAGTTGAACTATTTTAAGAAGGGAAAAGAGAATTCTTCGTATTTAAATTAAAATTTTTTTTTGATCTCACTTGAGAGAATAAAAACTTTTTAAAAAATTTATTCTTTCTTTTTTATTTTTTAAATAAATAAAAAAAATTTATTTTTTTAAATTTTTTTTTATCTATATCCATGATTTAACAAAAACACACGTTTCCTTGCAGAAATGTAGGGTATTTTTCAGATGAAAACTGACAAACGAATCTCCTTCTGTTCCACGTGACACCTCACAGTCCCGCGGACGCGGACACGGAGACGGACACGGACACGGACATAATCCCATTTAACCACCAACCAAAAATAAATTGAACAAACCAATATGAATTGAAAAAGAGGCTTCACATGCGCAACATGCGCATATGCAATGTGGTGGGGCCCATTTTTGTTTATTTGCGCGCGATTCATGTTGGGGTCCATTCCCTTCCCTTCCCTTGTTATGGGTGTATTGTCGTTCTAAATAAAAAAAAAAAAAAACCAATATAATAAATAAGTCAATTACATTATACAAAATAAATCATAAATATAATAATAATAACAATAATATCTAGTGACAACAGTAGATTGAATTTAGGTCAGATATCTTTGAATTTTTATTTATATTTAGTAAAAAAAATTTAATATCAAATTCATGCCAAACTTGTATAAGGTAAAATATTTTATTGCCAAATCCACTTAAATAAATATTTAATATTTATCAAATTCACATATATATATATTTGTAAATTTTTAATAAATTTTTAATTATATTTATACTATTATTAAATATTAAGTTTAAACTTATAAATTATTAAAATAAAATATATCAATCATATAAAATATCAGTTTTACATTCAATATAAAATAAAATTTATCATAACTATAAAAAAATACATAATTATTTTACAAATTTATATATAAAATACTAAAAATTTAAAATAAAAACTTATAACTTATAAGTCCAAAACAATAGTCATCCACTTTACATCTTTATTTTAGTCAATTGTAATTAGCATCCACCTAACATGATTTTTATAGTAGTGAATAATAATTTAGAAATTGATGAAGAATAAATCTTTATAATTAAAAGAAATAATTAATTTATTCCATCAATAATATCTTTAATGTTTGAATATTTATAATTTATAATTTTTATTGAAAAATTTAAAACTAATTACTAAAAAAATTAATTAACTAAAAGTAATATTGTTATAAAAAATAAAAATAATTTAAGCTGTTCGGCTAACTTGATTCTCTTCCCTAGGGATCCCAAATGAGAGAACCCTAAGAGAGCCGCCGACTCTAATTACCGTCCATATATGATCCATACGAGCCCCTGATAATTGCGTTGTTGTGCCTGGGTTGTGATGGCTCTCAGCCACACAGATAGTTCAATGTCAAGATGATACGGATTAACCCTTTCTTCTTGCACCAAAGATCTTATCGTTTCCAAAGGAATTGGAGTTAAATGTCGTTCAAGCTTTTCTTGGGAGTTATCATGGGTTACTTTAGCATTGTAGCACCTGGAAATGGTAAGATCTTTGGCACAAAAAGAAGTGGTTGATCTGTATCATCTAGACTTGATTCTGATATTTTATTTTGAAGAACTGACTAATCGAACAAGAATAAAGATAGAGTCCTATGAACGAATTCCACATATTTTCTTTCCACATCTAGGATTTACATATATAACATATATTACTGTCAAGAGTCAATTTTCATTATTGTTTACTAATACTAGTGAAATCACAAGTGCAAACTCAAAAGGAGATTCGGCTCCGACACCCTTTCTAATAACTATGAAACACATAGAAATTTCATTTTTTTAAAGAATACTACTTCTCTTACTCATATTGAATTAGAGAGAGTTGTCTCGCACCTCTAGATATTCTTTACCTACCCACCTGTGTTGGTTTCAGGCTCGATAGATAGTTTAATAAGTCAATTACAAATATTTGTTGAAATATTTACGAATATTTATCTGCACCCATGGCCATCCCATATTCACTATAGGTTTTAATTTTATTTTTTTAATTCATCCTAAATCTACTAAGAAGTATACTAAATTCGTTGCATGACGATCGAGTACAAACATGTTTACGAGTAAAATTATCATTTCTAACAACAACAGTAGCAACAACAATAGTGAAAATAAATTTAAAATCATTATAATTTAATAGTTGAAATTTGAAATTAATAAATAATATTAAATATTTATAATTCAACATTTTTGTATACTATTGAATTGTTTGAATTAATGATTTAAAATTAATATCTTAATTTAAGTCTAAAAAAATAAGCAAATAAAATTTCACCCATAAAAAGTTATTTTTTAAAAAATAATTTTATTTTACTTATTTTTATATAAAATAATAATATACAAGTATTATTGTTTTAATGAAATAATAAATAAGGATATGTTTTGATAATTTTATTTAATTTTATATAAATCATTGACATTGACCTCCTTTTATTTGTTGCAATTGAGTGAAACGTGTCTTTATTTATTTTTTAGCTAAAATTTTATTAATACTTAATTTTTTATATTTAAAATAAGACATAAATTTTTGTCTACAAAATCATAAAATTCAAGTTGATAATGTTGATTTTTTTTAAATTTCAGTTTTATTCATTAAATTATATGAACTAATAAATAAAAATTCATTTCTCAATTTAAGTTAAAATATGCCAGGGAAAAAAAAAAGTAAACTATCAGTCCAAAATAACATTAGGTCACCTATCCCAAGGTAAGGTACAACTTGTCGTGGCAAATAATTAAGATCATAATGTAGTCTACCACAATAAATAATTAATATCATAGTGTAGTAATCAAACATGAAGGTAGAAAATAATTGATGGTCACAAGAATTATTGCAACATCTAATTCTGTTCAACTACGCAACCTCACTTGAATCTCCAAAAATTTGCTTTGCTTGGATCTTACACATAGCCCACAAAATTATTGGGTTGAACAGTAGATGTTCAACGGGCCCAAGATTGTTTTGGATAATTATAATAGAGAATATAAATATAAACACCCCAACTGTGTTTTAACTGCATACAATTTTTTTTTTTTTAATTTTTAAGTGTGTGCAAAATTTTTTTTGAATGTGTGTACGTTTAGAAATATGAGTTGTGGGTGGCATTTGTTGGTCACAAATCTCATCTTTGTTTGGAACTAAAGTGCTTGGACTTTTAAATTGTAACTATTGTAAAATGAAATTACTAAATATTTAATATAACTGTAAATAAAAAATTAATGTTGTAAAATATTTTAAGTGTTGTGTCTTTAAAATCAAGTATATATTTAACAACACCAAACACAGCCTATTTAAAATATAAATGTAAAAATAGTTAACATTATAATGCAAGACAAACATTCATGGGTTGTGATTTTGTTCACGAAGATACAAGAATGTTGATATTGTTAACAAGACTAAAATATAAAAATAAAATTTATGTCTGAAGCAACCATCTTTCGAGAAAAATAACAATTTTCTCATTCCAATAAATAAGGCTATATATATATATATGTATATAACCTTCTAAAACCCTAAGCCATGTAGGATTCAAATAAAGTAATCTTAACAAAGTAAAAATAAAAATATTAAATTAAATAGAAATACTAAATCAAGTAGGATTTAAATAAAGTGATCCTAAATATAGTAGGAAAAAAAATATTAAACTAAGTAGAATTAAACAATATAATTATAAACAAGGAAGGAATAAAAATATTAAGTAGGAAATAATAAAAATAAAGTAATACTAAACCAAGTAGGATTAAAAAATGCACAAAATATTTGTGTTGAATGTGTTGTATTATTGGTCATCATTCCCCTCTATTTGAAAAGAATCATCTCCAGTGATCATATAACCTTACTTCTAAATAATAGATAGACAATCAACTATATTAATTATCTTGGATATGCCTATGTTAGTAGGTAGGTCGATAACATATGTATTTATAATTGATTTTCTTTAGAACTTTAAATGAACCATAATGTTTTTGCCGTAACTTGCACGAACCCCTATTAGTTGTCTTTCCTTACACATATATAACATCACCTCATCTTTTTTGTTAAGTATTTGCTTGCTTCTATATTTATCAACTGTAGCCTTGTATTTGAGATTATTTTCTTCCAAGTATTGTTGTACTCCTTTGAATAACATTGTAATTATTCGCCAAAGTTCTACAATATGCCTTGGAATTTTATTGTACACAATAGGGAATGGACTTTTCCTAGCACATTTATTAACTAAGCTATCACAGGCAACCTTAACTTATGCCAATGCAAAGTCCATTAACTTTTTTTATCTTCATAAATATATTTGATCAAATCACTTAAAGAACCGTTCACCATTTCTGTTTGACCATTAGTTTAGGGATGCATTGTGGTAGAAAATTTCAATTGAGGACGATGTTTTGGAGATGATTAAGGAAGATGATGACGAGGTGAAATATGTCACAAAGAGGCTCTTATACACCATAATTCAGCCTGATGAGACACAATGTAAATAGATCTTTAAAACTAAGTATTATGTGGATGCTAATACGTGTCGCCTTATGACAGATAATTGTAGTAATGAGAATTTGGTATATCAAAATCTTGTAAATCACCTTAAAATGAAAACACAAGCACATCCTCGCTTTTACAAAATTGGGTGGATTTAGAAAGAGCCTAACATCAAGATTAGTTAACAATATCTCTTGTCTTTTCTTTAGGGAAATATAATAAATATGATGTTCTATGTAGTGTTGTGGAAATGGATGCATGTCATGTGCTACATTGTCGACCTTAGAAGTATGATATGGATGCAATCCATAAAAAGAAAGACAATACATTTTTTTTTGAGAATTACAAAAAAATTGTAATATTTCTTCCTTAATGGAGTATTGTTGTCTTGAAAATGTAGGAAAAGACATTGTCATCCCCAGCTTTTAAAGAGGACAAGTTTATGAAAGACATGAAGAATGCTAAAACCAATACTTTCTTAGTCATGAAAGAAGAAGAATAACTTATGCAACCTATGTTTGAGAAAATTCAAAGCTTATTAGTAAAATTTAGCAATTAACATAATTGAAGATGTAGGTGTTCTGCAAAACTTCAATTGAGTTCTTAATCACATCTAGAAGATTAGTAAAAAAAGTAGCTAAAAAATTGCTATCTATATTAGATATGATGGATATTGGAACTTCATGCATACAAACAATTTTTTGAAAGAATAATGTAGTGACATGATAAGCATTTGTGGTCTTTTGGCATGAAATGAAATATGAAATCTTCAAAAATCAATTAATCATCACAAATATTGAATCAGTTCCTCATTCCGTCATAGGCAAACCAATACAAAATATAGAGATATGTCATACCATAAGATATTGGGTGTGCATAATGGAATATATAAACATGTGTTTTGTGGCTACCTCTTACTTGTTTGACAAATCTAATGCCTTTGAACAAATTTTTTAATATCCCTTTATAGTTACGATTAGTAGTAGTGTTTCTTCAAATTGTTTATGATCTTATCCCTATCTATATGGTCACTTAAGTCATTGGAATGCATTTCCCTTATCAATTTGTTATGCAAGGAACTCCTAAGAATGCATAATTTGCTTCCTTTGAATGACTACTCATTTTAGAGTAAGTATTCTTTATAGGATTGGTTTAATAGGTGTGTAGCATGAATATTTCTAAAATCATCATCATTCTCATACAAATCTTTTAGTTGTTTAAAACTTGAAACTTTGATAGAAATAATTATCTATATATATTTAAATTCAACAGTATTTTAAATATTTAATATAGTTATTTTTTATATATCATAATATTGTTAAGTTATATATCATTTGTTGTTTTATTATTATATATATATGTGTTTAATAAATATAATATACTCTTAAAGTAGTAAGTTTAATTAGTTGAATGATATTCTTAAATATTTTTAGTCAAACATTATTATAAATAAGATAATAATAATGTATAAAGACTAGAATGCGTAATAACTGATGATAATATATTGTGAATTATGATTTGAGATATCAGGTCAATGCATTGGTATAAGTTACTGAATTAATATACTAGACCAACCATGAAAACGCTATATGAATTATTATAGGGATATCATAAACGATTCTTATAATGACAATAGAGTATGTGACCTTTGGATTTGAGATCACTATTATTTCCAATATTGAGAATAATATATTTTGATATTTTTAAATATTATCTGTAATAAGATAGACTATAAAAAAGTATAACATGTTATAACTTGTGCACAGGAATGTGTGTGATTAAGATAGGATTTGACCCTCTTATATAATAGAATTGAGTAAAATTATGAAAATACATTGCCATACTCAAATAAATTAACATATGATATTGATTTCATTTCTTTAAATAAATTTGCTCAAGTTATGAAAGAAATATAAAAATTAAATTATGCAAGGGTGACACATTTTATGCCTTGTATTCAATTGAAATATCTAAGATAAACGAAGTAAATTACATACAATATTAATCATGAATAAAGTGATGTTGAATTACTGACATTTTTGTTACTTAAATAGTTGTAATATATTATTAGATACTGTTCACTGATTATGATACCAAAATTAAATTTTAGTGTTACTACTAACGTTACAAGAATTTATTGGGTCATATATTAAGATTAGAAAAAATATTAATATTACTTTATAAAGATAAATTTTGATATATATGTGTATGTGGAATCTTAGATTTATTTAAGACTTGTTAAACTATTTAGTATTAGATTTGGCTAGGCTTATATTGCAAATATTAAACTAGATTTGATAATACATATTTTACTAAATAAATTAGACTTTTAAAAAAAAATCAACCAAATAATTTAAATTTAAATCAAAACTATAAAATAGTATTATAAATAGATAATATTTAGTATTTTTAAAGGGTGTTTAGAGTTTTACTTTTACATATTTTTCTTTTGAGAAAAAAATATAGAAAAACAGTTCACACTTTAAATACATGAGTTAACATACCGAGTTAATTCTTTTTCATGTGGATATCTAGAAGCATAAAAGTATTCAATGTGTATTTATAATTTGACAAATTGTCTAATACAAAGATATTGTTAAATCTATTTGATTATATAAATATATATATTTATATCTGTGTGTGTATGTGTGTAGCATTAACGTTTGTCGCATGGATCTTGGTAACCAATAAAAAATATTTTTAATTTTTTTACTACATGAATGTTCTAGTTTACTTACAATAATAATAAGTGGTACAACAACTTAGAACATTTATTACCTTATGAGTAATACCAGATTTATAAACAACAATATAATTAAACCTTCTAAGGTAAGCTACCCACCTAACCAATTTGTGATCAATGTGTTGCAACTTACAAATTTGCTTAAGAGATTAATAGTTAAAATAAACAATGAATTTTTTAGGCAAAAGATATGCTATCCTAATCTTAAGAGTATAATACATAATATAGATTTTATATTGATAAGTTAACTATTTTTGTCTTTCATCGTTGAACTTTTCACTAAAAAAATTATAATGCCTTCTGTTTTAAGAAAGAATGTCCTTGATGCAAATCTTAATTGTATCACATTTGAGTTCAAATATATATATTTTTAAATTTAGGTAAAGATAAAGGTATCATAGGTATCTTTTACTTAACTAATTCGAAATTATGATCAATAATCTTTTTCTTTTAATTATGTCTTTCTTTAAACAATCAGTAATAAGTGCTATAACAGTGCTAAAATTTCTTATGGATATGGGATAAAAAAATTGTTAAGCCATTAAAACTCCTTATCTTAGCTAGTGTCTTAGGTTAGGCCATTCTTAAATACCTTTCACTTTTTCTTCATTCACAATAATATTCTTACTATTTACAATAAATTCTAAGAATACTTATATAGTTGCTAAGAATAGACATTTCTTTAAGTTGACAAATAGTTCATTATTCCTTTACCAAGACTTTCCTAATATAATCAAGGTGTTCCTCCACATTCTTACTTTAATTTATAATATCATTAAAATAAACAATACAAAATGAGACATAATGGTTTGAGTACTTGGGTCATGAGGTGTATGAATGTATTTGGTGCATTAGATCATCCGAAGGGCATGACCAACTACTCATACAACCTATCCTTTATCTTGAACAATTTTTTTCATTCATCTTTCAACCACATTCTATTTTAGTGATAGCTACTCTGCAAATTTATCTTGGTGAATATTTTGGCACTGCTTAACTGAATAAGTAAATCATCACATTTAGGGATAATTGGTTCATTATGATTATTTTTTGTGAAATTCTATATCATTTGAGAGTGAGTTCGGGTTATACTTTATACATACTCTATTTTTCTTAGCTAGTACGTGCCTTTTGGGCTTAGGGTTTAAAATTTTGGTGTAGAACCTGTATAAAAATTTTTTGAAACTATTTAGGTGTCTTCTATTTTTATTCATGATATGTTTATACCATATTATGCATATAGAATAATTAAACTGATCATATATTTATTTAGTCAATATCTAATCAAGGCATGTGATATTATAAATATTTTTATGTATTATTTACTTAATTTCATGATTTTATTTTTGTTATACAAAGTTAGAAATCATTAAAACATTAGGAAATTGCATAACTAGATTTTTTAAGGTTAAATTAGTAACTTGGTAAAGTTTTTTTTTATTAATTGCATAATTTAATTTTTTATAGCTTAGTAAGATTACTTTTGGTTTTTCTCTCATTAAATTAAGGTAAATTAGTAATTTCATAACTTATTAAACTAGAAAATAAATTGAATATTGACATTTAGGTCCAAATTGATATGATTGATGGAGATAAAGTGAATTAAGAGATTTTTGTCTACAAATCCCCACATGGCAGAATTTCTCCTCCATTTTATCTTCTCTAAACTTCTCCAAGCTTCTACCATTTTCTAGCATCCTCTTTCTTCATTGCTTCCACCATCTGCCATTGATGACCTGCCAAAATACTTTAGAAAATTTGTAGAGAAATCCTATAGCCATAAACAAACCAAGATCAAACCATAAACACCTAGACCAAAAAAAAAAAAAACTATTTGATTCCAATTAGTTTTCTTGAAAGAAAAATTCAAAAAAAATTCAAGAAAAGAGATTTTAAACTTAGGAAGCTTGTGGTAAATTTTCTTGATATTATTTATGCTTAGAACAATGTTAGAAACTAACAAGAAGCATGCTATAATTTTTGATTTTAGAACCATAAGAAATTGAAAATCTAGTATGTATATGTATATGCTTTTAGTTTAATTATTTGATATGAGTGATTTATGTTAAGGCGTGTATATAAATATATCTTGATATTTAAATGGATGTGAATTTATATTTGGATGTAGGAAGAAATAACTTTAGTGATATATATGTGTGTGTGTGTGTGTGTGACATGTATGACTTCAATTTAGTTGAATTATTTTAATTGATTCCTAAGTATTTTAATTACTTTTAATGTATGAGAATAAAACTAAATGGATGTTTAAGGTGCAAGAAAAAGTGTGATATAAATTTGTATAAATTTTATAAGTTATAGATTTTAAAATATTTTAACTATATATGACCAAAATTTGAAATTTGTAATTATTTGGATATTTAAATTTAAAATATATTCATATATTTTTAAATTTATGATAACATGTATGTGTGGTCACCATTGAGCGCTTAAAAGATTGGCATATTGTGTGTAAAAACTTAGGCTTAATTGGGTGAAAATTTGGTAAAAAATAGAAGTAATCATATCAAATGTAGTACTTGTAATTAATATATTTTGGTGCAATGAATACATTTATGGGTTAATGTTCATGTATTGATCAATATCAATTAGGAACATATGCATCGTGTATATTACATTAGCATCATATTTTTATATTTTTGGCATACTGAATATCACGTATATATAAATATTGTCTAAAACTTGATGTGATAAGAAAAGACTTTGCTCAATAAAAAAATTGATTTTGAAAGTGATTATTCTCCTGTGAATTGTAAGTAGATTGATGCGTTTTTAAATATTTTCAATGATGTGAATTTAAATGTTTTATAAATATAAATTTATTTTCAATATTTTTTGATAAAATAAATTTAAATATTTAATTATTTTATGAAATTTGAATTTATAAATGTATTATGAATATGAATTTAAAAATATTGAAGTAAGAGTAAATTTACTAAAAAATATTATTTGAGAATTTGTGTACGGAACCTATGGATGTATAGTTTAATGCATATGATATAGAAATGAGTTTATAATTTCATGATTTGTGATTATAGTATAAGTGGTCGATTATGAGTGTGTTTATGCATAAATTTGTGCTTGTTTTTATATGTATGAATTTTCGCTCTTACTAGACAAAGGAGTAAGAGAGAGGTTACTCATTTTTGCCTTTATTGCCTAATATGTGATAAATGAGATGTTATTACTGGATTTAATTGATGTCTGACACTACACTTTTTATTTAAACCAATGTGAGTGTAAGTTCAATAATTTGATTTTTATATGATTATGTGAATTAACTCGTTAGCAGATCTCAATATGTCCACCAAACGTATATTAAGAGATATTTCAGAGGACAATTTTTGAGCAATTCTAGATTTTTACTGGATCATCCACAAATATTATATGAAAATATTTTTCAATAATTTGTTTGAATATAAATGAATGATTAAAATTTTATAAATTGTTATATTTTTAAATAAAATATTCTTACTCCTCTATTTAAATTTTAGTTCACTATTATTGATATATTAATTAAGTTATTAATTACTTTTTTATTTTTGTAAAAAATATTTTTCAATTAGAAAGATTTAAAAATGTCATAATTCACACCTCAAACAATTAATTTTGTAGCAACTATTTTGTCAAAAAATCATTTAAATATATAGTATTTTTCATGACTATGTGTAGAAATGTCGTAGAAGGGATTCAAAAATTTTATAATGTTATTTGGTTGTTTAAAATATTTTTTTTGTAAATATTATATATGTATTTTATGATTTTAGGTATATGTAATACTATATGCTTTACGTATTAGTGTGAGTTATTAATGAAAAGTAACTCTCACATGTGTGTGACAGTTATTACGTGCTCAGATCTATAAATTTGAGCGTGACTTTTGGTGATAAAAATAAACCATGAAGGCTAGAAATCGGATTCGTTGTGCTACCCTAAGCTACTAAAATGCATAATACTATGCAAATTAAATCAGATCATCACAATTTTATTAGTAACACAATTGTCTATATACATTTCCAACTCCCATCCTTCTTAAGAGTAGTGAGATAAGCACAACACAAATTTTTTTCCTTGTGTATGCCTCTTTCTTAATAGTTCCTTCATCTTCTGTCTCTAGATCTCATTCTTCTCATAACTCATACGATAATGGGTTAGATTAGAGAAGCTAGCTTTAGAAACAAAACTAGAACAATGTTGTATAACTTATATTGGAGGTAATTGTGTTGTTTTACAATTAAATTGTTAAATTCTACCAATAAGCCTTGATCTTCCTCGTATATAAGTTATAATTTAGGGTAGCAAGTTGGATTATCATATTGTATTGTGTCAAATTAGATTTGTATCGTGTTAAATATAAATTAATCTAAATCTAACTTGTTTAATAATAGTGTCAAGAATTAAAAATTTTAATTAAAAATAATTAATAAATGGTTAAATGAATTATAATTGTGTTACTTGTTTAGCATATTTTTTTTAATATATTGTAATATATTTCTATGATATTTATAATAATATATATACAAATACTAATTAATTTTATTCTAAATATAACTAAATACTTTTTAAAACGTAATAAGTATAATTAAATTATTAAAAAATATAAAAATATAAAATAAAGTCATTAAATTATAAATAATTTAATATATTATAATTTCTCAAACAATTAATCGTATTATAAATAAGTTTACGTGTCAAGAACTCTAAATTTAAATTCGATATAATTATTAATTATATTATTTTGTATTTATTTATTTAATAATAATGTTATTTTAATTAACTCAAATTTGTAAATTTGTATTAAATTTGTATTGATTTAGTGAGTTGTGTCAAAAATTATCACCCTTGGACTATGTAGGTCACTCTTCTCTCTTTACAACTAAGAAAGTATAAGTTTTGGTGTTCTTCATGTCTTGCACAAATGTGCCCTTTCAAAGAGTTATGAATAGTAATGTCTTCTTTACTTACAAGACAATAACGTTCTGTTGAGTAATAATTGTTACATTCTTTTTGCAGTTCCACAAAAACGAATATTTATTGTCTCTTATTTTATGAGTTGAATCATTAACATTGTGTAGGTCGGGCAAGTAGCACATGACATGCATCCATCTCCATAACGTCATATAGAACATTAGATTTGTAAGATTTTCCCAGAGATACAGGTAAAGAAATTGTTAAGCAATCCTTATGTGAGGCCCTTTTTAAATCCTTCAATGTTTAAGGGTGAGGATGTAGCTATGTTTTCAGTTTGAGACTTTACATTGGCACAAGTTGATTTTGCCTATAACAACATTATAATTGTTGAAAGAGCGTCCATTCATAGTCGTAAGGTAGGACTTACTCTTCAAGAGAGCTTTCATTTGAGTCAAACTCCTTATAGCGAGCAACCCTTCCACCCTTCCGTTCGTAGTTGCTATTGATTCTGCTGCCACCATGCATCGACATTGTTATTTAATTTATAAGCTATAGAATTTACCTCTCGTTCTGGTTCAACATGCATAAGATCAAAAAAAAAAAAAAAAAAAGTTTCAGCTTGCAGATCTAGTCCAAGAATTGCTCTATATGTCCGACTCTGTTGAAAATAGGAAAGTCAATTTTTATTTTTAAGTATCTTGCTCTTGTGTCGAAAACCTTCCTCTTGGTTGCTGTTTAGATTCGTATTCCTTTTAAAATCCTCTTCTATAGGCGTTACGTCCTCTTCCCACTAATTTCTAATGTGCCTTCTGAATATGGGGCTGCGCGGCACTAATAGAGCATTGATTTATATCCCCTCAACAAGTTTAGTCAAATTTGCCACGTTTCTAGCCATCTCTTCCATATGTTGCTCTACCCTTGTAAGTAGATCTTCTTGATTGTTCCTTGTCCAGCCATCTCAAGACCAAGATTTGATTCCACCTAATGCACGCCAATCATTGATGGATTGTGATTTCATTCGCGAAAATGCAAAAATATTGATATCGTTAACAAGATCCAAAAAAATATAAAAAAATAAAACTCATGTCTAAAACAAATTATTTTTTGAGAAAAATAATAATTCCCCAAATCTAATAAATAAGGTTGTATATATAGTCTCCTAAAACCTTAAATCAAGTAGGATTTAAATAAAGTAATCCAAAATAAAAAATAAATACTAAATTAAATAAAATAGGAATAAAAATATTAAATTAAATAAAAATCTTAAAATTAAGTAGAATTTAAATAAAATAATTCTAAAGAAAATAGGAATAGAAATACTAAGTAAGAAATGATAAAAATAAAATAATTTTAACCTAAATAAAATTAAAAAATTCACACCATATGTTCATTGATTATATCATATCAGTAATATTCCCTATTGTATTATCTAATACTTTCATAATTTGGAACATCTACGATTCTACCAAACATAGTCCAAAATTTTGGTTTCGATCGATGTCAACAATTAAAATTTTACTACCTTAGTGATTTCTTTTTCTTATGCATTAGAATAATTAATAACCATTAAAAAATATTTTATCTTGATCAATTATTATGAATTAAAAATAAAGAGTATAATATTTATTAATAATTTATCCTCCTTTGTATAAATTTAGTTAAGTGTGGTAATCATTGTGTAATTGCAATAGTCAAAGTGTGATGCCACGCAACAAGCATGCCCTCCGATGCTGAATGCCAGGTTCAAGAATTACAAAATAACAAGTATAATCAAAAAGAGACAAAATGTGGAATAATTTTAAGCTTAATCCAAATTGCGTTCTAATGTTGCAATCTTCATTAGATTGAATATTAATTAATTAATTAGATAAAAAGTAGCGGCAACTTCTTCTAAAGCTCAATTATGCCAATAATTAAATTATTTTTTTATATTATTTTTTCTTGTCTTTTACAATACCAATTTGCTGTAACGTTGCTGTTCATGTTAATTATTAAATATTGTCTTACAAGGCAAGAAATTCACTACTCTTTGTCAACATTGGTATTTTGTTAATAAAATTTCATTATCTCTCAACAATAGATTCAAACATTATTTTTTAAATTAAAATTAGAATAAAATAATTATTTCTGAATTACCATCAACCTCTGCTGGATTGGTTTCAATTTAAGAGAGAGAGAATAAAGATAAGAATAGAAATACAAAAATATAATCGCATTGTTAGATCAATAATGAATAATTAATGACACCTCGTATATATTTTTTTTATATAAATTAATTATTAAATAAATATATTTTAAAATTAGTTTATAATTACGCACCACCAAGTAATATGCGTGCAAAATGTAATGAAAAGAAAAATGCAGTCAAAGATGAAAGGAAAGAAAGATAAGAATGTAAATAGACAAAGATTTGATCATAATTTGGTTACGAATGTATTATTCTTGGCACCTTGATTTTGATAAATTGATTATCGAATCAATGTATTTTAAAATAAAATTGACACGTGTAATAACAATAAAATTATATATCACAATTAATATACATGTTAGATACTATATGTTCAAATTATCAAAAAAATAATAATGAATTTTAATTATAATTTTTTATTTAAAAATATTAGTAAAAATAAAATAAAAAATATTTTTATTATTTTGAATATTAATTTTTAATTTTTTTTAAAAAATAAAAAAATAAATACTACTTTATTTTTTTATTACAATTTAATTTTGCTGACATGTTAATTTTTTTTATTTATCTGCTTAATAAAACAAAAAAAAAAAAAAATCTGCAAGCATTGCCTCAGTATGTTGACTGTCCTATATTTAATATCTTAGTTGAAAAGTCAACAAAACAATGCCAGAGTCACGATGGTGTCGGGTTTTTTTTTTAAAAAAAAAAAATTTAAATTTTAAAAATAATTTTTAATTCACATATAAATAATCTTATATAATTATCTAAAAATATTTTATCAAATACTTTTCCTAATATTTGTAAGAATTTAATCTTATAATAAATTTAGTCAAGGTTGATTAAATTTACCAGTTTATCATTTTAAAATTTATAAAAATAAAAATAAAATAATTAATTAATATTAAATTAAATAATTAATTATAATTATTAAATAAAATTTTAATATATTAATATAAGATTAACAAAATAAGATTTACTTTGAAGATTTTATTTTTTTTATCTATCAAACAAAATATTTTTGTTTATAAAAATAAAAAAATTTAAAAATTTCTTCCATACAAATTAACAAAAAAGTTAGTAAAATTTTAAAGATTTTATTTTATTAATTTTTATTATTTTTATCGAGAATTGAAAGTATAATTTATTAATTAATTAATTTATTAATATTTATTTATAAATTATAATTTTTTTATATATGTTAATTTATTATTTAATATTAATAAACATAAACAGGTCGGAGGTAAATTTTTTGTTTTTCACAAAGGCAATGGGCCAGGAATGCCGACATCGCTCCTAAATATGAGCGAGGACGAGGATGACAATCTCCAACTTGCTGCCATTTTTATCCTATTGACATCCTTTATCTTTTTTATTATAAATTAATTAATTAAAAAATAAATATATTTTTAATTTATATATTATTTATCATAAATAAAATTTTAATTAATTTATTTTTATTTAATTATTAAAACTTGTTAGGTTCAATTTCTAAAATAATAAAAATAATATTTTATTAAAAAATTTTAATTAAAAATATATATAAGTGTATATATACACACATACTCATACGTATATATATATATATATATATATATATTATATTTTTAATAAATAATTTAAAAATAAATTTATTATATAAATATTCAAATAATATTAATTAATAATATTATTACAATATTTTAAATTTTTTGTTATTTAAAGTATTTTTGTAGCACAATAATTATATGGTATAATTTTAAAATTTTAATATAATTATTTTTTAAATAATATTAATAATATAGTAAAAATATTTATTTTAAATTAATTAAAATGATATATTATTAAAAATTTAAAATATAAATAAATATTTAATACAAATAAATTTAACAATAAGTGACAAATTTTACTTGAAAATAAATAATTAAAAATATATTTAATTTTAATTAATTAATTTATAATTAGAGATAAATAAATATGTATTTATATAAAATTTAATAGTTAATTTATTGTCAAAAAAATTATAAAATTTATTATAAAATATAATTATTATAAATTTACATGAGCAATATCTGATAAACACCTGTTGTAACTAAAAGTAATCGATATGTATATTGCACTTACCATCCTGGCCCATCATTTTCTCCGCTGTTTCCTGGAAAATTTCCGTAGAAAATCATGGATTTCATCGGACCTTCTGAATTTTTTCCCATTCCAGACAACGCCTTCTTTTTTTCTCCACCTATTCTGTTCAATGCCTTGATCCTTAACCACCAAGCAATTACAAGGACATTTACGTAATTGCAGTGAGTGAACCGTTCTATTTAAACTAATCTCACCCGGTCTGCGCTTGGTCTTTTTTTTTAAAAAATTATTTTCTGTGTTTTGCAGTTGGTAAAGTTGGCAGTTGAATAGTGAGTGAGTCGGTGGAAAAACCGAGTTAAAACGGCGCGTGAATCATTCCCGAGTTGAGTCCAATGGAGAGAGGAGGAGGATACAGAGGAAGAGGTCGTGGAAGAGGCTGGAGTGGCGGCGGAAGAGAAGGCGGAGGAAGAGACGGCGGCGCCGGCGGCGGCTTTAGAGCTGGAAGAAGCCGTAGACATGACGGTCGTTCTGGTGTTCAGTACACTGGAACTAGTAATCAGCCGCAACCTCAGATAGATTTTAATCGGACGCAATGGCCAAGGCCTCCAGTCCAAGAACCCGGCGGGCCTCAGCCGCACATGAGACCATCGTCTGCAACTACGTGGCCTGTCGTTAGAAGTCCGTCGCCACAGCCTCAGCCTCAGCCTCAGCCCGGTCCTTCTGCTCGGCCGGCCGTTCAACCTGTTGTTTCTGGTATGATGAATATGTATTCGTTTTTCTTAAGTAGGAAATGTTGGATGAATAATCTCTCTTAAACTTCAGTAAGACCGAGATTGATTGACATTTGAGATCTATTTTTTTCTGGAAATATGCGTTTTTTTCACTGATATTTGGAAAAATAATTACTGAATTTTTGGAAATTGTCGTTTTTTAAATATATTTTTGGTTCTTTAGTAACTGTGGCTTGTTAATATTGTTCTTTAACTCTTAACAAATGGAACAATTTTCCAGGACTAGGTGGAAGTGATTGCACCAAATTGAGTGCAAATGTAGTTATATTGTTTGTCAGGAGACCGTTAGAGAATTTTTTTTATTGGTTAATTGTTGATTTTATTTTTCCAGGTTTGCAAAAGTTGAAGATTTCAGAGTCAGTGGCTTCATCTTCTTCTTCAGAAAATACAAGAAGGTTCGTTCCTATAAGACGTCCGGATAAAGGTGGCACAGCTGCCATCCAATCTGTTAGGCTTCGGGTCAACCATTTTATGGTTAAGTTCAATCCCGAGAGTATCATTAGGCACTATGACATTGATGTTAAACCACAGATGGCACCTAATCATGGCCGGCCTGTCAAAATATCCAAGGCTCATCTGGCTATTATCAGGAACAAGTTGTGTCAAGATAACCCTAATCAATTTCCTTTGTCGATGACTGCTTATGATGGGGAGAAGAATATTTTCAGTGCGTTGGAACTGCCAAGTGGAAAATTCGTTGTGGAATTCTCCGAAGGAGAAGACATGAAGTTTCATTCGTACACGTTTACTATAAAACTTGTAAATGAGCTGAAGCTTTGCAAGTTGAAGAGTTACTTGACGGGGACTTTTGCTTCTGTCCCCCGTGATATATTGCAAGGAATGGATGTAGTTATGAAGGAGAATCCGTCTCGGCATATGATTACTGTTGGCCGAAGTTTTCACCCTGTTGAACCTTCTCCCGGTGATGACCTGGGCTATGGAATTGTGGCATCTAGAGGGTTTCAACACGGCTTGAAGGCCACCTCACAGGGTCTGACATTGTGTTTGGATTACTCTGTTTTGGCATTTCGTAAGCGAATGTCAGTTTTAGATTTTCTGACTGAGCATGTTGAAGGTTTTAATGCAAATGATTTTAGAGACAGAAGGAAAGCTGATAATGCATTGAAAGGTTTGAAAGTTACAGTAACTCACCGTCATACCAAACAAAAATACACTATTGCTGGTTTGACAAGGGAGAACACACGGCATCTTTCATTCACTCATGCAGACCCAGAGGGGAGGGCTCCACCAAGGGTTGTAAGACTCGTTGATTATTTCAGGGAAAAGTATGGAAAGGATATTATGTACAAAGATATTCCTTGTTTAGAGTTAGGAAAAAATAATCGAAATAACCATGTACCAATGGAATTCTGTGTCTTAGTTGAAGGGCAGATATATCCAAAAGAGTATTTGGATAGAGATGCTGGTCTATTTTTGAAGAATTTGTCGCTGGCAAAACCATGGGATAGACAGAACATGATATCTAAAATGGTACGGTCAAGAGATGGACCCTGCGGGTACGTAAAATTCAAAATCTTCTTTTTCTTTAGTTAGCAATCTGTAGAACCTCCACCTCTTGCTTAAATTACTTTTGGATGGTTTTGCATGGTTTAATTATTGTGGTGGACTAGTGCTTTTTTGTTTCTTTTTCTCTTTTTAAATAAAAAATAGAATTGTTGATTAAAGTTACTTTCATTTTGTTGATATGTTAGCAAAATTTTGCATATGATTGAAGGGAGACGCATGTTGAGAGAAGTAGTTTCCCTTTCTAGTGACGGCACACAGAGTTTGCTTTCTTTATGTCTTTCTTTGGAGTTTATGATGATTTGATTTCAAAGATTATTATTACATAAATATTTTTGTTTGGATAGATTTTTTCTGCATAAAATGTAGATACAACAAAGGTACTATTTTACAGAATCAAGGCCTGGAATTGACCTCTTTGGAGTAGCACAGTACCATTTTTGCTTTTCTTTTATTTTATAATCAGCATAGCTTTTCTTGATCTAGCTCTTTCTTTTTGCTTAGCTCCCAATGGCTGTTTCGAGCATTCCCGTTTGGAGTTGAACCATTCTATCAACCATTTCTTATTTGTCTATCCCTTTTTTTTTTATACTCAAGTTCCTGTGCATCTCTTATTTGATATATTGAATTCGCTTCCTAAATTTTTCAACTTAGCTTTTCCAGACAATCTGCATTTTTCATGTTCATTCACATTGTTGAGCTATTGGTTGACAATGTATTAAGCAAATGTTATGTACTGGATATGCATTATTATTCTAGATTCAAATATATGTATTCTGTTTGATTGGAGAAGTCATTGATGGTAAAAATAATCTGCCACTAAATTTGTTTGATCTTTATTTTTCACTATTTAATTGGCAGTGGGGACATCATTCGGAATTTTGGGATTGAAGTCAACACAAACATGAGCAGTGTTGTTGGGCGTGTCCTTGGGCCACCTGAGTTGAAGCTAGCTGCTGTTGGTGGAAAGGTGATTAAGATAGCTGTTGATAATGAGAAATGTCAGTGGAATCTTGTTGGAAAAGCTGTTGTAGAAGGTAAACGAGTAGCACGGTGGGCTGTACTTGACTTTAGTGCTTCTGAACGATATAATAGATTGAATTCCCGCCAATTTATTGGAAGCATTATCAATCGGTGCACAACTCTAGGCATGCACATGGAAGACCCTGTTCTATATCAACCTGCCTCAATGGATCGGTTCTCTAATGTTGGAGGGCTGCATGAACTTATTGAAGGAGTTACTTCAAGGGCTTCTAAGATTGGCAGAGGCCACTTACAGATTCTTGTTTGTGTCATGGCTCGGAAGGATTCTGGTTACAAGTATCTCAAGTGGATTTCTGAGACTAAAGTTGGTGTGGTAACTCAGTGTTGTTTGTCCAGTTATGCCAACAAAGGTAATGACCAGTATCTTGCCAATCTTGCACTCAAGATCAATGCGAAGCTTGGAGGCAGCAATGCCGAGCTCAATGACCTGCTTCCCTACTTTGAGGGTGAAGACCATGTTATGTTTGTTGGGGCCGATGTTAATCATCCTGGATCAAGAAACACAACTAGTCCATCTATTGCTGCTGTTGTTGCCACTGTAAATTGGCCTGCTGCTAACCGATATGTCGCAAGGGTCCGCCCCCAATACCATAGGACAGAGAAGATTCTGAATTTTGCAGATATGTGTTTGGAGCTTGTTAAATCTTATGGTCAGGTGAACAAAGTCAAGCCACAAAAGATTGTAGTCTTTCGTGATGGAGTTAGCGAGGGCCAGTTTGATATGGTTCTCAACGAAGAGTTGGTACCTCTTAAAATGGCATTCAGATCAATGGATTACTTCCCAACTATCTCACTAATTGTGGCCCAGAAACGACACACAACTCGTCTATTTCCTGAGAGTAGGAGGGATGGTTGTTCGACCGGCAATGTGCCACCAGGAACTGTCGTTGACACAAATATTGTGCACCCTTATGAGTTTGATTTCTACCTCTGTAGCCACTATGGAAGCCTTGGAACAAGCAAACCCACTCACTACCATGTTCTTTGGGATGAGCACAGGTTTACTTCTGATCAATTGCAGAAGCTCATATATAACATGTGCTTCACCTTTGCTCGTTGCACTAAACCTGTGTCACTGGTCCCACCTGTTTACTATGCTGACCTTGTCGCTTATAGAGGGCGTTTGTACCATGAGGCAGTAATGGAGGGCCAATCTCCAGCTTCTGTATCATCTGCATCATCATCGTTGACTTCAACATCACTGTCATCAGAAGCTTCATTTGATGAGAGGTTCTACAGGTTGCATGCTGACCTGGAAAACATCATGTTTTTTGTTTGAAAGGTCAAAGTATACTCCATCTCTTTACTCTTCTCACAATAGGGATAAGATATAGACACTACGCAACTGAAGTATGCATCATATCCTTTGCTTCTTGCGATAGGGATAGAGATAAGTCTCTGTTCTAATTAATTAGGCATCGGCTCTTTCTATTCTCACAAACAGGGCTGGAGATAGCCACTGTTAAGTCGGTGATGTCTCTTTTTTCTTCTTGCATTGCAGCAGGGATGGAGATGGCCACTCTTTTTTTTTGGATGAAATGCTGCAAACGCAGGTTTACTCCTTTCCTGAGCACCTAGTAAAGGAGTTTGTGCGTGAATCTAATGGGTTTCAATTCTTTTCTGTGTGCGTGCCTCCTTTTTTGTTTGGGTAACTACTCGTAATATCAGTAATGATTGTTTTTGTTTGTCCCTTTACAATTGCGATCTGGGATTAAATGGTAACAGGCCCGTGCATTTGATCATTTGAAGTTTGTCGTGTGTACCTATGTTTGAATTTAAACTCTTTTAAACGATGTTATTTGCTTGGTCGTTTGCTTTCTCATAATCCTAGATATGTGTCTAGATTGATATTACTTTGTGAAATGTTTTGCGGAACTATTTTTCTTGTTATTTTGCAGCTATGGAGCTCTTGTTTTGGCTTTTTAGCAACATCCTGTTCAGTAAGGAATAAGATGAATTTTGTGTAAATGATTCACCATGTAATAAAGTTCATCTATTTTAGCACTTAACTGGGTAAAATTTTTAAAATAGTCACATTTTAAAATTAATTTATGAAAATAGTCATATTATTTTATTTTTCTTTTTCGCTAAACTAACCAAGCATAACCATTTTAAATAAAAATATTACTCAATAGTCAAAACAACTTAACAAAGTTGGAATTCTTCAATCTACCTTGTTTGAAATTTGACTTTTCAGTAAATTGAAACTTGAATTTTTCTTTTCTTTTTTAAGTTTTGACGTATTTTTGTCCAAAATTAGTATACTTAATTAATTTGTTGAAAAATAAAGAAACAGGACTTTTTTGATAAAATAAGTTAAAATAATAGCTATTTATTTTTTTAATTTAGTTATTAATATTTTTTATAATTATAATATTATTAGTTAATGCTAGAAAAAATTTTTGTTTTGATCTTTTATGTTTTCAATCTTACTTATGTAAATGATCACCTTAAATTTAATCCTACCAAAAATAATTATTTTCACAATTTTAAATTATTTTATATGTTCATAATTATTTATATTTTAAAATGTATAAATAAAAATAGACGAACTCGAAAATTGTTTATTACTGATGAATAGAAAGTGAGTTTTCTAGCATGTTTTCTCGTCAATTTTCATTTGATCTATGATTTAAGATGTTTGGTTTGTATGTGTATGAATATGTTAAACTTCGGCCTCGAAGAATCTCACTTTTTGCGGGCATTAAAAACTTTAGATTTTGATAAGTAACTAGAGGTGTTAAATTAATTGGACTGATCACAAAAAAAAATGAAGCCCAACTAATTAACGGGCCTGGGCCAACTTGAATATGCTTATCAATGATAAGGTTTGACAGGATTTGTAAGCTCGAATTTTTGTATTCATAAATCGGGTTATGTCGGGCTCGAGCGGGTCTGATCCATTTGTCACCTCCATCCATCACACTGAAAATTCCTCCACCGGCATGTGGTGCACGGGCCTTTACGAGCGCAGCTCCACGCTCGTGAATTTTAGTGCGCGAGCATGCAACACGAGCGAGCTGCACTGTTCTCGTAAAATGACTTTTTAAAAATTAAAAAAAAATCCAGGAATAATTATAATAAGAAAAACACTAAAATTGTGTGGAGGATGAGAGTTGTGATTGGAAGTTTATTGTATAAACAGAAGTGTCCAACAAAAAATGGTGAATAAGGTTGTAATAGAAGTAGACATGTTTACATTTATTTGTAGAACAACTCGCTCCAATTTTTACTCTTAGAATTTTATTTTATTATTAACCCTTCGCTGCATTTTATAATAGGTTTTATGACTGCGATACTCTAGGTTTTATCGTATTCTAGTGAAATCATAATTTTTTTAGAAAATTTTTTTGATCAAAATTTAACAAACTAATACCATATACAGTCTAAACAAATCTTAATATCAATCATACACCTATTAATTCATTAAATAAATCAAAAATTGGTAAGAAAAATATGTAAAAGAAAATCATTTTTTGATATTAGATTCAAAGTTTAGTGAAAACAATCTTATAAAATGATGAAGTGATTTTCATGCTTGATAAAATTGTAAGTGTAAATGGTCACGTGGGAATAAAATTATTTGAAAATGATGAATGTGGTTATTTTAATAAAATTGAATTGAAGGTAGTCATTTATGTAAACAAAGTCCAAAATAAGATTGTGTCATATTGAATAGTAAGATTGACAATTATATATTTACTTTTAGTAATATTAATTTCTTTTGAGAAATATAAGTCAATTAATTCATCACTTGTATTATAAATACCCGTAATATTTAATTAATGTTTCATTTTAATTTTCAACTAACAAAATATTTGAGGTGAAGATCAAATCAATGTTCCCATTTTCAACTATTCCAAATTGCTAAGATCAACTCACTAAATAACAATAAGCACACTACACAACTGAGGGTTTGACTATAATATATACATGTATTGTTATATTTTTTTTTATAATTTTATATTAATTATTTCAAATTTTATATTTATGTTTTAAGTTTTCTATATTATGTGTTTTAAATTTTATGTTAATTATTTTAATTTTTATATTTCATATTTTAAATTTTTATATTACATTTTTTAAGTTTATATTAAAATTTTCAACTTAGCATATGATAATTCAAATTTTTATTAAAAGAGGTAACAATACCTATATGTATTGTAGCTAAGTGCTGAAAAAAAAAAACAAATAACAAAATTTCTCATTTATTGTTAATTTTTATTTATTCAAAAGTAGGTGAAATATGTTCTTACTCTTTAAAGATGTTTTTTTAACAAAGTATTGGGTAGAATGTTAAAAAAAAATGATAACTCAAGGGTATAGATATATTAATAATATTAGTTATTTAATTTGTTATGATTGCAATAAAAATTATGAATCCAAAGAACTAATATTAGAAGAAAACAAATATATATATAAAAAAGAATTAGATGTAAATACAGTAGGTAATAATTTAATAAACATATATGTAGATATTTAATATAAAAATAATAATACAAAAGCAAACTCTATGATAGATACAACAATAAATAAATGTATTATTCAAGAAAGTTTATTATCAGAATAAGATAGAATTTATTTAAGATAAACTATAAAAGTAGGATAATTTAGTGATGAACAGAAAGAGATAACTCATTAAATACACCTATATATATTATTAAAAAATGTATAAATATAAATTTATGATAGAACTAAATTTTATTGTTAAAAAATAATTGAGGAATAATTCTAATATTAGATGGATTATTTTTCTTTAAAAAAGGAACATTAACTAAATTAATATAGTACCCTACAAAAATCAAACTACCACTTAAATAGGTAATCATATAGAATCAAAATATTTGATAGTTTAGTGGAAGAAGGTAAAATAGATGTAAAAGAGTACATAGAAGATGTACTTGAGATAAAAAACAAGTAAATTATATATAATGTCATTTATGGCTTGTAATAGTAAAACAAGAGATAGAAAATCCAAATAGAAATAGGAATAATAGGTGAAGACCTTTGAATAGATACAAAAGAAAAATACAAAATAAAAATAACAAACCCACATTTAATAGTAAATATAAAAGATTTAGCATATTATTTAGAAGATAAAAAAGAAAACTAAAATGCATATAGAAGAATTATTAAAGATAGGAGTAATTAAAAAAAAAAGCATATGTAGATATAAAAGACCAGCATATATATGGTTAAAAATTATAATAGAGTAAAAAAGAGGAAAAAAAGAATGATAATAAATTATAATGGTTTAAATGATAAAACTTACGATAATTGACATAAAATACAAAATGCTAATTGGTTTAATAATCTATATTGTAAAAGTGGTTGATAAATTAAGTTGGATGAAATATCTACAAATTAAACAACATTTACATGTTTTAAGAATATTTTGAGCAGTTAGTTATGTCTTTTGCTTTAAAGAATTCTCCAAAGTGTTTTTGGATCAAATTCTAAATCATTACTTAGATCTTTGTATATATGTTAATGAATTTTTAATTTTTGATAAAAATAAGTTCAGTCATGTTAATCATGTGATAAAAATCTTAAAAGTTTTAAAAATAGGAAAAAAAAAAAGATTATAGTATGTAGAAAGAAGTTAGAATTATTTAAACAAGAAATATAATGAATTATTTAAACAAGAAAAAGAATTTCTAGGAATAAAAATAGAACAAGAAAAAATAGAATTAGAAAAGTATATTATTATATAAATATTATATTTTTTGCATAGGATAAAAGAAATAAAAGAATTACAAAAGTTTTAAGATTATTAAATTATGGTAAAAAGTATATTTAAAATTTAAGGATGTTATCAGCACCATTATATAATAAAATAAAAGAGAATGAACAAAGTTTTTTTTTTGTTTTTATTTTTTTAGTAATAGATGTATTATATTAGTTCAAAAAATAATTTAACTAGAAAAAAACTAGAAACTTTAACAATACCAATAGATATTTTTATAAGATTGTACAATCAAATGCAAGTAGCATAGATGGGAAAGAGTATTATTACAAAATCCTAATAAAAATAGCCTTAAGCTAATGAAGAAATAATATTATATACTAGTAAAAATTTTATAGAAGCACAAATTATAAAGCCTAATATAAAAAAAAAAAATTACTCAATTTATTTAGTAAAATATACACCAATAAATTTTATCCAATGTTTACATAATAGGTTTAATCAAAATATTCAAATAACTCAACGAATTTTAAACCTATTTAGAATATATATACATATATTATTTTTGATTTTAATATGTAACCCAATAATTTCTCGTAACATTGACAATAATACTAAAATTAGATTTTAGTGTTATAAGTAATAAGTGGTATCTAGTAATACATTATTACTACTTAAATGATAAAAATATTTGTAGTTTGATATTACTTTATCTGTAACCAATGTTATTGTATAATTCAATCTTTTTGTTCTAAATATTTTAATTGAATATGAGATATAGAATGTATCATTCTCATAAGATTTAATTTTATATCTTTTTGAGATTTTAAATAGACTTATTTTATCAAGTACACATATTGACTTATTTGAGAATAGTCATACATTTTTCAAAATCTCACTCAATTAAAAAGTTTAAAATATCACTCCCATTATATAAAAATAATAAATTTTATCTTGATCACACATATCCTTTTATACGAGTTATAACATATTTGATTATTTTTTTTATAGTCTATCTTATTACAGATGACATTTGAAAATATTAAAATGTGTCATTATCTATATTAGAAACTACAGTGATCTCAAGTTTAAAAATCACACATATTACTGTCACAATAAAAATTACTTATAACACTCATGTAATGATTCATGTAGTATTCTCATGATGGGTCGGTTTAGTATATTAGTTTACTAACTTGTACTCATGTATTGACTTAATATCTTATATCATAACACATATATGTTGTTATCAATTACTATACATACTAGTTTTTATACATTATTGTTACCTTATTCACAATAGTATTTGACTAAGGCATTTAAAAATAGTATCCAACTAATTGAAATTACTATTTTAAGATATTATTATATTTATTAAATACATAAATATATAATAATTAAATGATATATATAAACAAAATGTCATGATCTAAATATGTCAAATATTTAAAATATTATTAAATTTAGAACATATACTAATATAATACCATACATCATTCCCAACAAAATGATTTAGTTCATTATACATGATATTTACCCAAAACTTATCTTTCAAGACCTTATCTACTTTTTTGGGTTTTATTTAGCACACATAGCTAGCATGTTACATGTGATTTAGTACAAGACTACGTAATCTAATCCCCTCATTAAGATTACTAATAACATTCTCTTTAGGATGATTCAATTTAACTTTAGTATAAAGTAATTTGATGAGTTAGGATCAATTTTTTCAAAATTTTTAGTAGTTGTTAGGAAGTGTTCCTTTATATTCAAATAAACATCATACACAAATTCACATGAACTATCATCTATCATAATATTAATAGACTTGATCACACACTTAATTTTATGATAAAATACTAGACAAACTATAATATTAATAGAGTCTTTTAAAAGAATTCCTTTATTGTTTTTCTCTTCAAATTTTTTTGAAGATTATTTATCTTTTAAAAGGAAACATTTATTACCAAACATTAAAAAGTATTTAATAATAAATTTCTTACATTTTCATAATTTATAGAGAGTCTTATCAATCTAAGGTATAAAGTGAATTTTATTAACTATATGACATGTAGTATTCACAGTTTTTTCCTATAAATAAAAGTAATATTCTTGCTATGAATCATCATATAAGTCACCTTCTAAATGATTTGATTCTTTTACTCAACAATGTCATTTTGTTAAGTAGGTATTAGTATAAAAAATTCATATTTAATTCCTTCATCATCATAATATATCTCAAAACTAGAATTTTTAAATTCTCTATCATAGTCACTTCTAATTCTAGCTATCTTGCAATCCTTTTCATTTTAAAATATTTTAAACAAGTTTTTCACTTGTCAAAAGCTTTAGATTTATCTCTTAAAAATTCGACCCAAGCAAACTTAGAGAAATCATCAATTATTGTAATGATATACCTTTTTCTATTAAGGCTTTCAATCCTAGTTAGTCTTATCAAGTCTATATAAAATAACTTTAGAAGTCATTTCGTCATCACACCATGAGTTTTCCTATGACTTGCTCTAGTTTATTTGTTTACTTGACATATACTATAGGCAATGTTTTATTTTAAAAGTTTGGATAAATCCTTAACTAAATGTTTCTTAGATACTTTTGACAAATCCTTATAATTCATATGACCTAACCTCTTATGCTGCAATTTAGTTACATCTACCTGAACTTTATTGTATTTAAGAAAGGAGTTCAAAGTTCTATAATAGTTATCAAACATTCTTTTTCTTTCCATCACCCACTCTCCATAAAATCATGGATCGTGCACATATTCTTTGCAAATTTTATAACTAAATTTGAATTACATAACTAACTAATACTTAAGAGATTAACTTTCAATCCTTCTATAAATAAGTCATTTCTTTAGCTTAAGCATACCAACTAATTCTATTTTACCTTTATATAAAATGGAAACTTGACTTCCATCACCCAAGTTAATAATACCAATAGTATACTTTTTAAAAGATAAGACAATAGTCTTGTCCCACAAATATATTTTAGAGAAATTACTATTTAAATATCACACAAGAGTGTTCCTAGCCTTAAAAGCTACATGAAAAATATAGTTTTTATTTTTTTTACTGCTCACCCACTGACATTAATCACTAACCATTTTAGTTAAAGACATGAATCTTTCACTTATCATTTTAGTTTGATTTGCTAACTTTACAACTTCATAAGCTAGGCTATCTTAACTAATCCTAATATACCCTTTCTTGTCACATTCACAGGAAATAAGTATAAACTTAGTTAAAAGACTAGCTTTGTGGGCTTTTCTATCTTTCATTATTATAGCAGCATGTCGAACTGTTTGTTGAATAGTTCTTCCTTTTAATAAATCTTTGACATGATCAATCCTTGGATAATTATGAGTTTCATTGAGCATTTTAGGTTATACCACATAGTATAAACATAGTCTTAGAAGATGAAACTTTACTTGGTTTGGTTATAGAGAATCCTAATAATATTTTGCTTCTAGAATTTTCTCCCATATTAATATCTCATTTAACTTCCTAGTCCCACTTAAAAATTTCATAAGTTTTGATTTTTCATTTGACAACTCATCATCTAAAGCTTCAATTTTTTTAATCAAGTATTGACTTTTCATCCAAAGATTACTTACCAACTCCTCTTACTTCTTCAGTCTAACTATAAAATCCTTTTTCTTTAACTCAATCATGTTAAGCTTCTTTAAGTTTGTCTTGTTGATCTTTTTTAGCTTCACCACTCTCCTTATATGACTTATCAAAAGCATCACTGAGGTCTTCCTCATTAATGATATAAAACCTATCCTTCAAAACCTTAAAGGTAATTTAATCTTCTTTACACTTAGATTGCATTTTCATGCATATATATATATATATATATATATATATTTCATAACTTGTTAACATATTATCGAGGTTTATTAATTATTTTTATGAATTTTTTTATTTATGTAATTATTTATTCATTTATTTACTATATATATTTGTTAAATATAAAGTTATTTTAAAATTTTCTTATAAGAATTTTTAAAGATTATAAATTTAATTATTTAATTATTTAATTATTTTATTAAGAAGGCCTAAATGTAGAAAAAAAGAAAGGTCAAGAGTTTTGTGTAATTAAAATATAAGGGCTTGAATGATATTTATTTTGATTTTATAAAACCATTTCTTCTTCTTTTTGCCTCACCTTAGAAACCCATTTTATTTTCTTTCTCTTTTTCTCCCATTTTTCCTCCTCCTTTTTTTTTAAAAAAAAAATTTCTACATTTTTAAACCATGTTTTTGTGAAATCAACCTTACAAAATTATTACCTAAGCATTTAACTTCATAAATCTTTAGAAAAATTAAAGAAAATCTTTAATTTTAGTTACAATCTCCATGTTACAGTACATAGGTTTTCAAGCACTTAAAGTTCAAATATTAGATTTTCACCATCAAAATTTTTTTTCATCACTTGCATCAAGCTTGGGTATGTATTTGCTAATATAGAATTTCATTAATTTCAATTTTAATTGAGAATTTGTGATGTTTATATGAATTGGGTATTTTGTGCTATTGTTTAGCTTTAATATTGGACTTAATTATGATATTTAGAGATTAATTATGAGATGTACGAGAATGAGACCTTGCCATAGGATTTATTATATAAAAATCAATTAAATTATAAGAATTTTTGGTGTTAAATTAGAATTTTGGAGTTTTGTTTATGTTTAGTTGGATTGTAATTTATGAGATATTTTGAGACTTAATTTAAGTTTAGAATAGTTGCATTTAAGGTCTAAAAACTAGGTTTAAAGTTTGGCTTTAAACTGATTTAATTTGGGTCGAATTTAATATTGATAGAAAACAAAATAAATTTTTATAAATTTTAACCAATTTGTAGTTTTCATAGTTTTATAAAAAATAAAAACATTTTTGAGTAAACCTTGTTAGCGACAAAATTATAATACTCTTAAAAAACTTTTAACGAGTACTTATAAGATAAATTCAGAATTCATTTGCCTTATAAAAAGTCTTTATATCTTTTTTTTTCATTTTTTTACTGTGCAAAAATTTGACATTAGTGTTTATATTTTCTAAATACAAAGTAATATATTTTATTGGTAGAAATGGTTGATAAAAAAATATTTTTAAATTAATGTCTATAAACTTGATTCAAGTTCAAAATAACCCATTAAAAAGTTAAGGTGATAAACTAATATATGAACTTTACGGAACTAGATTTAGAATTGGCTGACTCGAGTAGTAGCTAAAATACATGAAACTTTTCTAATTTATAAAAGTTTTTCGGGTAAGTTAAATTTTGAAATTTACTGAAAATTATTAAGATACATTATGGAGCTAAATTTTTAATATGTTATCCTTCTATATATCTAGTTTTCAAGAATTTTACAGATTAGAAGTAGATAACTCTAACAAAAGTTATAATACATTATTTATCTGTTGTTCAGTTTGCATGAACCTGCAAAATAGTCCAATTTTAAAAATTTACTGGGAATTCATTTTATGGAATCTCATATTAATTTTTGGATATGTTATTCTATAATATCTTTAGTTTTCATAAAATTTATGATGCTTCAATTTGAGTTTCAAAACTCAAGATAAGAACAAAAATGTGAATATTGTTTACTAAACTCTTAGATTTTGGATTTCATAAAATTTAATGGTTTTAAAGGTTTTTAATGCCCCATTACTCTTTTAATAACTCACAACATTTCATCAATAAATATTATAATTCATCCTAAAACCCTAATCTAGCTTAAATTATAAAATTCACAAAAAGCCATTTTTGAAAGTCAACCAAAATCAACCATCAATAAAGAAATCAATAAGGAAAGCATATCTTAAGTCTTTTAAAACTTAAATCTTACAAAATTAATAAGTAATTGAATTTGATTGGGAAATTTTTGAATGATAAAAATCATAGCCTAGGGTTAGGAGAGAAAAGAGGACGAATAAGATGAAGAATAACGAGAGCTTATATAGCTATCCAATTGGGCTAAGGCCCAAAGTGATGGGTTTACAGTATTAGCTTATTTTGACAAGTTTTTCTTTATAATTTGGAAAAGTGATATACATAAAAATTGTAACTCTAATTGTTACCTTTTTAAACATCAAGAATTGCTTTAATTCGAGGTCTGTAGCTTAAATAATAGCTAAAATATTAAAATATATTCGTAGATCCAAAATTGTACACTTAAGTAATAATTTTCTCTAACTATCTTAAGACTTTTAAACTAATTTTGTAAGATTATAACATACTTAACCAATTAAAATTGATTAGATCAAGGAATGAAGAGAGAAAGTATAAAACATCTCATTTTAGAAATCATCACTTGATGTAACGGAGAGAAGGCATTAAATTTACAACAGTAAGCATGAAGTTGCAATATCAAAGATTCTAGAAAAATACAAGACTTGAAATAAAAATTATAATGTCACAGTAATAAAATCATAAGATATTACTACATTTTAACTGTTTATCTCCACTTTTTCCTTTTGGATTACTTACAATATTTTGGTACAAATCAATTTAGATTCTCTTTTCTTTATAGTTTGTCATGACTTTCTGTTTTTTATTACTTTTGGCTTTGTTTTCTAAGCAACATATTTATCTATTAGTAATGGGTTGCCAGGGAAGAGGGGACCGCAAAAGCAATGAGAAAAGCCTTGCCTTGCTTGCCTTTCCTGAAGAATTTTGTCACATAATTGAGAAAGAAAGAATGTTCTTCACAAACAAACAATCCCAATAATATAAAATCAAACTTTTACCTTATCTCTTATATCCCATCGAATTGAATCTCAAATCTCTTATAAATATTTTACCAGTTGAATCAACTAATATCGACACAAATCATGCGTATTATTTTATTAGATATCAGAATTTACATAAACCTTGAAGAGGGAATTTTATTATGGGTACATCATATACATGAACAAGAAAAAATGTAGTAGAAAACTAGAAGCCTCTGAATTTACTGAAGCCTTAAATCTCTTGTGATAATTGAAAGGAGCTCTTCAGGATTCTGAAGAGAGCTTGTTGACTCTTTATCCAATGTTGGGACTGCCGAGAAATATTCTGTAAAAATTTAACAATTAAAACTTTTGAAAATTGAAGAACCCGTGAAGAATACAATTTGGAAACGACAGTGTCATTTACTCGTTCATTTGTTAATCTGCTTGGTTTGAAATCTGAGCTTTGGCATCTTTTATTAGGAGTATGTTTATAATTGTTGCGTTTGTGCTTGATTTTAAAAGCATAACAAGTACCTGAACTTTTTGCGAGTCTCTCAAGGGAAAGAGAAGCGAGTGTTTGTTCCTCGAGAGGTCTGTCATAGCTTGAGGACTCCAGCAATTGTGGCACGAGTATTGAGCTTGCGGCCGATAGAAGGTTTTGATCACCAGTTGAATGGAAAAACCTGCTCATCCACGAAACTGTGAAGAGGCTTGCTCTTGCCAAACTTGGGATGCCATTTGATATGCAATTCGAAAGTGCTGCCAAGAAAGACTTGTTTCCACTCTTGATCAGTGCAATTGCTGCCCTTTTTTGCCAAATTTCTGTTGCCTCTTCCTCTTCATTCTGAACATTATAATGTGTACAAAATTAACCAACTGATCAATGAAATTTAAATTTACATGTCAGAAAGAAAAGATAACAAACTCTTACCGAGGTTTCATCTAGAACTGTTCTTTTGCTGAAGAATGAATCGTCTGAAGTTTCATGGAAACCTGCTAGTTTTAGAAGCCATTTTTCTGTTGCTGGCTCTTCTGTGTGGGAAGAAAATTGACCTCCCAACATCAACAGAGCTTTCGCTGATTGTTCTTGAATATTTTCACTACAGTTCTGGCAATCCAATGCTGCTATAGTTGCATCAACTGCTTCTTCTCTGTATATGCTGCATTGTGAATGATCTCCCTGCAAAACAACTGTTGCTTCATCTGGGAACTGTTCAAAATTATGAATCAGTCAAAACTATTGAACACCCGAAAAGTTTGCAACTGGAGAAACTACAAATTAAATTACCAGAAGATCGAGCTGTAACAAAATTGCTGCAACAATGGGTCGTTCTTCGGGTGGAGCTCTTTGAAGATAGACTAAGAAAATGTGCATGGTGTTGAATCCACCCCATCCACTATTCAATCCCTCTAAGAATTTTATGATCTTTGTTCTTCTGTAAAGAAATAATTTTAGGAAATTAGCGAGCAAATTGAGATTCATAAATAACCGAAAATCTGTTGTTAGTAAAGACTAAAACATTGTACATACCTGGACAGGCTGAGTAATTCTGTTAATAAAGCAATAACACAGCCATTAGAGTTCTGGTTTTCAAGAATAAGGAGCTCGAGAATTGAGCCCTTATTCAAATTTTCAGCCAAGTAATTCCGGCACCTTTCATCAGCACGAATACAACAGAGAATGATAGAAGCAGTCTTTTGCCTCTCATTGACTCCTCCTTTCTCAATTCTTCCCATAAGTAAGGCTAATCCCCCAAGAGAAACAACTTCTCTTGCATTCTCAAAATTTTTATCCTCATCAAAACCATTGAGAAGTTGTTCCAGAAAGTAAAATGCTGCCACTTGAGCACTGCAGCATACAGTGAACAATGTCTGCAACTGATTACCAAACTCGAGAACGCGAAGAACTAATGGTACCCACTCAGTTGATATCATCTGTTTTGCTTTTGGCTTCAGAAAGAAAAGCAGAACAGCAGCTTTTAGAAATAGACTACTGCTTCTCAGAAGTCTGATGAAAATCTCAAGCTGTGGATCAAAATTCAATACTATGTGCCTATTCAATTCCTTCTTCGAAACCAGTTCAGCTAATATCGATATTACCAGCTCTAGAACTTCATCATCATTTGAGGCAAACAAAATCTCGAGCATTCCCTCGATAATGGGAGTTTTTGATAACTCAGATTCAATGGCAGGATCACCATGGGAGTTTAACCAAATTTTGACAATTACTCGGATTGCAATTTCACATTCACTTAGAATATCTGAAGAGCAAATTGTGGTTATTGCTCTACTCAGTTCGCTTGAAGGAAGCCTAGTTTTTTCTTCATTCGTTATCGAATTTCTCCTTGTATGATTTCCATTTACCAAGAATTCTTCTGCTGGCATACTCTGGCAGGTAAAAAACCGAAAATAGTCTGATTTTTTCTGTCTCTCTGACCATAATTCAGTGGTCTGATTTCTATTATTCTGCAAGAATGGACAAGAAAAGAGAAGTTAACCTCCATAATTTAGGATGGCAGTACTTTTTTGTTTTTTTATTTTTAAAGAGAGACAAAGACAGAGTTACATGAACATAATTGAAGTTGTTGTAATTATCTGTATCTGTACTTAGTACTTGTTCTTCCTTCAGACTACATGCATCGATTGGAGCTCTATTTCGATGATCAAGATCCATTGACCTCCGGTCTGTGGTACCGAACACTGTTCTTAATCTATCATTGGTTTAGCAATGGTGAATTAGATTACAAAATCAACTTGAAATTAGTACTTACCTCAAATGAAACAAAAAATGTTTCTATATGATTAAAAACATGCTTGTTAAACTTACAGATTCTTGTTTAGGGAGGATTGCGAGGAATAAGAATCTGAAGATCTTCTTCTTGATGATCGATAACTTGTTTTTGATGGCAAAGGCACAGAAGGAACAACAGCGGAAGCTTTGGCTCCAATTTTAAGCCAATTTTTGTAGTAAAGAGCAAACTGAATTGTTCCCATGTCCATGTGATCATCATAGACTTTGCTCAAAGCTTTCATTCTTTTTTCCTTCTCTCCGTCACCTAAGTTTGAGAGAAATTCAATTTCTTTATGATACCAAACCTTGAGATGAAGAAGATGTGGTAGGAAAAAATGTTCCCAAAGATCAGGAAGCAAGTGGGCCCTTGCTAAAACTGGCGAATCGCAGAAGACTTGAAGCAAATGTCTGGCAGAAATCCGATCATTTTTCTCGAGCTTGTAGGTGATTGACAAGTAGAGTTGTGCAAATGCTGAAAGATGAGAATTTGGTATTCCACAAGTTGAATTATGCCTGGTTTTTTTAGAATTCAAAGAAGCAACAACGCTCAAAAGCTGAATTGAATTTCTTAACAACTTCATTTTAATTTCTTTCTTTGTCCCTGTATCTTCAACCAACTTATCAACGCTCTCAACGCCAAGCTCCATGTTTGCTAAAATCCCATGATCAGCTTCCTTTCTTCTTCTTTCCAAACAAGACACAAACTTTTCTCGAATACTTTCCCGGAAATCCTCATCCTTCACATACCTTCCTATGTATCCACTAAGTATAGATATCACAGCTTTTGTAGCAACTTCATCAATTGCAGGCTCTTCTTTTCCTAAACCATTAGATCTTAATGACTTTGAATTTGTCCTATCCGAATCCGAACACTCTTTCTTAGACGAATTCCCCGAACACCGTTTTCCTCTCACACTCTTCTCCGCTTTCTGCTTCGAGAAATCAAAGCTTTTGACATCACGACAAATGTATATAGGGAGAGCTACAGACTCATCTAGTGCATTTCTGTCTTTAAACTTCAATGGTTTTGTCTTCTTCATCATGAACCGTCCACGCTCGAATCCTTCATCTGAGAGGAGCTGTTGCAAAGAAGCCATGAATGAACCTGGTTTTGAATAAAGTTTATGAACATTAATTTTGCCCCGAAGAAGAAGAGAAGATAACAAAGAGAAGACAGCTAGAGAAGGAGAGAGTGCAAGAAAAGGCCAAGAAAGACGCGTAAGCGAGGACAAGAAGACTTCGGAGATTTTCATTGGCTATACGCTCTGCGACATACAGAATTTAGAAACCACTGGACGTTACGATTGTTAAACTTCTTATTTAACCGAACCGAATTTTTTACTTTTTTTTTTTTTTTAATCTAATAGATAAAATTTTGAAATATAATTCATTTCAAATATAAATAAGAGCGAAATTTTCAATTAAATTTTGCAATTTATAATGATAATATCTGACAAAATAAAAATTATATTGGATTTTGTTATAATATTTTAAAAAAAAAAAAAAAGTTACTCTAACGATAGTTCGGTAGTATTAATGAATTGAATAATGTGATACAAAAAAAGTAAGAAACAACATCAATCAATCAATCAATCAGAAACCCAAATTTCAAAGTTAACAAAGTCCCAGTCAACAGTTATAGTAAAAATTTGTGCAAATAATTATCAAGTTGACGATCACATGCATGCAATTTGGAATATTTTGAAAATGATAGGATAAACTTGCATCTAGGAGATTATTTCTATGATGGTGAAGTACTAGAGTGTGGTGCAATATATAGTTTGTCATATATATAGGAGAAAAAAATTGACCGTTGGATTGTGACACATCGTCTTTTTTTTTTTTTTTTTAAATTTTTAATGCAATTTCATTGTTCATTCACGGGAGCATGGATATTTTCAAAATTATGGGCTACTTTCTTTGAATATTCTTTCTACTTGCATTGAATAAATTATTCAATCAATGTCAGCGTGATTATAATATAAATAAAATGATCATAACATTCAGGCCCCTCAAGTTTATATAGTTTATCCATAATAATATAATCTCTCTTTTTTATCAAATAGACCCTCCTCAATCTGCTCCCTTAAAATGATTTAATACGTGTAGTGTTAAATTACATATCTAACATTGTTATGGTTATATACTCTGCACTTTTCTATGGAGCTCCATCTTGGAGAGGTACTCAAATTGGATCAATAAGTCATTTATAAGACCAACCTCTTGGTAATCTTATTTTGGATACAACCTAAATTTTTATGTCCATGTGGACAAGTTCTATCCCCACATGACTCGAACATAGGAGCCAATTTAGCAAACAAACATAAATTATGCCTTTATTTATGAGAATATAGAAGTATAAGGACTGAAATGATATTACCGCTAACAAATAAGAGTACTTGTATTGCAATTTATATAACTCAAAATTGTTATATATTTAGAAAGGAAAGAAAACACAAAAGAGAATATTTAAACAGAAACATACAAATTCGTAAGATAAAAATAGAAAGAATCGGTAATTAGAAAAAAAAAAATTATAAATTCATGAGTGAAGAAATTAAAGATTCAATAAATAACAAAAGAATAAAAGGCACAAGAGTGTGTGCAAATATTAACATTACATAATATTCGTAGATTTATTAACGTCTTCTGGTTCTTCAATAATGTCTCTCTCTCTCTCTTTATTTTTCTCCTCCTCTCATTTTTCAATGTCAATTTTCTTCTCTCTGTCTTCTCTGTCTTATTCTTTGTATTTTGTTTTCGTTACTCATCTGCCATTTCTCACGGTAACCAAAACGGGTTCAATTAACTTGAAGAAAGAATCCAAGAAAAGAAAGAGAAACAAGCCTTGCATTGCATGCATAGAAGTGTCTTTTAATGAAAATTATATGCTTCCGTATGCATCAATATATGAATAATAACAACAACAACAACAATAATAATAATAGTAGTTTGTTTTCTTCTTCTATTTGATGAATCAAATTTAATAAAAAAAATAATTTTTCTTCTTTTACACATGTATTATTATTATTTGTCCACATTTATAAAAAAAAATCGTATAAAAAATATAAAATAAGAAGATAAGAAATTATTAGTTATATTATATCAAGAGTATATTTTAAGGAATGGCTATTTAAAATCGCATATTTTCTCTCAACGTCCATTTAAAAAAAATATTTATTATCAAAGTTTTAAAATTATAGTGTTTATTTTACACTCTCTTTAAAATATCAAAATTATCCTTCATTATTCTCTGTGTTTGTGGCCACATGCAAAACTAAACTTTCCCTGTTTCTACGTTTTAGTTACCCCCTCTTTTTTTTTTTTGTAGTATTTAGTAGGAAAAATTTTGTTATTTATATTTGGTATTTAGATTTTTTTTAATTTATTTTTTAACACTAACATTGTTTACAAATTATGGATCCGCTTTAGAACTTACAAAGATATTATGATAATACTCTTTGCGGATTCCTAATTTCAAAATAAGAACGATTTTGACGTCTAGACAAGGGAGACGCATTACCCACAAATTGTAGACAAAATTGAGCCAGCCAGCCAGCCCCTCAACTCCAATCCTACTGATAAATTACTGTTAGAAAGTACTCGCCACCAAACTAAAGTAAAGAATCATGCAATTTATAGAGTGTTTGATGTCGTTGATTTTTCTTTTCAAAGAATTGAATACTTTAGAATTTTATATATATATATATATATATATTTGCTAAAATAAAAGTTTTATAAATTTAAAATATTCATGAAAAAATTACTTTAGAAATAACATAAATTTTTAATAAATATTTTTATATGTTTGGAAATTTTTTTTAAATTTTTTTTATTAAGTGAAATTAATTATCGATTTAAAAATTTTAAATCTCACAAAAATTTAAGAATTTGCTTACACATGTGATGATAAAGTATTAAAATAATTTTATATTTAATTTTTTCATGAATTTTAAAATCGATCCACCAGTCAAAGACTTTGAATAAAGAAAATAAATCAAAGAAGTGCTCTTTGTGATGTCAATTGAAAATCAAGGTAGGGTATACTTTTTCTTTACGTAATAATAATAATAATGTCCATAAAATCCAAAATTGGGAATGGACGATGAAAGAAACCTCAAATGACAGTGTCCGTGCATGGAAATCTATGGAACCTGCAGGGAAGGTTAACGGAAAGCAAAGAAACAGTGAGCAGGAAGTACACGTCTCCGAAGCTCTTTCGGAAGGCTTGTTAGTTGGATGGAAGTCGTCAGAGATAAAAGCACTTCTAGTGATCTGTAAAAGAAGCATGACGTGTGGCCTTGGTATAAGGTGTGGTAGGACCACAGACCCTACTAATAGACCTAACGGCAGGAGAAGTACTATTCAAACAGATATTCTTGTTTTAAAATAAAGTCCTTATCTTTCCTGGAAGATTATTTTTTTTTTTTAATTCTTATCAGAAATTAAAAAATTATCACAAATTTAATACAATTTTGGATATGATTAAAGTATTTGTTACAAATATTTTATTTTTTATTTTTAAAATAAATAATTAAAATAATATTATAATTAAAATGACATTAAAATAATATTTTTTTATTTTTAATCACTTAAATTAAATACTCTAATTTAACTAGTCTGACCACATCATTTATTATGTATTTTATTTTTAAAATCATAAAATTTATTACATATCTAAATTTAGTATTTTCATTTACTATTTATTTTTTTAAAATATCATGTGATGTTCTTTTATTTCTATTAATTTTCTTCTCAAAGAAAGTTTTGCATTTTTCTAATGTTTCAAAATTTCTTCTTTTGTCACTTACCATAACAACCACACTTTATGAAAAATTAAAAAAAAAAAAAAAGTTTGGATTGCAGATAGGAGACTTTCACATTGGTATTGTTTATTATAATTAACAATTTTTTGAATAGTTAGACTCCAATTTATTATATTCCCTTTGGGGCATTGTACTGTAAACAAAAATGGGGATGAGAAACTAGTTTTAGTAAAAATTAGAAATAGAACATAGAAGGACAAGTGCAGTTGAAAGCAAAAAAAAAAAATTCTTAAAAATTTAGAGTTTTAGTAATGGTTAAGTATTCATTATAATTTATTTAACAATGAAATTTCAAATTTGAGATGAATTTTAAAAGAATTTGATATTATATTTTGTTAACAGATGTCGATTTAGATTTGATAATATCCTTCCTAAATCTGTATTATTAATACGTCTATTTAATTAAAAAAATATAAAATTTATAAAAACTTTTAAACTTGTATTATAGTTTATAATATCTCATATTTATGTAAAATTTAATCAACCACAATATCCATACACAGTCCAACTTAATAACTGTATAGAATTTAAACTTGAGGCAAAAGTCTTTCACCCAAAATATTTGGATAACAAATTTATACAAAATTTAGTCTTGTAGATAATTATAATTAATTATTATATATTTTCAAATACGCACCATTTTTTTAAATAAAAAATTCATTATTTAATACGTATAGTATCAAAGATTTTGATTTAAAGATATATTCACATTATAAAGATTAATGAATGATAACAATTATGATTATTCATATAATTGTCAATAATAATTTATTTATTAACCTCAAATAAAATAATTTTTTTTCCTTTAAATTATACTTAATTTGTAAGTAATATGGTAGAGGTCTTACACACAGAGAAGACTGAAGCGTTTCAATATTATAATTTTGCTTAATTAATTAAACAAAGCTAATTGGAAAATAATGAAGAATTTGAGGTTGAGGATAGTGAAAAGCCAAGCCCAAAGAGTCACGGCCCATATAGGATTCTACTAGCCCAATAAGAGGCCAACCTTAATTTTTAACTCCATCCTCTTGAATATTTCTAAGGAATTTTATTAGATATCTCCTCTTAAATTTGTTCTAATTTTATTTTATTGTATATTTTGTAAAAATATACACCTGCCTCTCCTTTATATTACTTAGATTATCAATTAACTAATTAAAAGACAAATATACCTTGGATTTGTTATCTTTGAATTTGTTCTAATTTTACTTTATGGTAGGATTTGTGAAAATAGACACCTATCTCTTTTCTACATTGTTTAATTGTAAATTAACTAACTAAAAATAAATATATCATTAATTTGTCAATTTTTTTAAGTGAATTTCTAATTTACTGATCCTTATTTTATTTTTTTAATTTATTGATATTGTATACTAATTTATATTTTAAAATTTTATAATATAATTTTAATTAATTTAAAATAAATATAATTTATATATTTTAAAAATAATTTATATCAAATTTATAAAATTTTATAATACAATTATTGTAGTATATATTTATATAATAAAGTCATTTTTTAAAATATAAATTATAAATATTAAATAGAGTAGTAAATAATTCTAAATTAATTTGTTAGAAAATTAATATGTACTTATATTATACACAATTAATATATTTTTAATGAAATATTATTTTGTTTATACTAAAAAGTGTACACAAGCTCTAAAATTTAAATAAAAATAGATAAATTAGAATTTTACTTATAAAGTATAAATAAATTAAGAATATATTTATTTTTTATTTAATTAATTTATGATCAAAATAATATAAAAGGAAGATAAGTGTGCCTTTCCATATAATTTACCATAAAATCAAATTACCGCAAACCTTAGAAAAATATCTAATAAAATTTGATATTATTAATAAAGATAATAATTAAATAAATAATTATTAATAAATAATTTTTTTTCTCTCATAGAACAACATTTATATTCACAGTGGAAATTCAATGTAAATACAAATTCTTAATCTAAATTAATGTGAGAATAAAATTTAGTTAATAATTTTTTGTTTTCAAAAGAAAAAAATTGACACTCAAAAAAGAATTAAAAGATATCAAAGTCAATTCAAAATTTAAGTTACTGTTGTAAATATAACAATTTGAAAATTTAGATACAATTTTAATACAATTTAAAATAATTAAAGAAATTAAAAATATTATTGTCACCGTCTTTAGAAAAATCTTAAAATGATGTAAATGACCTCCTTGAATTCTATCTTACCAAAATGATTGATTTCACCATTTTTAGACTGTCATCTCCCAATCTACCAAATCAAATATGTAACAACTGTCAAACACCCGTAAAATATATTTATCACTGATAACTCACATGAATGTGTAAAACTTTTAATATCTTCTTTCGCCAAACCACATATAATACACATACTAAAAATATAGAATATATGATTTTTTTATTTTTTACAATTGTAATATTTTACATACTAAATATCTTCACAAAATTTTTTCAAATCTCTTTTAGAAAATATATACATACATACCAATAGAGAATATTATGCTCCTATAAAAGTCTCGAACAAAATACAAGCCACGAACTTTATGTCTAGGAATGTGGATTAATGACTTTTTAAAAATGTGTTAAATTTAAAAATATTTTAAAAAAAATATAAATATGGAACTTAGTAAATAAGTAAATAATAATGACAAAAACTTATTAAATAGATAAATGACAATAACAAAAATTAAATTATAGGAATAAGTGTATTATATTTAAAAATATATCATTTGTAAAATTTTAATATATTCATTCATATTCAAATAAATTATAAAAAAATATTCTCTTATAAAAATCTATGAATATTTCAATAAAATGTAAACTTACCCAAAAACTATCTCCCCGTACATCTCCCAATGCATCTTTGATATATTTCGAGACTTGCTAATAAATTATTTTATATAATCATATAAAATCAAGTTATTGAGTCTACTCGTTAATGTTAACTCAGATAAAAAGTGCAGTATCATACACATATTATATTCGCCACCTATACAATGTTAGACACTTATTATATCCAACATCCATTCCTTTATCCTTTCATAGGTAATTTTATTAAAAAAATAACTTTATTATATTAATTTTAAAATGGTATTAATTAATAATTATAAAATATTTTAATTTTTATTATTTAGAGTATTTTTATATTAAAATAATTGTATTTTAAAATTTTAAGAGTTTAATATAAATTATTTTTTAAATAATATGATAATATATTAATAATATTTATTTTAATTTAATTAAAATTTTATATTATTAAAAGTTTAGAATATAAATTAATACCTAGTATAGATAAATTTAAAAAAAAATTAAATAAGGATAAATAAATTAAAGTTTTAATTATAAAAAATAAATAAATTAGGGATATATTTATCTTTTAGTTAGTCAATTTAGAGTTAAAAAGAATGAAAGTATGTTTTTTTATAAAATTTGTCACAAAATAAAATTATTATAAATTTTAGGAAAGATATCTAATAAGATCCCTTTAAAATTATAATAATCATTGACATTTTCATTATATTCTTCCAAAATTTTTAAAATGGTATTAATTAATAATTATAAAATATTTTAATTTTTATTATTTAGAATATTTTTATATTACAATAATTGTATTTTAAAATTTTAAGAGTTTAATATAAATTATTTTTTAAATAATATGATAATATATTAATAATATTTATTTTAATTTAATCAAAATTTTATATTATTAAAAGTTTAGTGTATAAATTAATACCTAGTATAGAGAAATTTAAAAATAAAAAAAATTAAACAAGGATAAATAAATTAAAATTTATATTATAAAAAATAAATAAATTAGGGATATATTTATTTTTTAGTTAGTCAATTTAGAGTTGAAAAGAATAAAAGTATGTTTTTTTATAAAATTTGTCACAAAATAAAGTTATTATAAATTTTAGGAAAGATATCTAATAAGACCCCTTTAAAATTATAATAATCATTGACATTTTCATTATATTCTTCCAAAATTTCTAATGTGTTACATTTTTTTTCAATTTATATATAAGGTCAGGTTGTAATATTAGAATTTAAATTTTAAAAGCATTATCAAAGATAAAATTTTTTGTGAAACAGTAAAAATACCTGTAACTTGTTCTAGTTTTTTAATTATTCTTATTCTTAATTAATCATTCACATTTGTTGCAATATTTTTTTATTTTAAAAATAACAAGAATTTTTAAATATTTTATTATTTAGAATATGTTAGCTTACGGTACAAGTGATTATTATTGAAATCCAAAAGAAGAGGCAATTATCCTATTATTTCAAGGAGGAAAAAAACTCACATACACACAATCGGGCAATACATCTAAGAAACAGTTTTTAAATTTGTTCACACTGAGATTGCTTAGGCCACCTACTCATAATAAAGTAGAAACAAATCTCCTCCAATAACACTAGTTTTTACATTGTTAAGGAATGATTTATTGAATTACATACATCAAATATCAAGCTTGAATCATTCAAGTATTTTAACAAATTCTTAAAATGCCAACATTACATATATCACATATATGCTAAATATCACAAATGGATGAGTTTATTTTATATCTAAATTAATTGGATGACGAAAAAATACCTTCAAAACTATAAAAATGTTAAAATTTACACAAACCAATAGTAAGGGAGGCTTGGCCAAAAATACATAAGGAAGAGCTAAGGGTTTTGTTTTCCAAACTTATGAAAATATTGGTAAAGTAAACTTTTATATACTTAAACATATCTATGCCTTTACATAATTGTTCTCACTTTTAATAAAGATAGTATAAACAACATGGTAATTATTCAATAATTGTCATTTTATACACTTAAATTTTTGTACTTAAATATAAGATATTCACTTAACTATTAAGTAAATATAATTAAATATAATTTTAAAGATTTATGTGTAATTGTTTAATAATTATATAATTGCATTTAGATCTTTTGATAATCTATATTATTCATTTAACTATGTAATTAAATTACATTATTGTGCAAAGTCAAAAAAATTCTTTAAATACTTTAAAAATTCATAAATATATATATATAACACACACACACACACACACACACATATATATATATATATATTAGCCTATATATTACCTTAAAGTTACTAGTTTTTTTTCAATAATATTTTTTTCTCTCAAATATTCTTCACTATCTTTAATTATTGGTATGACCATATAGGTTTATTATGGAATAGTTGTGAATTTTTCTTAACTTTTTGAATTTCAAACTATTTAAAAGTTCAACGATTATTATTAATATTTAATAATGTGTTATGACCTTTAAACTATAATAAAGTAATATTTCATCCCAATTGTATATACATGGTGGATAAGATACTTTAATAATTATTCTGTTTATACGTATAACAGAATAAAAGAAATAATATATATTTATGAATAAAATTTTTTTTCTTTCATTAATAAATAAATATATATATATATAAAATAAAATATTCTCAAAGCCAATATCATGAATGTTTTCTAGAGCATATCCTAGCACATTATGAATTGAAACAACACATTTTTGCTCTAAGAATGGAGTCTCGTGCAAAATGAGTCAAATTTTTTTCAAGTATTTCAATAATAATATAGTTCAAATTCTTAAATTTAGAATAAATTTTATCTTTTTTATTTTATTTAAAAAAAATTTCCTCACATTTAACCATGAAAATGCAATTGAATGATATTAAGTTGAAGTTTGGTAACCAAAACTAGATAACAAATTAAAATAAAGTTTGCAACTTCAAATTACACACTCATAATGTTTATAAGAAGAGAAAGTGTTATCTGTGATATCCTATTAACATCATTATAATTAAGGTGGTAAAATTAACTAATTAATAAAGTAAAAAAAATTTATTTATTAATGGTGAATGTAAAAAAAATTAAGTAAATTTCATCAATTTCTTTTACCATATTAATTAACTAGTAAAATTTATTTAATATTTTTTTATTCACTATCAATGCATAAATTATACTTCATTGCTTGAATAATTTTACTATACCAACTATGCTATGAGATATAAACGTTTTATTTAAAACTTTCTCTTATAAAAATAACACGAATATTTTATTATAATTTATTATATATATATATTTTTAAATATACATGAATAATAATTTATTGATATTGTAATTATTTTTTATATTCTATAATTGAATCATTGATTTTGTTTTTTTCTCCAAAAATATGCAAAATTAATATTTTTTAAAAAGGTCTTTTATGAGTTTTCTTGCTATTATAATTTGAATACTAAAATACTCATTGGTGTAAATTGAAATAGTACATGAACATCACAAGGCGTTCTTATCTATCACTGTCAAAAATGCGTTTGATGATTCATCTAGCACCATCCACAATTTCATACAATATATTCTATAATGTTGTCCAAAAATATTAACTATACTTAAAGAAGACACTCCTTTAAAATAAATAACATGAAACATGACACATGTCTATTAACAATGAATCAAATTATTTAAAATAATAATTATATTTTAATTTTAAAATTTAAAAAATAAATTTAATTGAAAGTGTAAAAATTAAGAGATTATTTTTATTTATTTTAATTTTTGTATTAATATTTTAAATTTTAATTTATTTTTTAAAATTTTTTATTTATATTTAAAATACTGTATATTATTTATTATATATATTTTAATATTTTTTATTATAAATTTTATAAAAATTATTATAAATTATAACATTAAAAAAAATTTTAAATATAAAAAATACATGGATTCGTATGATTGTGTTTCCCAAAAGGTAACAACAATGTCAAATGGAACATATTCTTACCAGTTTCCTTTTCTCGGTCTTTTCTTTCCGAGTGTCGCCTGTCTTTACGCTACAAATCCTTTTCGCTTTTGATTTTAATTTTAATGGGTATTAACTGTTAGATGCTTGAATTTTAATATAATAACAAATAAAGACATATATTAGTCGTTCATAACAAATAAGTTTCTCACAGTAGAATTGGATAAAATAACCTAATGAAATTAATAAGTTTAATTTGACTCTTGTCTTCATTCAATTCACTTATTTTTTTTTCTCTTTTATTGGGTTTGCTTTTTTGTCTTGATTTTATGAAAGAAGAAGAAAAAAACTATGAAAAATTTTAAAATAAAAAATAAATGGAACCACTTGATTCAATTCAATACGGGCAAATATAACTTCAATTTTTGATGAGTTCACAATTTTTATAAATCCATAGGTTTTTGAATCAGTTTGGTTTTATCAAAACCAAAATCGAATTTAATTTTGTTCCTCCTGTTAGCGGGACTTATTTGTAATGAAATAATTACTTATGTGAGGGACTTATTCGTTATGAATGATCAAAGTATAGTTGCAGAAGGCTTCATTTGCTGAATTCATTGCCCAATTCCCTCAACAGAGCGACGCCATTGTTGAAATAAGAAGAACCCAGCCACCACTGCTTACACCATCTCTGTCGTCATCAAAACGACTTCATCTCCTAGCGAATCCTTTACAAAATCCTCTTCTTTTAATTTTTCTTTCTTTAATTTTTCCTCTCTCTTCTTACTGTAATCATTGAAAAAGATATATGAAATTTCGTGTTACAGTGACTTGTACACGTTTTGCTTCTGGGTCGTGGCGGTCATTTCTTTCCTTAATTCACTGATTTTGTTGTCCCCGCCCGCACCCCTCTTTTTCTCTTATTCTCTCTTCTCCATCCTTGTCTACTGCTCATTACGACTAATCTAATTTGTTCCTTGCTTTCTCTAATTATCTCTGTTTCTTGCTCTGTACTGTTATGTAAATTGTACTGTGTGTGCTGTTCTTTATTATTCTTTTGTTAGTTCGTAGATCTGATAGCAACTAGAAAATTTGTGTGCTGTGTTGTTTTCTGGATTTAATTCAACAAAAAAGCTTCTTTTTTTTTTTTTTTTTGTCTTCCTCGAGATTTGATGTTATAGTTTCTCTGGGATTTTATGGTTTATTATGCTAATTATATGGCGCTGGAAATTCAAGCACTGTTTCAATTCCTGTGATACGGTAAAAGAAATGTTTGCAGGAATTTCTCTTTGTGGTTTTCAATTTAGAGTCTTTTGTGTGTGTTGTACTTCATAGTTGCAGTGACAGAGAAAATGGAAATAGATAGCAATTTTACCCATATATATTTTGTGAATATTTATCTTGTTTAGGTATTTTCTACTACTACCCCATATAGAAAATCTGATTCCTGAGACTTATAAATGGCTGATTTCTCATTTCTGATCAATTGGAGTGATCCCAGTTCCATGGTTCTTAGCATTTTGTTTCTCTAGTTTCATTTTAGTTTATTTTCCTTGAATTAGCAATAAGTAGTTTTACTTTTGAGGCTGCTAGGAAACCATGACTCATTGTTTCTTCAAGCGTCATAATCTATAGCTTAAACTCCTTTTTAGTTTTTAAATGGCTAATTCAACTGAACCATCATCATCTTTGAGCTTTACTTCGTCACATCTATCAAATGGCGCAATTAGTCACAATATATCCTCATATTCGTTACCTGAGTCGGTTCCTAACCTTGAAGTTATAAGTCTAAGCAAGCTTAGTTCAAGTTTGGACCAACTCTTGGTTGATTCAACTAGTGATTATAGTGATGCTGAAATAATTGTTGAGGGTAACCCAGTTGGTGTGCATCGATGTATTTTGGCTGCTAGGAGTAAGTTTTTTCGTGAGTTATTTAAGTGTCAGAAAGGATCAATTGATAAGGAAGGAAAAATAAAGCATTGTATGAGTAAATTGTTGCCTTATGGCAAGCTTGGACGTGAAGCCTTTTTGATTTTCTTGAGCTATTTGTATACTGGAAAGTTGAAGCCTTCTCCAGTGGAGGTGTCAACTTGCATTGATAACGTATGTGCCCATGATGCATGTAGCCCTGCTATTAATTTTGCAGTGGAAATGATGTATGCTGCGGTTATATTTCAAGTTCCTGAGTTAGTTTCACTTTTCCAGGTTAGTATGCTGTCTTTGTGCTGGTTATTGGTTAGTTTTATTGAGCGATTAGCAGCTCATTGAATACATACCTTAGGTATAGTCTAATAGTTGCAATGGTGTGATTTCACTAAATTTGCTTGCTCACCTGATGGAAGAGGCAAAGTTCTCCCTATATGTTTTACAATACCAATCCAGAGCCACATATAATGAGGTGCGAAGTATATTAGATTGATTGTGCAATTACAATATCCACTCACTGTCACCTGGGAACTGTCTACTGGACCCTGCCTCTTGTACCCCAAACTATTGTTTTGCCTATATTCTTAACAAATTCAGATATATTTTTCCATTTGAGCTACATGATTATAGAATAGTTAACTCATAGTTTCGCACAGATTCAATTACTAGGTCTTGGTCCAATCATTGTGGTTATGTCTTTTTCCCCTTTTAGATGCTAAATTATTTCCTACGTTCTATTTGCAGTTCGATTACCTGATTGATGGTTATTGCTCTGTGCATTTATGGAATTTATTTTCACTGTAGTTATAGATACAAGGTTTTGAGATTAAAAATTTTGATTTTAGAATTTAAATGTGATGGGAGTGATTGTTCTTACGTTTCAGTGATTATACAAAGAGTCTTTGTCTCTTTTAATTTGTTATCTGCATCTATCAAATTTAGGTCTGCAGACACCAAGAGAAAACTATAATGATTTAATTATCTACATATTTTCAGCGACGTCTTCTTAACTTTGTCGGGAAGGCTCCTGTGGAAGATGTTATTCCAATCCTTTTGGTTGCATTCCATTGTCAATCAAGGCAGCTTCTTACTCAATGTATTGATAGAGTAGCACGTTCTGATCTTGATAATATCTGCATTGAGAAAGAAGTTCCCAATGAAGTTGCAAAGGAAATTAGATTGCTACGCCTCAAATCTCCTTCTGAAGATGAAGATAATACGGTTGCTGTGGATCCTTTGCGTGAAAAGGGAATCAGGAGAATACACAAGGCACTAGACTCTGATGATGTTGAACTTGTGAGGCTTCTGTTGTCTGACTCTGATATAACCTTGGATGAAGCCAATGCACTCCATTATGCTGCAGCATATTGTGATCCAAAGGTGTTGTCTGAGGTTCTTAGCCTTGGATTAGCTGATATCAACCTTAGAAATTCTCATGGTTATACAGTTCTCCATATTGGCTCAATGCGCAAGGAGCCATCAGTAATAGTGTCGCTTCTGACTAAAGGAGCATGTGCATCTGATTTAACATTGGATGGGCGAAGTGCTGTTACTATCTGTCGGAGATTGACAAGGCCAAAAGATTATAATGCAAAAACAGAGCAGGGAAAAGTAACAAATAAAGACCGGATATGTGTTGATGTTCTAGAAAGAGAAATGAGGAGGAATCAAATGGCTGAAAATGCATCTACCACTTCCCAAACATCAGCTAACAATCTGCACATGAAGCTGCTATACCTAGAAAACAGAGGTATTATTCTGCATTTGTTAATTTTATATTCTCTTGAAACATTTGAAGTTATTAGTTGCAAAGTGCTATGCTGAAATAGAATATGCAAAAATTGAAGTAATTATTATGCATGGAGATCTAAGATAGCCTCATGGTATTTCAATGACATGGGGTATACCTGTACCAAAATTTTAAGGGCTGAGATTTCTTCCTTCATCCCCTGTCTATACACTCCAGTTTTGCCATCTCTACTACATTCTAAATAAATAAAATTTTGCATGTCCCTGAAAGTTGAATGTTTTAAGAAACAAATTGGTTTTACTATGTAGTGCACTGGCTTTAAAATGCAAGACCATTGGATAAGCTAAAGGCAGAAAATTCTGGATGCTTAAATAATCCAGCAATAAGTTAAGCTAGTGGTGATCATGCAGGTTTAGGTAAATGAGATCATGTCATGGAAAAAAGAGAGCTGAATTCTGATTTTGGTTTACATTTAATACCTTATGATATATGTTGCTTGCATGTGCAAAGATGTCCTATTTATGGAATTGATCTACAGTGTGGTTATGGCTTGACCTCCAACTCAACAATCCAATTTGTGTCTTTTATGACTCTTTTATGCTTGGATGGATAAGTTCTAAGTGCTTTTGTACTCTGCAGTGGCATTTGCACGATTGTTCTTCCCTACTGAAGCCAAGCTAGCTATGGATATAGCACATATTGAGACAACAGATGAGTTGTCTGGTCTTGCTGCATCAAAAGGTTCAAGTGCAAACTTAACAGAGGTTGACTTAAATGAGATGCCTGTAGTGCAGAACAAAAGGCTTCATTCTAGGATGGAAGCTCTAATGAAAACTGGTAATTGCTAAGTTTTAATTATTTTTCACATTCAGATACTTTTCTTACCGTAATTTTGATTGAATGACAAACTTTTTTCATTCTCCCTTATTTTGTATTGAGTCTTAACTATTGTACAAAGGGTTTCTCTAAAATATCTACTTTCTTAATGATTGACTGGGAATGTGTTACAATCCACCTGAATTGTTTGGGGAAGGTAAGGCTTTTTAAAGCATAGGTCAGAATCTAATAATTTAAATCAATACTACTAAATTAGTTAATGCACCAATTGTAATATCTTACAGGTACACTGTGATTATATTTCAAGCAGTTCATTTCTGATGGATTCACCAAATACTAAATAGAAAACATGTTATTGACTGTATGTGTTCATTTATAATTTACATTTAGTGGATGAAGATTGCAATGGGCCTTGGTCTCTTTTGTAATTTTTTTTGTTTCTTTTTACATTTAAAAACATTGCAGATTGGCAAGATCGTCTCATAATCCATTTATCAAATTATAAATTGTTGTCCTGCTCTGGATTGGATTTCATGGCATATATATAGTCATACCATTTACTTAATCAGGGAATTTTTTATTTTCATTTTAATGTAGAAGATTACTTGGATTTCTGTTGTTGTTGATTGTTTTAGCAGCAAATAGGCTAGTACATACTGTATCAGAAAGTACCTCTATGACATGTTCATTTTCAGAGCACCTAGTTACAGGGGCTATTTGCTGCGGCAGATTACCTGGGATTATACTTTAGTTAATTTTCGGGCTTCAGGCTCAAAGGAAATATAGATTTTAGAGTTTGAAATAAGAAAATTTCCTTGTCTTGTCAAAATTTCTTGAAATGAATGACAAACTACAATCATTGGTAATTTGTCTACTACAAAACTTTATATTCATTGATAAAGTTGCCCATTTTTAAACTCTGTGGTTGCCATATAACAGTTGAGATGGGTCAGCATTATTTCCCTCATTGCTCAGAAGTGTTGGATAAGTTCATGGAGGATGATCTTCCAGATTTGTTTTATCTTGAGAAGGGCAGCCACGAGGAGCAGAGAGTTAAGAGGATGCGCTTCATGGAGCTCAAAGAGAATGTTCAGAAAGCATTTAATATGGACAAAGCTGAGATTAGCTGCACTGGTTTGTCTTCCTCGTCATCCTCATCATCTTTAAAAGATGGTGTAAATTACAAACTGAGAAAATTATGATGGCCTGTAAAAAATGTCACTAATAAGCCTGATTATTACGGAGTTCAGAGTTTTCAAAGAAAGTTTCTGGTGAAAGCCGATAAATCTTGGCTCATTTTCTTTGCAATTTTCTCCGGGTTAAACTCTCTGTATATTACCCTGATGGTGGTGAAGTCAATGTAAGCATCATACATACAATAGCTTATGTGACAATAATTCTTCAGTGCCCGAGAAACTTTATTGGAGGGAATTTGCAATTGAATTTATTTGCATTTCATTTTTTTTTTTGAGGTTGGTTCCATGTATTATCAAAATCTTGGAAGATAAGTTTAGAAAACACTGACAAGTATTATAAACATGGCTGAAAACTCGATTTCTTGCCGGAAAATTAATCACTTAATTTTGGTCTTACTAAATGAAATTGATTTGTCTTTCTCTCAGTTTGAAAGTCGAACCCAAAATGATCTCTATTTTTATATCCTGATTTGCAAGCCTACTTTATAGATGTAAGAATGACATTACAGTACTTAATGCTTTTCCTTGTTCTTTAGAATGACCAAACGGAGACGGAAACAGATAGAATTGGCACTTAAGATTCCTTTTACTTTTTCTCCATAATTGAAAATGAAGAAATCTAGAATCTCAACCTGGGAAAAGATTTATTAATGTAGAAAATTGTTAATATATATATTGTGTATCATCGTTAAAAAAAAATTTAAAACCTGAAATAAAAAATATATAAAATAATTAATATAAAATTTAAAATTTAAAATATAAAAATTAAAATAATTAATTTAAAATTTAAATTACATAATAAAAATTTTTAAAATATGAACAAAAAATTTAAAACAGTTAATAAAAATGTAATATCTATTTTTCTTAAGAATATATCACATAGTTACGTGTATAAATAACGAATGTTATGTTTTTATGAGAGTAAATGTATAATATAGAAAACATTAAAATAATTTAAAATAAATTATAATTTTAACGTAAATAGATAAAAGGATAAAAATTAAAAGCTAAATTAAAACTTTACCTTAAGTATAAATTTAATAGGTTAAGCTTTCTTGGATGGTGCTGCAAGAAGAAAGAAAAAATAGAAAAAAAGAAAAGAAAAAATAGAAAAAAAGAATAAAAATTATAAGTTTTCTTTATCTTTTATTTATGTTTTTAGTAATGAAGATTGTTATTAGTTTAGCATGCAATTTATTATATATGTTTCATAAAATATGGTGATTATAATTATCGATTATTGTTTGTGAAAGATAATTGAGAAAAAGAAAATTTTTTCAGAGATGATATATGATATATGACAGTAGTTGAGTATATAAATTTTATAAAATTATGTATTATAAACTTAACAAAACTAATTTATGTGAATTAACTAAATATTTATAGGGTTATTATGAATTTTACTTCGTTAAAAAAATATTAAGTTTATAATTTTTAATAATTTTTTGATTTGATATTAAACATTCCAAAAATTACTCGTTTTTAGAGAATAACTGAATAACGAAATTGTATTAATTAATCAAAAAGTTTTAAAAAATTACAAAATTTATCATATTAATTTTTAATTTTGTCTGTTATATTATATTAAAGTTATAGAATCAAATTATTTATCTTTGAATTATTATGAAATTTTAAATAAATACAACTCATTGTTAATTTTAGTTTAGTAGAATTTAAAGTTTTGAAAATAAAATTTATTTAAGATAGTTAGAGAATAAATACGAAAAATCAAAACTTTTATTGTCTTACTGTTTATACGTCTTTTTCACAAAATTTTATGATATTAGAGAATAAATTCAAAAAATTAAAATTTTTATTGCCTTACTTTTATATGTCTTTATCACAAAATTTTATGATATTCAGGAATATATTACAATTTTTAAAAATGAAATATTGGAGATTACTAAATATATTTTTTAATACTATTTAGATAAGTGATTATATTTAAAATATGAAAAAACTTTGTTTTATGAAAGTTTAGAGGTTGTATTTTTATTTAATTTTATATTATATTTTTTAAATATTATGTTATAATTTTATTAGAAAATAATGTTGTTCAGGGTATAAGAAAAATCATTAAATAAAATAATGTCAATTTCGGTAAGTTTAAGAATATTAAATTGTCAAATAGATTAGGTGATAAAAGTTATACTATTAAGGGTTAATGAGTTATATTATATTTTATAGTAGTATATAGAACTGTTATGAATATTAATCTCTAATTTCAATGAAAATATTTAAATTAATTTTTGTCATAACTGCCAAGAGGTAAGTATATTAGATTTTAAAAAAATACAATATATATATATATATATATATATGTATTTGATTTATTTTTAAATATATTTTTTAGTTATATGCTATCGTAAAAATATTGATTTTTATATTGTTATATGTTATGTTGTTCATGATGATATGATTATATATGTGATGTTTATAAGTTACGTGCATCTATATTAAAGTATGAATATATGCATTCGATTTTAGATGATAAAAAGTAATTTTTTTTAAAAAAATATTTATAAAAATTAAGATTTATGTACTAAGATATCAAATTTTATTTTTTATAGAAAATTATAAATACATAAAAAAATTTTATAAGTGTAATCATTTTTTTAAGTTTAGTATTATTATTAAATATTATTTTTTGTATGGCACAAGAGACATTTATAATATTTTTAAGTATAATATGTATTCATATTTATACAAAAACATATTTATGTACGTAAGAAAACTCACTGATAATTAAGGCAAAAGAGATGACATATAAAGACCCCAATTAGAGGTTAAAATACGGGCAAAACTAATTTCTTGTATTGATAAAGTAGACATGTGATTTGAGTAGCAGCCAAGGAAGATAATGCAAATTAAAAGAAGAGGAGTCCAATTTTATTGCCAATTACGATTCAAGCTCAGTTGTGGCAGCTTCCTGAAGAAAGTAGGCTGGTTTTATTCTTCCGTTGACATTTACCAGAATAAAGGCAGCAACTTTGAAAGTTAGTCATCTTTACTTGTGTGTTATTCCCAGTCACTATAGACAATTGCATTGGGTAACTTAACATCTCACTTTGTGGTGGGAAATTTATCTCTTGTCCTAAAAGCATCAAAATTGGGGAAAGAATGTCTACAAACTTCTTCAAATTTGTAAGTCTATTCAATATATTAATGGAAAATGAACAGTGGTTTTCTTTTTTATATTGATTTATCACATATTTCAAGTGATATTTGTGATAATTTTCTTTGTAACAAGTTATGTGAAAAGATGCTCCTACTTTTTTTTTTTTTTTTAAATTTTTTGTGATCACAAATTAATTAATTTAAAAACAAATGTAACTCTAATTGTATTTATTTTTTATAAATAAAATTTTAATTTTAATTTTAATTTTAATTTATTCACTCTTATTTAATTCTTTGAGTTGTTAGGCAAATTTTTTAAAATAAATAATATAATATTTTATTAAAAAAATCTTAATTATATTTAAATTTTTAATAAAATAATTTAAAATTATTTTTTACTCTGTATATGGATCATAATTTATATTAAAAAATAACTTTTATTGCGTATATATTAAATGGTGTTAATTAATAATAATCTTAAAATATTTTAATTTTTTCATTATTTAGAAAATTTTTATACTATAATAATTGTATTGTTAAACTTTAAAAATTTAGTATAAATTATTTTTTAAATATTTGATAACTATTAATAATATCTATTTTATTTTAAGAAAAAATTATATTATTAAAAAATTAAATTATAAATTAATAATGAATAGACTAAGGTTTTACGAGATAAATGTAATTTTTTTATAGGATTTATCACAAAATGATGTTATCAACATGATAAAACCCTCACACGCACACATATAAATGGAGCCCTAGCCTAGAGAGAGAACTAAAGAGGAAAGCAATGGCTGGTTATGCCTCTATCGCTTCCCAAGCATCAGCCGATGATATGCACATGATGCTGCTATACCTAGAAAACAAAGGTATTATTCTGCATATGTAAATTTTTCTTTTATATATATATATATATATATATATATATATATATATATATTCTCTCGAAACGTTTGAAGTTGTTGGTAGTAAAGCGGTGTCGTGAAAGAGATTATGCAAAAATTGAAGTGATTATTATGCATAGAGATCTAAGATAGCCTCATGGTATTTCAATGGACATATGGATATACTTGTGCCAAAGTTTAAAGGGCTGAGGTTTCTTCCCTCAGCCCGTCTTTACATGCCCTTTGTCCCACTTATGGATTTGATCCACAGTGTGGTTATGGCTTGAGCTCCGATTCAACAATCTAATTTGTCCCTATTTTGACTCTTTTATGCTTGGATAGATGATTTCTGAGTGGTTTGTACACTGCAGTTGCATTTGCGCGATTGTTCTTCCCTACTGAAGCCAAGCTAGCAATGGATATAGCGCTTACTGAGACAACAGATGAGTTTTCTGGTCTCTCTGCGTCAAAAGGTTCGAGTGCAAACTTAAGGGAGGTTGGCTTAAATGAGACGCCTTTAGTGCAGAGCAAAGGGCTTCATTCTAGGATGGAAGCCCTCATGAAAACAGGTAATTGCTAAGTTTTAATTATTTTCCACACATTAAGATACTTTTCTTACCTTAATTTTGATTGGATGACCGAACTCTTTCCATTCTCCCTTGTTTTGTATTTATTTTGTATTAAGTCTTGACTCTTGACGAGGGTTCTGCTTTCTTAACGATTGACTGGGAATGTGTTACCATCCACCTTAATTGTTTAGGGCATGTAAGGCTGTGAAAAGCATAGGTGAGAATCTAATAACTTAAAACAACCCTTTTAAATTAGTTAATTCACCAATTACAGTATGTTACAGGTACGATGTGATTAGTTATTCTTGTAACTGTTAGTATATTTCAAGTTCAGTTCAATTTGTGATGGATTCGCCAAATACTAAACAGAAAACATATTATTGACAGTATTTGTGCATGCATCATTTACTTTTAGTTGATAAAGATTGCGATGGACCCTGGTCTTTTTTGTAATGTTTTCTTCTTTTTTTTTTTCTTTTTATGTTTGAAAACATTGTTGATTGGCGGGATCATGTCAGAATTCATTTACTGAATTATCAATTGTTGTCCTGCTCTGGATGGGATTTCATGGCATATTTATAGTCTTGCCATTTACTTAAGCAGGGAATTTTTATTTTAATTTCAATGCAGAAGATTACTTCGATTTCTGTTGCTATTCATTGTTGTTGCAGCAAATAAGCTAGCATATAGTGTATCAGACAGGACCACAATTACATGTTCATTTCCGGATTATGTAGGTATAGGGGCTATTTGCTGCGGAAGATTACCAGGGAATGTACTCTAGCTATTTTTTGGGCCTCAGGCTCCGAGAAAATATAGATTTTAGAGTTGGAAATAAGAAAAATTTCCTTGTCTTCTCTAAATTGTCTGGAAATGGATGACAAACTACAATCATTGGTAATTTGGTTGTGCATTTTCAAACTCTGTGGTTACAGTTGAGATGGGTCGGCATTATTTCCCGCATTGCTCAGAAGTGTTGGATAACTTCATGGAGAATGACCTTCCAGATTTGTCTCATCTTGAGAAGGGCAGCCACGAGGAGCAGAGAGTCAAGAGGATGCGCTTCATGGAGCTCAAAGAGGCTGTTCAGAAGGCATTTAATAAGGACAAAGCTGAGATTAGCCGCTCTGGCTTGTCTTGTCATCCTCATCTGTAAAAGATGGGGTAAAGCACAAGCCGAGAAAATTATGATGGCCTGTAAAATATTTCAATAATAAGCCTGATTACTACTGAGTTCAGAGTGTTATGGGAGAGTTTCTAGCGAGCGCTGTTGAGTCTTGGCTCATTCTCTTTGCTATTTTCTCAAGGGAAAAACTCTCTTTATAATTAAAAAAAGATGGTTGAATGGGCCTCTGGGCCGCGTGTCAACAAGTTTATCTTCAGAAGCCTGCAACTCAAGCCCAGTCTTCTTCTTTCAATTCACTCGAAAAGGACACACTGCCAAATCATTCCCTCCATGTTGCACAGCATCGAAAAAGATATTCTATCTTAGCTTGGTTGCCGAGTCACCGTGTATTCATTTCCATGTAAATCAACATTTTCCCAAAACAAAAATTGTGACAAAAAAAAAATTGGACCGAGGCTAAAATTGAGTTTACCTCAACTTTAGACCATTTCAAAAAATAAAACCACCCTTGATAACACCATAGAAGATGAAGGTTATGACAAAAGGCTATATTTGTTTGTTGGTTTTTTTTTTTAATAAAAAAATCATAATTAAAACACGAATTAAACAACACAACTGCCCATTACTCCATTTAAATTTTATCTGTTATTCCATTTAAATTTCTTACATATTCACATCTATTTCATTTCAAAACTTTTCAAGTGTGAAATGTTGTTCAATGAATAATTTCTAACATTATTAATTTCTTCTAGATTAATAAAATTATCAAAAAAAAAAAATTCAACCTTTAAAAATATCTTTGAATATATGTGTTAAAATATTTTTTTGGTTTCTTTTATCTATAACTATGACACAATATATATATATATATATAATTTAAGAATAAATATAATTATTAAAATGAAAGTATTAAATACTACATTTATAATTATTGAATGGACTTGGATAATTTTTCCTATTTGTGACATTTGAGGGCACCCTTTAAATGTGGGGCTTAAGGTTGGGGTACGCGGTACATTGCCATTAGACATTTACACAGTCGACCCAAATAATGAAGCTTTATATGGCCCGTTTTAGCTATTGAGTCGGGAAGGGCTTTAAAGAATGTCAGTCCTCAAATGGCTTTTTCTAAAAATTTTACTTTTATAATTTAAATGGTTAATTTTTTTTTTTAAAAAAAATCATTTACCATCTCTCAACTTTTTCTTAACCTAATAAAATTTAATGAAATTACTTTTTTTTTTAATTATATGACCTAACAAATATAATATAATTACTTTTTTATCCTTTCACACAAGAATAAAATCTAATACAACAACATATTCAATATTTTTCATAAAAATAAAATATATAATAAATTAATATTTTATATTTATTTTTAACTACCGACGATTGTATTAATCATTTTATTTAAGTAAAAGAATTGATAAAATATGTAAAAATTAAATTGATTAAAATTAAATATTAACTGATTATATATTTTATTTTTATGTGAAAATGGTGAATATGCAAATGGCCGTTAGATTTTATTTTTGTGTGAAAGGGAAAAAAAAATTAATTATGTTAGATTAAGTTAGGCCATAAAGGACAAAAATAAATAAATAATAATTTGATTAAATTTTGTTAGGTAAACAAGAATGCAGAGGGGGTAAGTTGTCATTTTTCAATTCTTACCATCTAATTGGTAAAAGTAAATTTTTTTTTTTTTTGTATCATACCAAAATATATCACTAAAAATATAAAATTTTGATCTTTGTAATTTTTAAATTAAGTCAAAAAAATCAAGAATGCACCAAAAAAAATGATTGTCGTTAAAAATATTGTGAGTTTTGAAAATAAAATGTATGTTTTTGATAAATTGTTTATTAAAATGAAAATAATGACCAAGTGAAATCAAAATTGAGAATATTTTTAAGCAATTGTTATTGGACGGCGGTCACATCACATGGGTCGGGGTGGTTAGAGATGAAAGTATCAATAAATTTTAGAACATGAACGGTAATATTTGTTTGGTTTTAGCATAAAGTTTTAAATTATTCTAATAATAAAATTAAATTTAAATTACCCTTTAAGGGTCTAACCTCCTCCGCCCAAGAAGATTCTTTCTCCTAGAAACTTGGTACACATATATAATTAATAAATGCAACATTTCTATAATTGGTTGGTGCGCCATGGAAGGCCACAACACATAATTAATTAGTTTTGTACCCATTGTTTGTTGGTAGGGTTGTGTCATTTATGGGTTTGTATTAATGCTTCGAAAATCTTTGGCGCAAGATTTCTTCGTATATTATCACTCGATCAATAAATTTCAATAATAATAATACCTATTAAAATTGACTGGACTGGATTCAATCGATCAGATCCCATCCGTTCTTGAGTTGATAATCATAAACACGAATGCATGGGATTATCTCCATGCCTGTGGGCCATCACATTATCCTTGTTTTATGTCATTCAATCTCACAGGAGACAACATTTGTCACAAATGCAATCGACGCACACAAAGGAAGAAGAAGAAATGAATGAAAGCATAGGAAAACGACACGCCGTCTCCTTCCCCATTTCTGTAATTTCATTCTTTCCTTATTCTCTTATCATTATTATTAAATCTAATCAAAACCACCCGCTTTTTTTTATTGTCTTTAGTTAAAGACTCTGTAAAAACTACATCGATTGATTGAATTGAACGACCTCACGGTTGGTGGGTTCCGTGCCTTTTTTTGACATCTGATGATAGCTTTTGGTTCATGGGTTGCTGGGTTTTGCATTGATTAGCTCTTGGCATTATTCTGTTTTGATTTCTTCTTCTTCGATTTGTTGCTGAAGGTGACCTCTTCAATCTGATTTCTCTGTTTTCGAAATACTTCGTTTGTTTCTTTAATGCATCTGTTGTGTGATTTGGATACTGATTCCGTATATGTGAAGCTTTCTGGGTATTGTTAATTTTAATTATTTTCGTTTGTTTCCTCGGATTCTGATTGTTGTTGTATTCGGGATTTGTTGTGTTTTGCTCTGTTTTACTTTTGTTTGTTAACAATTTTCTGCCAGAGGATCATGAGTTTAACTATCACTTATTACTAAAAATACTCGACTAGTGTGTTCATCAGACTCTGCCATTTGGAATGTCTGTTTCTGTTCTGTTTTGTGAAGAATACTAGTTGTAGTGTGTTTACAACTTAAAATTTCCTTGTTTTAATTATTTTTGGATCAATCATCGTCTGTTTGCCAGGATGTCATGTGAAAAGAATATTTATTTGGTAGGGATCTATTTGTTCAATTGGATTGGCATTTCCTGTACTTCACTTCAAGATACATATCATTTCTTGCTTCATACGTTGATAGATTCTGAAATGTGGTCAAGACTGGTGCAGTTCTTCAAATTATGGGTAGAACATATTGGTCATGCGGTATATAGGTGCTAGGTTAACAATTTCTTCATTAATGCTCAATAATTTCTGCACACCAACATCCAAGCCACTAGACTCACACCTGCACCTATACATATGTGCGCACCCACACACATCCATCCACCTCTCTGCTCAGTCAGCCAGACATGCTCGCACACGTATATTGTTCATATGGATTTTCGTTATTAATTAACGGTTCAATTTATTGATTTCTTGATGAAACGATTAATATAAAATGACAATGAACTGGAGTAGCCCTAAAAAATATGTGTATGATATTGTAGCCTTGTTGTGAACTATAAGGAAGCTAACAGCATGAAAAGAAAATCTTTCTGCATTTATTATCAAAATAAATGCTACAAGGGAACACCTGCTGGAGTGTGTTTCTAAATGCTGTCTGGAAAATTGAGTTGTGTAATATTTTTGGTATTTTACAACAAAGTCTTCAAAATGATGTTTTTGTTTTTCCTCAAGTGTTGACCGATTTCATGTATGTTAAGGAACAGTTATGAGGGCAAGATGAAGTTGGGAAGAAAATAGGAGAAAGTCCAGAAGAAGGAATATACAATCTGCTAATTAAAAGTAGGAATTATGCCGGCAGTGTCTGAGCAAACAGTGATGACTATTAAGTCATATCAAAATCAGGCTCAAGTGCTTGTTAGAAACTACTTAATAGCAGAGCCTTTCATTCCATATACATCCATCCTTGCTGGTTTATTGGCCTGCAAATTGGTATAGGCTTTCTTTGTCTTGGTTTCTTTATACCTAATCTAGTTGCACATTTGCTTTCTTCCCCTCCTGATTATATCATATTAAATACTTTTCCCTCTAACAGGTCTATGATCTTACTCATCTAATTAGTACCTTTTACTTCAAGACATATAATGGTCTTACAAAAATCCAACGACTGGAGTGGAACAATCGGTAAGTATGTAATTCAGATTTTCCCCTTTTTTTTGTGGCAATTGTTGCTTACATCTTTATTGATTAATATTCTAACTTTGGCAGTGGTATCTCTACAATTCATGCAATCTTTATCACGGCTATGTCATTGTACCTTGTGTTCTGGTCAGATCTCTTTTCTAACCAACAACATACTGATCTTATTACTTTGAGGAGCTCCTGGCTTTCTAATTTTGGATTAGGGGTAGGTATTTTCTATTTCTTAAACATTTAGCCAAGATTTGTGTTCATACCTTTTGAGATGTAGCCAAAATATATGCTCATACCTTTTGAGAAGTTTCTTTCTCCTTTAAAAGAATAGTTATGCCCAAGACATTTAAGCATTTGGCTTTTTTGTATTCTACATTATAGATTGTATGTGGTAGTGCAGAGTAAGGTTCAATTTTCCACATCATGTATGAAATGAAATGCTGCATGTAAATTTTCTCGAAACTAATTTCCAATTACAATTCCTTGTTCTTTCTTCATTAACCATTGCACTTAGGACTGGCCGTGAGTTAGAACTAAGAACCCAGCTTCTCTGTGCATTGAAAAGGCAAAGCCATATCATATGCATCACTTGTGCTGCCTTTGGCTTTTGATGCACTTCTATCTTATCATTTTTGCTTTTCATTATGGAAGTCCTTTGTTTGCGTGCAACTCCTGGATGATGTTGCAAGTACTGTGAGTTAGTTCTCATGGCTTTAATTGATTTTGTTCTTGGATGTGCATGATCTAATTCTACGATTAGTGCTTTGTTATCATGATTTTGATATGATTTTGACAGGTTTCTGTTGGTTACTTCCTTGCGGATCTTGGAATGATTTGTTGGCTATATCCTTCTTTGGGGGGAACAGAGTATGTAAGTGTATTCTCTAGGACACTAGGCAATCAACTGTTGATTTGTGCATTTACTATCATTGTTGTTTTGTAAAAGAGTCAGTACGGTAACAGTGTAATTGATTTCACATTCACCATTTTCTATATTCCTTCACTCATTGTACTTTCCGATAAATATTTACACACCCTGCATTTTTTTCCTTTTAAATTTGCATTTTTTTTCTTACATGGGGAGTTTTTCAGTTATATTATGCTGGCTTTATAAGTGAATATATAGCATACTTTGGACGAACTGAAAAAATGGAGGCTTCTGATTTCATATACATATTTTACCTTAAGAGTTTCCAATGTGTTTTTTTTCTAATTTTCTTGGCATCATTGTCAGAGTCCCCCAGATAGAAACTTTTTGAACAATTTTGTCCCCATCTTTTAGTACTGGGGGTTGAATTTGCCTAAAACTAGTGACAAGGATAGAATTAAAATTTTCATTTGCATTAAATCCATGGTGAATCCATATACAATTTCAAAGGCATGATAATACAACTGAAAACATAGTCGCATCTGATTTCAGGTCATCCATCATTCTCTTTCTGGAATTGCAGTAGCATATTCGATGTTTTCTGGAGAAGGTCAGCTTTATACATACATGGTGCTCATATCCGAGGTGACAACTCCTGAAATTAATATGAGATGGTAGGTTTGTACAGCTTAAGTTTTGATTAGGATCTTACACCTGATTTTAATTACCTGTTTGGGCTCATGAAGGTATCTTGATACGGCTGGTATGAAGAGGTCCAATGCATATCTTGTAAACGGTGTCATCATCTTTTTTGCTTGGCTAGTGAGTTAACACCTCTTGAATTTTCATCATAGAGGAATTTAATTATTTGGTAGCCGTGCAATGCTGTTTTCAACATGACAGAATTTTATTTTTCTTAAACTTGGTCACATATTAATGAGCTCCTCCTGAAATGAATGACAAAAAATGCAGATCGCAAGAATTCTGCTGTTTGGTTACATGTTTTACCATGTTTACTTGCACTATGATCAGGTAATTCCTTCTACCTGACATTTGTATTTCCTGAACTTGATATATGTGATTTTTTTATTCTTATAGTGGAAATTTGATTGCATTCAACTATTAGTTTACTGTCTAGTAATATTCTCTTTTTGTGATCTGGTATAGAGAGTCTTCAATTTTTTTTTTTTTTGTTGTTGTTCCAGATTTTCATTATGGATTTTATTAGGACATAATGGGTGTTAAAAATTAAAGAGGGAAAGAAGAAAAGATAGAAATTATTTTTAAATTTAGTTTTGAATAGTTAGCAGAGGCTGTAGTTTATTGAAGCAAATTAAAGTGATGCTAACTTTTCTGCACTGTTTTTTAGTTAATGATTTCTAAATTTTGCAACAGCTGGATTCATGGTCAGTCCAATAATTCTTCTCTTCTTTCCTTTTGTTTTCAGTATGCAACCCCATTTTGAGTAATTATTTCAGAATACATTTTTGAATAGTTGGTATAGTCCATAAGTTATTTTCTTTTCCTTGGCATCCTGTTAAAGCCAAACTGAGCTGATATTGACTTCTCTGCACTCTCTCTCTCTCTCTCTCTCTCTCTCTCTCTCTCTCTTTACAGTTAATGAATTCTAAATTTTGCATATCAGCAGGATTCTCATTCCAATAATTCCTTCTCTTCTTCCATTTTGTTTCCCTATGTGCCCCAATATAAGGTTTCAACTTTGTTTCAAGAGTCAATTTGGTCCATCAAGTTTCTGGTGACAACTTCATCTTTCATGTTCCGTGTTTGGTCCAAATTTTCTACCATTTGTTGACATCTGATAGCTAATTTTCCAGTGAGTCAGCTTAACTGGCTACTCAATATTCAGCTAAATTGTTAATATTTTAAATGGGTTATGTTATGACAGTTTGATGGTGGTACTAAATTATTAACATTAGTTGATGTAGGAATATTTTGTTGACACGGCAATCATCAGCTCTCTATCTCTCTCTTGCCCCTTCTCTCCCCCCAACCTGTCGCTTGCTCTTTCCTCCTTGTCACTGGTTCATCTCTTCTCTCTTTTCTCATTCAATCAAACATGGTTGGTGAGGAGGAGAGCAAAAAAGCTGGGGAGGAGAATTACATGATTGCAAAGAGGAGGGGGGAGATGGAGGGTAGGAGAAGAGCAAGAGATATTGGGATTGACATCAACTCAAATTTTGCTACATTAACCAATATTTAGCCACATCGTCTTAAAATGTACTATAACATAACTGGTTTAAAATATCTGTCAACTAAATTTGTATCGTATTGGCTAAATATCAAGTGCATTAGCTGACACATTAGTTAAATATTCACATCAGTAAGATGCAGAAGTCTCAAAACTTGAAAGATCAAAGTGAACCACTTAAAAAACTAAATTGAACCTTAAAGCTAACTTGGAGTGTGAAATTGATGTTTTACTTTTTTTTTAATTTTTATTTAGTTGTGTCTCCTTTCCTTGGTTAATATCATCCTGAGCGTCTTTTATAACCTATCCATGACACTCTGATCCATTTATTTTTCCTACTCTCTTCTTACATATTTATGCAAAATTTCATCCATTATCCAGAATGCAAAAGATTCCCAAGTAATTAAAGAAAAAGGATCATACATGAGTTAAACTTTTCTGAGTCACTTGATTGCCTCGGCAGGTTATTCAGATGCATGCTATTGGATATCTCTTGGTTTTTGTGGTGCCATTTGCGCTAGGTATCATGAACTTAATGTGGTTCGGGAAGATTCTCAAAGGCTTGAAGAAAACTTTAGCAAAGAAGCAGTGATGGATATGCAAGATAGTCTGAAATCTTTATCATACAGTTGGGTCTAGCATACCTGTGCATTCTTTAAATTTCTTTTCTGTATAAAAGGGGTGGAAAAAAAAAAAGGAAAAGCAATTTGAAGTTGACATGATTTCTCAAGTTGTTGGAAATCAAACTGTTGTAAATGATCGGTGTTGCATCTAATCTTGCAACAGAGTTTGATATATTTTCAGTCAATTTATGCAGTAATTTTTTTTTTCCTAGTTTTTATATCAGGAGGAGAGGAGAAATTATAATGGAAAACACTATTTGTTGGTATGGGTGTTAATATTACATAGTTATTTTCAACGTATGTTTCTTTTCCATTTTAGGTCGTCACTTAAGCTTCTAAATCAGTCATGTAAGGTACTCCTGATCAATTAGCAGGGTATGTCTATTGGTAGTCCACGAATGTTATTAGAAGGGTGAAGGATAGAACATAATTGGAAAGGTGAAGGATGGTTCTATTACAAAGGAGATGGGTAGAGAGTCATTCAGTACCGTAGAGAATGTATTTTCTTAAGATTTGCTCAACTCTTAAGGTAACGAGTTGAGTTGCATAATCAACACATTGACATTACCAAATTGTCATCTATAGCTTTAGGCATGAATACCCGAGTACCCACACTTATTAATGCTTTATCTATCGGGAAATTGAAAACTTTCCCTGCATTGCTTTACCCATCTGAAAGTTTTCCGCGCGTCAATACCGATCCAAACAAGTTGCTTCTACTGAAACCTTTCCGTTTCTCTCTCAAGCTCTGGTATTATATTCTTCTACAAGCTCGTGTCAGTGGAATTGCACCTGTGATTACAGTACAAGTAGCGCACTGAATAATTGGTTTTCATTTTCCCGACGCTTAAGACCTTGTCAGCCAACTGTCGCTTTGATTCATGATATATTTATAATTTGCATACTATATGTAGTGTTCCATGCGGAATTTACAATGCATTCGAAAGTGCTTTTTAAGATTAACAAAAACGTTTTCCAGAATATCCACCCAAAATATTAAAAAAAAGAAAAACCCTTCGTTTAATTGATATACATATACTGTAGCTTTAGTTGAAAATGCTTAAAGAAGTGCTGTTTGTTTGACAGAGAAGAAAATTGAGAGAAATCTGAATTTTATTGATGCTTGTATATCTGAAAATCTGTATATAGAAGATAAGATAAATAAAGGTAGTTACATAAATGCTAGGCTAGGCAATTTTGCTCCATAGCATAACTTCAGTAGACTTCAATCCTAGCTCATCTCTTCTCTTCACTGCCGGCTCAGCTTTCTAGATAACTACCATACCAGAAATCCTCCCACTTGCTCTAACAGCTTCTGGATTTGCCCCATTCAGCTGCCGCTTTATCACGTGAAGCTCCCGCGTCTTGATTACTCTGATAGTTTTTTTCAATGTCAAGAGTTTGAGACTCCAATCCAACGACAAAATCCAAGACTCAGCGCTCCTATAATCCTAGTTACGATGATCGATCATGCAACACTTGACACTGAGACTCGATACCAAGGCACATAACTGGGGATCCAAGATGCAATATACTGGGATACTTTGATAATGGTGAAGAGGATGGAACTTGAAAGCTGATTTTGATCCAAATGAAATACGGGGAGGAAAGATTTGATTTTCGGGGTTAAAATGTAAGCAAGAAACTTTTTAAGGGTAAAAAATGTAAGCATTAAAATTTGTAGGGGTCAGATAAAAACATACATTTTAGAAGGCCTAAATAATTGAAATATGTGAGTTAAATGAATTTTGGTTTACAGGGCATGTTGTAGAGGTGTCTAAAGGGCCGATTCGGACCCGGCACAATCCGACCCTTTAATAATAAAACCTGGCATGGTCTGGAATCGTTACGGGTTGAAAAGTTAAGACCCGTCACAGGTCCGGATTTAAGTGTGCGTGTGTCTTACATATAATTTAAATAAAAAATAATTTTTAAAAAATTATAAAAGTTTATGCATTAACCCAGTATGGTCCATTAAGACTTGGGCTGACCTGACCCCTTAACCTTTATGGGCTCAATATTTGTGAGTCAAACCTGACCGGCCCTTATTATTTAACACCCTTAACCTGTAGGGTGCAGGTCCCAGGCGGTTCCATCGCTGACTCACACTGTTTCAAGGGAAATTTGCCAATGACTTGGGAGATAACCTTATGTCATTACGTATGAGCAACATCAATAGTCATTATCCACTTTTTTTTTAACACTAATGTATGAATTTTTTATTTCACAACAATTATGTTTTAAATGTTGCCATATTTTAATATCAAATAAAAATTTAATTATAAATATAATTTTAACTTTCATAAACAACATGTTACTAAATAAGATATAAATCTTGCAATCAAATCAAATTTTTTGAAATTTATACCATGAAAAAATTTTTATTTTTATTTTTTAAATTTCAACCTTGTTTACTTCCTATCGAGCCTCGATTTCATTCCATCAACCAAATGAAACCTAATTTCCTAAAATTCTTTGCATGATCATGACATTTAACCGCATTATAAACCAAATAGTTATGGCAATTTCCTGAGCATCATCAGTCTTGTAATCATCTGAAACTTAGTACCAATTAAACAATTATCTGAACCAAATTTTATTATATTGAAAAGAGTGAAGAATTTGTTACGGAAAGATCTAATTGCTTGCTATTACATTACGTATTATTAAATAATTTTGTAATTTTGGATGTACAGAAAGCACAGCATTATTGATTAATAAGATAGCAGGGTTTAATTTTTCATCAAATCACAAGTTAATATCTTGCTATCAGATTCTAGAAAACGTGCAATATTTAGTTGGTGACCCTAGTCACTACTTAACTAACGTTAAGGGTATATCTGTTGCTAACGTACATGCAATCGGTAGTGGTTTGATAAAGTTTACCATCTGATCAAGAGTGGTTACTTTGTGACTTCTCTCAGGTCTTGATATTCAAATTCCACACAAAACACCAAATACTTACTGTGATGACTCTTAATTTTCTAGAAATAGCAAATTAGGCTATGTGATAATACATTGAATATATGCCATGCTTACGATGGGAGATGGGTGCTGAAAGAAAGAAACAAAGGTGGGGTATTTTGTACACTTTATGCAGGAAAAATATTGGAATCATATTTCATTAGAATTAAGCACAGCATTATTTATAGGTTGGGCCAATTCAAAATTAGAGATGTGCATATCCATCTGCTTTGATAAAGCAACAATCGACCCCTTTTCTTTTTAAATGGAATGCAGTTCACAACTTCTGGCTGAGCATGCATGCCCTCTAATTTTTGTTTTTTTTTTTCCTCCATTATAATTAAGAAAGCATAAAACATATTTTATATGTCTATTAAAGTGATTATGATATAGAATTAAAATCTTTTTCTGATATTTTTTTTATACTTATCTTTTAAATATCTAATAATACATGACACAACTAACAATAAAATGTTTGTATTTATATTGTGTATTAATAAATTTTATTAATTAATTTTATATTTTATAATATAAATAATAATAAAAGAAACAATTAAAATTTATAATCTCAACTATTAAAATTTGGTCAGATCACGTTCCAAAATCTACTTATCATGTTACGTAAGCACTTGCATTCATATGCGCATATTCCCATGCAAAATTACAGTAAGATTACTTTCTCATCACTTGTAATTTGACAGAGAGTCTACTAGTCAAGCAGTTTAACAGTCCTTTTGAAATTACTTTGTTAAGAAGTAAAAAGTATTTTCAGAAGCTGAGAAAAATAATAATAATAACCGCTTTTAAAATTCTAAAAGCACATATGGTGCTTTCTAATAGGACACTTAAAATATGAAGATTTTAAGGTTATATTTGTGTACAAATTGAGAAACTCGAATCCTGAGAACCTAACTTCATAGAGATCCCTGGGCTGGAACTCCGGACTTGATGTTGAGAATCAAGAACCCAACACATGGTTGATGCAAAGGCTTGGAAACTTTAACTGCGTGACCCCAAACACTTTTATGTTGTCAAATTGACATTAACCAAGATGTTATGCACTAATAATACTTTGTTAAAGTTATTCTCAATTTGAGATACATTCTAAAATTGCTTTAACCAAAAATCTTAAAGTGAATGAGATTCAGGGCCACTTTGAAATTGCAATAACTTGTAAAATTACACGTCATTCGAGGCGTGTTTGAAATTGTGAGAACTTATAAAATTATATGTTCTTGTTGTGAATAATCGGTTGTTAAAAAACAAACAAAAAAGCTGTATATTTGACAAATTGTGCTTTTAAAGTGTTGTTAGTTTCAAATGTAGAGTATCTGCATTTGGTAAATTTAAGTATTAAAATTTTTAAGAATTTGTAATGATCATAATACATATGTGATTGATAAATTAAGATTTATGAAAGCATGGGCTATTATCATCTTTTTATTAACGTAATAAATTCATAATAAAAATTCTAAAAATCACATTAAAAATTTTTATGATTATTTCATAAGATGATTTTTTTAGAAAAGTTTTAGATAAGATAATTCTATCATATTTTTATGTTCATACGATGAAACCAGCCGATAATAAAGAGAGAAATTAATATATTAAAAATAATAAAAAAAAGAAGTATAAAGAATTTATTTATTTTTTCCCTAACTTATTTATTTTTCTATTTTACATTTTTTTTATTTATCTCCAACCCATGAATATATTTCTTTTCACTAATTAGATAATCCTATTATATTAACATGATCAAGTAATAGGAATATTTTACTTCAAATTCTCTCTATTTTTGAGAATAATTTTTATACTACTTCCAAAAACTGCTCATAAATAACTTAATATTTTTTTATCAAACACAAATTTAATTAAAAATTATATATATATAAAGATGTTTATAATATTTTTCATCACAATTTTAAATAGAACCTCATTCTCAAACTCTACTACTTGAAAAATATTACCTAAATCAGTACCAAATAGATAATATTACCAATCCTATTACCAGATCCCAATCCTATTACCATCATGTTTTTGTTGTCCTATAGTCTTTAGCATGGTTTAGTTTCTCGCTCAACTCTAGGTAAGAGATCACGACAAGAGGCCACTTGCACTTGTAACGTGTCAAGTTTCTTTTAATTATCTAAAACCTTGGCTGCCATAACGAAGTTTACTAACTTCATTAATTAGTAACATTATTAATTAAGATGAAAAATACCTTGATTATCTAGCTGAACAGTTTATTAATCATACTCATATTACAAGAAACCATTTTTTTTTTTTTACTAACTCCTAAAGTTCATCGGGTTAAAAGTAATGGGTATTCTCATCTATCATGATGATTCATGACAAATGCTTGAAAAATTACTTGTGAAATCAATAATGTTGCTTACTTAATACTCCTTAAATGATTATTATCTTCCCTAATTCCTTTAAGTAATTAGAATTAATGAATCTCCCAAAGTATTAAGACCCGGATCGTACATGTGATCTCCACTTACAATTCCCGCAAAGTATATATGTTGAAGATGGCTAGCTTTTGATATAATCGAAACATTGGACGCTCTTTCATTTGTACAAATTTCTACTAACTAAAATCCAAAACATTACGATGAAACTACATAAAATATTAAGCAAAGTCAGCACATTATTTTTCACTGTTGCTGTTGATTGTGCTCTCATGATCATGTTGTTGGACTACTAATTATCCATTCATGGAACTTCGCATTCACCATCATTTCTACATTAGTAACATCCATGAAATCAATCTTTGTCTTTTGTTTTTCCTTTTCCTTTCTGAATGAATGCAAGCTTGCACAACACACACATTCTTAAATAAACTCTACATACATTCAAAACCCTTGTCAGAGTCCTTCTTTCAACAACTGTTAATTTCTCAGATCATGCCAAAAAAAAAAAAAAAACCAAACTAGTTATAACCAGCTTCTACCTGGATCTCCTTTATAAATACTTGCGACTACTCTAACCATTTTTTCTTAGTACACAAAGAAGCAAGCTAAAATGGCAAAACCTTACACCACTGCCACCTTTCTTGTCTTGCTCCTCGTTGCATCGTTTGGTTTCTTGCATGCCCCAGCAATACATAAAACCCGTGTAAAACACTCACTAGTCCTAGGTCTTACAAATTCTAAGGTTTCTATTCCTATTCCTAGATCCTCCAAAAGGTCAACAAAGAAACCTATAGAAGCATCGAATAGGATGAAGCCATTGAGGAAAGGATGGAGCCATTGAGGAAAGTTAGAGATAGGTATTTGATATCTTTGAATATCGACCCACCGACGCAATTTATTCAAGTATATATGGATACGGGGAGTGACATAACTTGGGTTCCTTGTGGGAATCTATCTTTTGATTGCATGGATTGTGGTGATTATTGGAGTAACAAGATAACGTCGAGTTTCTCCTATTCTCGCTCTTCTTCTTCCCATAGAGATACTTCTAGTAATTCTTTCTATATTAATATTTATATCTCGGATAAATATTTTGAGCCATTCACCAATTAGTGGATGCTCATTGAATACTCTTCTCAAATCTGCTTGTTCCCGACCATGCATTTCATTTGCATACACATACGGTGAAGGAGGGCTCGTAACTAGAACCCTAACTAGGGATACACTTAGGGTTCACTGAACTAGCCCTAGAATCACTAGGGATTGTCCAAACTTTTATTTCAAGTGTGTCGAATCAACACATCGAGAACCCATAGGGATTGCTGTCACACCCCCAAAATTAGGGTTCGTGAATTAGGGTTTAATGGAATCATTTCGGCAGAGTTTCTACTATACATAGGTAATACTAACTAAACCTGTAAGTACAAAACTCTACAACACTTCCAATAGTCTATATGGAATCCCAACCACTGCCAAGCAATATCCATTACAACAAAACTCAATACATTCATTCATTGATAACAATTATCTTCTTACAAAGTTCTGACAACATAGTACACCCATATACTCATTAATCCAAAATATTACAAGCTAAAGGACAACATCTGTTTCTCGTCATCTACTTTCATTTGCCCTCCATAAACCTGAAAGGTAAGGGGGTGAGCTAAAGCCTAGTAGGTATTTACACATACAACTGAGATTTTTAAACGAAAAATAATAATATGCCTTCACTTTATCACATCATAAATGACAGTAATTTAGTATAAAAACTGATCATTTAACAATTATATATTTTGGTAATCACTATGTGTCATGCAGAGTTTTGGGGCATTATTCCCAGGGACTGCCGTCCAGGAACGTGTGGCCTGCATATTTTAGGGGCTCTATACCCAGGGACTGCTGTCCATGATTTCAAGTTTACGGGCTTTCACCGTGGGACTGAAATCAAGTCCATAGTCACCGGTGCTAACAAAAGGCCATACACTATTTCACAATTTAACAACACACAGTAATAACAAAATAATTTATACATATTGCTCACAACAGCATCAATATTAAAAGTATGATTCAAAATATTGAAATACTCAATTATATGTGAAATACCTACCTGGTCAAATCAATGCTTGTACTGGTCAAAATTTTTAATTATCTTCCTTTCTTTCGTTGTCACTACCTAACAATATTTCACAAGAATTGACGAAATTTACTAAAATAAATACTAAGTTGTACTGCTTATAATAAAATATAAATAATGCTACAGTCTCAATTTCAGTTAAAATCTAACTCAGAAATTCTGAAATTTTAAATTTTTAAAATAAAAATATTATAGATAAAAAATTACAAAAAAGTCCCTATAATATAAATAATTATAAAAATATCTCAAAAATATTTACACTTACAACCTAAAATTATTAAAAAAATTACTATTTTACCACAATATTTTTAAAAATTCTATTTTGACCCAAAACGAATAAAATTTTTAATTTTACCCCAACTTATGAAAAATTTTATCTTTACCCCTACTCAAAATTTTACAAATTTTCACCTAATTTTCAACAATTTTTGAAAAAATCTACCGATTAAACTATACTATTAAACTCAAAATGAGTAGATCTAATGCCCAAAAAGCCAAAATAGTAATAATATCAATTATAATCTTGCCATAATAAATCTATTTATTACACTCAGTTTCTAACAATTCAGCACTAAATATACAAAAAAAATTTTTTCCAAAATAAGAAAAATAAAAAAATTCTAACTCCTTACCCTTTTTTTTTTCTTTTTCTTCTTCTTCTTCTTCTTCTTCTTCTTCTCCTTTCTGGCTCGTGACTTCCTCTTTTTTTTTCTTTCTTTTTCTCCTTTCTCTTTCCTCTTTCCTCTTCTCTTCTTTTCTTTTCTTTCTTTTCCTTCTCGGGTGTTCCACTGACTTCTTCTTCTTTAATAAAAATTAAGTCCACAACAAATATATATATATATATATTACACAACTGGGCCCAAGGAGGAAGATTTTGGGCCCAGATGTTACAATTGCAGTGTTTGGCAGAGGTGCAATTTCTCTTCTTTTTCAACTAGGGTTTCTTCAAAAAGATTTCTTTCATTATTTCTTAGCCTTCAAGTATGCTGGCAACCCTAATATTTCAAGTCCTTGATTATAGGAGATGTTGCCATATCTTCTAAGGAAAATTTTCAGTTTACCCCAATGTTGAAGAGCCCCACGTATTCTAACTATTATTACATCAGCCTAGAGGCCATTACCGTAGGCAATAGCTCTTTAGCTGTTGTCCCTTTAAGAGATTTTCATTCGCAAGGAAATGGAGGATTGTTGATTGATTTATGCACAACTTACACTCATCTTCCCGAACCATTCTATTCACAACTTCTCTCAATACTTCAATCAGTGTTTGCTTGCCTTAAAGCCAAAGAAGTAGAGGAAAGAACTGGGTTTAATCTTTGTTATAGAGTTCCGTATCCAAAAAACACATGTACTAATAATCATTTTCCTTCAATCACATTCGATGTTTTGAACAATGCAAGCTTAGTTTTGCCTCAAGGAAATTATTTCTATCCTATGAGTGCTCCAAGCAACTCAACTACTATAAAATGCTTGTCGTTCCAAAGAATGGATGATGGAGATTATGGATCAGTTAGGGTTTTCGGGGGCTTCCAGCAGCAAAATGTTGAAGTGGTGTATGACTTGGAAAAAGAAAGAATCAGGTTTCAACCAAGGGACTGTGCTTTAGTTGCTACTGCTCACAGACTTCACAAAAAGTGATTCTAGTGGTAGTTAATGGCAGTTCCTGCTTTTTATGGGCTACATAATGATGATCAACAATGTTTGTAGCCTTCTAGTTCTGCATAATTTATGGTTAAATATAAGGCATTGTGAATGCATAGTCTGGTTTTGCTTGTTAACAAGATAATAGCTTTTCTAGTGCCTCAATCAAATATGTTGGACTTGATATAGTATTTATCTTAACTTTAATATTTATGAACTCCAAAAGATATTTTTTATTTTGAAGAATAGTCTACATAGTTACACTATTAGCAATGCTATATCTCTAACTCTTTTTTTTTTTTTTTTTTTGCAAAAGAGATAATCTATTTTTGTTAGTATCTTTTGTTGAAGAAGAACTACACAATAATGTTAAGACAAATATAAAATATATTTAAATAATAAAAACAAATTAATATGAACAATAAATATATAGAAGAGATAATAAATTATATTTTTAATCAATTAGCTTTTCTTTAATTAGAGATATTAAGATAAAAAATATTTATTAAATCTTTTTTAATAATAATAATAAAAAGTTTTATCATATACCTCTCTAGAAGTTTATGATAGTTTTATTTTATGATAAATTTTATAAAAAAATACATTTATTCCTACTAACTATAAGTTGACTAAGTAAAAGATAAATAAATTTCTTTTTTATTTATTCTTCGTGAGTAAAATTTTAATATTCATCTTATTTAATTTCTAAAGTTTGTTAAGTATACTTTCAAAAATAAACAAAATAATAATTTATTAAAAAATCTTAATTAATTAATTAATTAA